>OX104061.1:48665408-48859398 GCA_944474145.2 Dicrocoelium dendriticum
AATAAATAAATACTTTATTCTCGACTACGCGAGGCACGCCCATGGAGGCATGATCAGATATGTACAACTGTACAAACATTTTGTGGCAACTGTGACAGTAATAGTAGAAAATTGGTCGTATGTCCATGATAAAATAAATAAATAGATAGTTTATTCTCAGTTTCATGGAGACGCACCAACTTAGGCATGATCACGGTTTCCATAGCCAGATTGATATCCGCCGCCTTTCGCCGTCCTACTTAACGCTTCCATCGCGCCTCCTCCCACCTTCTGCCACCGCTATGTGATGCGTCGTTGATTCATAGCTGCAGGTACCACTGGATTTCCAAGATAACTTCTCTTTCAGAGCCCCAGCGATAAGCGCCGCCCTTCGCCGTCCTAATTAACGCTGCCACTGCGCTTCCTCTTACGTTCTGCCACCGCTACTTAATGCATCCCAGGTACACACCATCATCATCAACAGCAGTACATCAGCCATTTGAACTGATGCTTCGCTGCCATACAACCATGAGGACCTATGAAATAAAGAATAAGAAGAGGGAGAGAAGGGGGACTTACCTGAAAACCTTAATGCCCTAAGCAAACATTCAGGGTCAAGGCGCCTACACCTTGTGTAGACAACATACCGTCACAAACAGCTGGCTATCGTGCAAAGATAAGGCGGCATCGGCGAGACAGCTTCCTTGCGGCTTTCACTGCCCCGCGTCATAATCAGCCATTACCCCGCAGATAACTCAGCACCAAACACACTTTAAACAAGCAATCCGATTAGGAGACGGCAGCAGACGCGCCACTGGTGTCGGTTGCGAGCCATGTCCTGTAAAGTCTCGAGCCAAGCACAAGGCGAGTCACGTGGACTCCAGCCCGGAAGGCGAGACGGACCAACGGCACCCAGTTTGGTCGTCAGTGACTTCATTTCCCGCTGGCAAGTCAACTTCTGTCCACTCGAGCCTTGCGCCACCCTACACCTGGCAGACTAAACAAGGCCCTCCTAGGTAAGCGGTGACCAGGCATACGTAGCACGTGCCCGAGCCAACGCAACTTATTCAGTGCTATCTGTTGTTCTAGGGAGCTAGCATGATTATCACCACCTAGTACTCGCCTACGCACATCATCGTTGCGGACACGCTGGTGCCATCCGACACCAGCAATGCTTCGCAGACAACGATGATCAAAGACTTGAAGGCGCCTCAGATCTTCAGACCGAAGGGGCCAAGTCTCACTACCATAGAGCAGAACGGCCCTCACTGTGGCCTTGTATACCAGGCTTTCAGACGGAGGGAAACTCCCTTCTGTCGCCAAAGATGCCGCAGGTTCAAGAAGGCAGCTCTGGCTTTGCAATGCGTGAGCTGACGTCAGTTTCTATGCGCCCATCATTGCTGATGCAGCTGCCAAGATAAGTGAAATGATCAACCACCTCGAGTTCCTCGTTAGCAAGCGTCAAGGGGTCATCAAGTGGCTGGTGGTCCTGCAGCAACACTTTGCACTTTGAAGGTGCGAAGTGCATACCAAATAATGGGACCACTCTGGACAGGCTATTCAGAGTTGATTGTGCCGCCCAACATCGTCGAAAAGCAAGACGATATCGTCCGCATAATCAAGATCAACTAACCTTTCACCAGCAGCAATTCAACGCCTACATCGTGTGAATCCGCAAGGGAACGCTCCATGATAGAATCCACGACGAAATTGAACAAAAATCGGACAACCTTGACGAACGCCACTTGTGGTCGGAAAGCTATCTGACAGGACACCGTAGACCCTGACGCGGCCTGTAGTGTTCGAGTATAGAGGACGAAGGATGTTCACATATTTCGTGAGAACACCTTTCCGCGCAAGTATTTCGAACAGAATCGATCGATCGACTGAATCGAACGCACTCTTGAAATCGATGAACACAGCCATTGTCGATCTGCGGTATGCGTGGCGCTGCTCTAGCACCTGCCGCAAAGTGAATATATAGTCTATACATCCACGCCCTGGGCGGAAACCGGCCTGCTCTTCCCTTATCCGAGATTCTTGTTCCGCAGTGAGGCGATGAACTATAACCGAGACCAATAATTTTGTCACTGATACACAGCCACAGGTAGTATTTGATTTCCATGCTCACTTCTCTTTCAGAGCAACATTGATATCCGCCGCTGTTTGCCATAATAGTTAACCATGCCACTGCACCTCCTCCCACGTACTACCACCGCTATATAATGTATCACTGATAAACAGCCGCAGGTACCGTTGGATTTCCATGATCACTTCTCTTTCCGAGCCACCTTGATATGCGTCGCCTTTCGCCGTCCTACTTAACGCTATCACTGCGTCTCCTCAAACGTACCGGCTCCGCAATATGATGCATCTATGAAACACAGTTCCAGGTATCTTCATTTCATTCATGACAGTCCTTCCACAGCCCAAACAACATGCGCCGCCATTCAAGTGAACCCTGCCACTGTCTCTTCCCCATATACTGGCCCAGTTTAGCTTTCATCCTTGATACATGTACAAAGGTAACGTTGCATTTCAATTATGACAGCCCTTTCATAGCCAAAATACTTATCCGCCGCCCCCACCGTCAAGGTTACCACTGCCCCTGGCCCTCCTAGCGCAGACTGGTACCACTATATCAGGCGTTAGTGAATGCGAGCAAAAGGTAACATGCAAGTTAAATGACGACCGCCCTTTCAGAGACAGCACACCGGCGCTGCAATCCGCCGTCCTTATTACCGCTTTTGGTCACCCTGTGACGTACGTGCAGACCCCGTCTCCAGTCATAGCACCGGGTCCCTTCTCCCTTCGCTTTAAGGGTTCGTCTACAGTTGACATTCCTTAGAGAACGGAGCAACCGCCCTTTTCAGGGCCACCCTCCGTCGCTGTTCCTTGTCGTCCCACATCACACAGGCAACGTGCAAAGTCTGCAGATTCCTTGCGGCGGACTAAAAGCTCACAGGTTCAGTGAGTGATTCAGACAACATATGGGCCAATTCCTACATCATGACCTGTGACGCAACCCTGCAAGAAATGCGGACAATATGCTGATCCATTAAGAACGAGGTACGTTCTCTTTATGCAGTTATTTTCAACCATGTACATGCCGCCGTCGCCATACATTCCTCGTACACCTTGTATCCCTATTTCACCCAGCCTTTGGAAAGTATACCTCGTAGCGCCCTCATTTCTTCCTGTAATAATACTTGATGAATCATTATTCAGTATTCTCGCTTGGTGGGTGATGAGCCTTCGCAAGGCTCCCCACTAAGACGAGAATATTTGAATATGGTTTGAGCGTCCCTTTGCCCACCTGATACAAGCATACACAACCTTACAAACGCAGGGCGTATATCAGTAAAACGTAGTCATGTGCATCGCTTCCCATTCTACTGACAAGCCGTTGCTCTAAAGTTTCCCTTCCAAATCAGTACGTCTTGTCAGTCTACCCAGCAGGGTTAATTTATAATTACACCGCGACACGATTAGGTAAGGTAAAACCGGCTGCAGCTTCAGTTGAGAATAATAAACACTGAACACTACGTCTTCGTTATCTATTACGGTAACATTTACGGATTACCATTTTCCCTATTTTTCCACATAAAACAGAGTAACTCCGTTATCCTTCCCCAGGCAATATTCTTTAAACGACTTTAAGTGATTAAAGAACCCCTGTTCCTCCAAACACCTCTTAAGCTCCAAATTGAGTAATCATGAACTTCGGTGCTTACATACCGTTACTTCATGCGAAATCGTCCTGCCTTGCGTGAATCAACACCATTCCATTTAGCACCCCTACCAGGAAAACGTTGGTGAACAGATTCAGACTCAGATGGACTGGAACAATACGAAAATCACTTGAGTGTTCTTTTTGAGCAAATCGTTGAGCCAGGAAATGATAAGGTGCTAGGCCTTGATAAATCTAAAACGAAACACCCGAAACACGCCCTGGTTAAGTAGTTACTGCCCACGTTCCCTGCACTAGCAGTCCCTGCTGTGTAGGTTATGTGAAGTAAGAACTAGAAAGTAAATGGAAGATAAAGGGGAATGAAAGCCCTTAAAATGAAGGATAACACAAAAGAGTGAAGTGAATGACAGAATAAGAACTAAAATTTTGAAGATGGATATGGTCACGAGAAGGGAAATGTTTCGAGTTGCCACCCAAGAGCGTCTAACTGACGCTCGAAACCCTTAACCGCAGGCTCAATGACTACACTTTCTGGAAGCGAGTTGCAGCGCTCGATGACTCTACGCGATAACCGAGGTTCCGCCCTGATCACGTCAGAACGCGGCCTGTGTAGCTTCATGGGATGACCGCGAAGACAAGGCAACATAGCCGGGCTAAATAGCCAGCTCAACTCCGGTCCAACCTTCCCTGTTAAAATGCGGTAAGTAAGGATTAGGTCTCCTCGAAGCCGTCGGTAGTGCATTAATTACATACCCAAGCTAAGTAGACGCTCGGGGTACGATTGCCACCGTAATCCATCGACCAATTTGGTCGAGCTCCATTTTGTTCCGAACAAGGCAGGGCCGGCAAGCTTGGACGCAGTGTTCCAGATTGGGCCGGACGAAAGCAGAGAACAGCTTCACAGTCTTATTTGCTTGGACAGTCTTATTTTCCTCACTGCTCCCTGACACCCGGGACGTTATCACCTGAGGCTTTACATTCCAAAAACTCTGTTCCCCTCATCTCCAGACCTTTCCTCGGCATGCTAAATGGCTCATCATATAGTCTCTTTCATCCCGAAAGCTTCCTTTCTTATGACACTCACCTCTGCTATATACCAGTTAATTTGGTGGCCTAGCTTCATCTTGCTGGCCTATCCGGACTCGTCTGAACGGTCTCCTGCCTTCTGAGATCCCAATGGCCTACGCTCTGCCGACGTAACGTACTGTATCCCTCAACTGAAATGCGTTGTTGGCCCTGATTAATCCTTATTACTACGTCCCCTTTCTTCGTGTACGTGCCTATTCTGCCGATGCTTCCCTTTATTACTTAGACCTAAATTCTACGGTTTTTACTCTTTGAGCTGATTTTCTAATCTCGTCTCAATAGTTTCTTTGTTTTTGACTATTGTGCCCCGAATGTCCAGGGATGGGCAGACTTATCAGTCTGCTTTTCCGTCTCAGTGGTCTCTTTGCTTTTGACTGCTGTGACCCGATTGATCAGCGATAGGCGGAATGGTCTCCTTTTTCTGACCTCTCTCGGGCTTCTGCGATCTCACTGTTCTTGTCACTGCCGACGCAACGCTTTGTTACCCTCACCTCAAGAACGTTGCTGGTCGTGACTAATCGCAATCATCATGTCCTCTCTCATCCTTAACGTGTCCATTTCTGCCGATTCGATCCGACAAAATGCATAGCTTACTATTACGCCTTTCTCCTTATGAGTCGACTTTCTAGTCTGGTCTGAACGACCCACGTTCCGACTTCCGTGACCCTAATGATCAGGGGTCGGCAGACCAAATGGTCTGTTCATACCACGTCGGGAATATCGCTGACTTCTTCACTCATCAATGAAAACTTTTCCTTTTCTCATTTTGTGTGCATTCCTGTTTCCACCGGTCAGGCAACTCTCCGGATCTGGCACTACTCTAGCGGCGTCCGACCAGCCTCCTGCTTTCTGACTACTTCCTTACATTCCAAACATTAACGATCTAGGCTCTGTTGTCCTGGTGCTCTGTCCCCCTTATCCCGAGACCGTTCCTCGGCATGCAACGGCCTTTTCATATAGTCACTTGCTTCCCAAACTGCTTTCTGATGACACTCATTACTTATTCCCACCTTACTTTGGAATCCTAGCTTCAGCCTGCTGACTTACCCGGGTTTGACTGTACGCTCTCCTGTCTTCTGACATCGCTCGGACTTCTGTGATCTATGATCTAGACTCTGCCGACGAAAGTCTGTTACCCTCACCGCAAGACCACCGCTGGTCATGATTGAACCTTATTATCATGTCCCCTTTTTTTCCTTAACATGTCCATTTCTGTTGATGCTCTCTGTCAGCACTTAGACTTTACTAATACGACTTTCACCCTACGAGCTGACATTCTGGGCTCGTCTCAACGATCTCGTACCTTCCGACTTCCGTGACCCTAATGAACAGAAACCGTAAGCTCCAACGGTCTGCGCACAGCACCTGGAGCATATCGTTGGCTTTCTTTTTTTTCTTCCTCTTCTCACCCATAGAGCCTTTTTTACACTCTAGCCTGACTTATCTGGTTCTGGCTGTACGGCCTCCTGCCTTCTGACCTCTCTCGAACTTCTGAGTTCTAAATGATCTAGTCTCTGCAGGCGCAATGCTCTGTCTCCCCCGCCTCCAGAGCACTGCTGCTCATGATTCATCACTAGTATATCCGCTTTTATCTTTAACACTTCTATCCTGTTGACGCTCTGTTAACTTTCTGACATTTATAATACGGCTTTCTCTCCATGAGCCGATATCCTCATCTCATCTCCTTGGTCTCATGCTTTCCGAACACTGAGCCCATACTTTTGAACCATCGACTGGTCCAAAGGTCCGTTCGCAACACCTCGAGATTTTTGTAGGCTCTTCCACTTCCCCTTAAGTGTCTCCTTCACGATTACATTCTTTCATTTTCGCACTCTGACTGCCTTCCTTTATCCATTGGACGGAAAACACTTCGGGCCTGGCTCCACTCTAGCCTGGTCTGACCAGTCTCCTATTTTCTGACTGTTTCCAGAAATCAGAGACGCACGTGTTCTAGGCTGTGCAGTCACAACACACCCTGTCCCTCAGCCTGAGAGCTTCGTTTGATATGCTAACGGGCTTTTTATATAGCCTCTGTAGTCCCGCAAATTTACTTTCTCGCGACATTCACTACTGTTATCCCCACTTTAATCTGACTGCCTAGCTACATCTTGCTGACTTATCCAGTCTCATCTAAACGCTCTTTTGCTTTCTGACCCCTCCACAAACACTCCTGCTTCATCTCCAATCTTTCATTCTTTACTGATCCGTGTTCCGCTCGATTCTCGTCGTATTTCGCCACTTATGATATACGTGTATATGCGATATTTAAATAACAATTACATGCATAGTGGTACAATAGTTCAGGCATCGCCGCAATTGATTGACTGCATTCCAGATGCATTCCTTTCTTCTGTTTGTGTGGCTGTCTCTGTTCGTTTCCTTTTTCTCCCGAGTCTGTCACAGGTACGGCGACACGCACCCAAGGAATTGTCCTCCGTTTCGACAACAATACAAGACACACAGTTCCTCTACCTGGACATGAGCGGAAAATTATCAACTTTTTTACAACTTACTAACTGGACAAATCAATCAATTCTTCCGCGGCATGAACCACTGAGTCCAATTTATCTAACAATACCTATTCCACATATCTCTTGACTGGAGGACTTTCGACTACGGAAGGCACATTCTCCTGCCAAGACAAAGCTTGAACAATCGGTCATTCTAAGCTCTTCAATCCGCTTTGACCGCTCAAATGGCCGTGGTTACCACAATCTCTAATCAATTTCACTACATACCCCGGGGGATCTGCGATTCTTTCTTCGGAACCTATCCTGTCCTCCAAGACTTCAACATATTTCAACGTATATTCTTCGAGGCTTCACGTGGTTCTGCAGATGATCAACACATCAAATCCAGAAAGAATGCTTAGTTCCTGACCTACCGATCTGGAACAGGAGAGGACCCAGGCACGCAATGGCCGCTCGCATAGCTCATCAGTCAGCAGAAAAATGGGACGCAACTTGACTGCGAATAACGGAGCAAAAGAACGTTCAACAAGAAACATAGCCAGTTACAACTTGCCATTCAATGGATTGGCGGCAGTGTTTCAGGACGTGGTGGGTTTTCGCCTGGCAAGCGTTCTCCCTATAAAAAGCCACAAATGTCCGTTTAACAACACTGCAACGTGGCGAATGTGACTCGCCACCGAATAAAGTCACAGCCCATAACTTCACACTGGCAGCTCAATTAGAATCATCATACTGGATAGCTTGCTCTTCAATTATCTTCCAATGGATCACTCAGGATTCTTTATCTATTATTACTCGAGGTATGACTGCGATATATGGCAGAGCGATTATGTCCAAACAAATCGTTCTTTCGCATGTTCCCCATCGCACAGTTCCAAGCATGGACATATGAACAATTTTCTACTGTCACTACAGTTCCCATAAAATGTCTGTACAGCTGTACCTACCTGATCATGCCTCAACTGGCGTGCCTCGCATAGTCGAGAATAAATATTTATTTATTTATTTATTAAATATGACGGAAGTTAAGACCCCGAAAGAACGGCGTATTAACCACAACATGCTGAACCCCTACTTGCGGCCTTCTTCCAGTTGTCACCAGAATTCAAAGACGAGGAATGGACGACGCCTAGGTCTACATGGTTGGAGACAAAGGGGAATTCGACCCCAACGAGTACGTAGCTCGAAGGCGGGAAAGTTGCTCCTATACGAAGGACGGAACACTTAGCCTGATTTATGGGCAGTAGCCACAAGTAGACCAGTCCCAGAGTCTGTCCAGTGCATGCTGTATGGCTTTAGAACCCCAGGAACCTTTACAACATCCCATAACTTAAGGCCATAACAAACAATAGGGATGATACCCCAAGCTCTCCAGGGAGATCGTTTACGTAGATGGAAAACAGCATCGGTCCAAGGACGGAGCCCTGTGGGACACCGCTAAAGACCGCTTGCCTAAAGGATAAGCTGCGACCCACACGTACACACTGCTCTCTTCCCTGCAAGATCGCAGATACCCAGTGGATGGGCGGGGCCAGGTACGCCGTAGGAGCTCAGCTTTTGTGATAGTCTCAAGTGGAGTACCTTATCCAATGCTTTCGAGACGTCTACGAAAAGCACATCCACTACGTGGCCATTGTTCATTGCCTCGGCCCAAGCTTCACGAGCAACCAAGAAATTCGTCAAACATTAACACACCTTCCGGAATCCACGATGTGCACTACTGAGTAGATTAAAGCTATTCAGGTGACATTCCAACGAATATCTCACCAGCTTTTCAAGCAGTTTGACCACGACGCTAGTCAGACCGACTGGCCTATAATTGACTGACAGACTCCTGTCGCCATTTTTGAAGATAGGACAGATGACAGCCTCCTTCCATTCATAAGGTAATGTACAGCTGTCAAGTGACTTCTGAAACACCATCGTCAGCGGTCCACTCAGTTCCACCGCCAACTCATGCGGAAGCTTCGGGTGAATTGAATCTGGTCCAGCTGCTTTGGAAGGGTTCAGTTCTGGCAGCAGTTTAAGGACTTGCGCTTCTACCACAGTAAACTCAGCTAAATAAGAACCCTCAGGTACTCTGGGGACAAGTTCAGCGCTAGTCAACGCGGCCTCACGTACAAAAGCCCCTACATACGGCCCCCAAGCACATGATCCTGATCTGAGTCCGCATGCGCACGAGTTCCATCGGCCCACATCAAAGTTGGGATTACCGAAGTTGAACCACAGCTTCTCTCATATCATAGACAAAGAACTTCTTCGGATTTTCCGAAGCTCCATCAGCCAATTCCTTTTCGTACACCAGCCGAGCTTTCCTTAATTGTTGGTTACACCTATTTCTAGCCTCGCGGTATCTATCATAGGTGCTAGTTGCTGGAGCCGCACGGTAGGTCCTCCAGCACCTAGACCATTTCTGGAACAGGTACTTGCCAGTGGTATCTATCCATGGCGGCCGCGCTCGTGTCGCCTTTCTCCTCACAAGCGGGATGTAGGGAGTAGACACCCGTGAGATAAAATTTAACTTTATCCCAGGCCGCATGAACGTATCAACCACCAAGATTTCGCAACGCATCCCAGCAGCCTTGATACGCCTTTCCTGATAGCACGCCATATGTTTGGAAATGGCTTAGCAATGCTTGGTGACGCCTGGTCAGCGTACACCTGAACGATAAACAAACATGATCACTAGCACCTAAGGGAGAGCTGTAAGTGATGTCACCTACGAAGTCTAGTGACGTAACAAACCCTAGATCCAATACAGACGGTAGTTGGGCGTCCATGTACTTAGTGGGGAGGTCCACGAACTGATACAACGGTACTTGTAGTGTAAGCTCAAGTAGATATGCCCCGAAAGTACCTTCTGCCGAGTTGCAAGAAAGATCTGCCCAGCAAACGTGTGATAGATTGAAATCCTCCAGTATCACACACCTGTTTGCGGATTGGGAGCGAATAAAGTCAAGCACCTCTTTGGACACACTCCCAGGGCTGCTATCCACAAGTACAACCGTAAGTTGAGCTGAGGAAGTGCTAATCACTACCGACAGTGCTTCAACATGTTTATCTGCCGACTGAAACACGTAGGTACGTGAAACATCAAATTCACACCTAACGTAAAGCGCAACGCCCCGCCTTGTCGACCAACCAAGCGATCACACCCAAATAGTGCGTAGCCAGACAGATGTACTTCACCGTCCGTGATGTCCTGAGACAGCCAAGTTTCTGTGAATGCAAATATATCGGGATGGGACTCATCTACAAGCAGGCCTATCTCGCACATCTTATTCCTTAGGCTCCGCACATTGCTTAGAACTATCTGAAGGTACTCGTAATGTCCAGCCCTGGGTCGTGCGCTACCAGTACTGGCACTGGTAGGGCGGAATCCGACCGCCGGCTGACCACCCGAAAACCCACCAACCGGAGACCTTGTTCACCGGCCGCTCGCCTGGTTTTGAGGTACTTAATGGTCTCTTTTAGCTTCAGCCAATCCGCTAATGGAAGGTCTGGCTGAACGCTAACATTGGTACCCTTCATTTTAAAGGCAAACCGCAACAGCGTGTTGCGTTCTTCCGGGGTGGAAAGGACTACCCGATTTAAGCGCGGTCGAGGGTTTGGGGCGTTACCTGGGACGTTACCCAATCTAGTCAGTTTTCTGACAGTAACACCGGGAAACACAGACGGAAGAAGCTTCGTTACGCACATCTTAAGCCACTGTAGGTCGTCCAATGTATGCTCGGCAGGAAGTGTAGCAGTGGATTCCACTGCGTTACGGAATATCACGCTGCAATCCATGAAAGAATCACCTGGACGGGATGTATTTACCCCACGGGCTTTGGAATTTACATGAACAGCAACCGGCTTAACCGCGTGCAATGAAACTGGGCGCAAGTTATCAGACGACGTTGAAGCAACTGTAGCGTACGCCTTACGCTCCAGCTTGTTTGTTCCGTCATTCTTGACGCTTTTTTTACCTGCCTGAAGCGTACGGGCAGTTCTGTTCTGATTTTTCTTTCGTCCTGCAGGCGAAAAGCCCTTGGTTCAACGTCCGTGCCCGCCTCCACGACCTGTACCCCTGGAAGACAGGATGAGTTATTTGGAATAGGCACCGCAGTTTGAGTAGCGCGCGAAGGGGACATCTGTGGGTTTTTCATTTCCTGTCTGCACAATCGTAGGTGAAACTGAGGGAATTGCATCACCAGGTAGTGTTTCCGGCTCAGGCGGTTGCATCTTCAGCGACTTCTCACCTCTCGGTTCGGGTGCGGAGGGTTCACGCACTTTTCTTGCCCTCTTTCGCCTATTCTTTTCTGGCCCATGAGCCCGTGACTCGCCCTCCATTTGTGGAGGGTGAACAATGCCGTCCGAGGCGTATGAGTCATTTAACTCAATGTGTACTGGAGCGTCCGGTAAGATGAACGACCCATCAAGGGATGGATTGTCAGGAGGGGGACAGTCCGCTACAGAGTCATTTGCAATACTCAGGTAATTCATAATCCAGTGCACTTTAAAGTTGAGCGAGGCAAGGCCGACTAACGCCTTCTCAACCACTGGGAACCTAGATGCCAGTGCCTTAAATTCAGCACAGCTGGTAGCCGGGCACTTCGCTTTCTGAGTGCAGCAATCGGCACATCTACACAGGAGGTTTTTACTGAATGATAGCATAGTGTACTGATTCGCTCGGAGACCGGTGCAACCTTTGTGATACCAGCGGAAGCAAAAATCACACTGCATACCTCCAGATGTATCCGTAACTGGTCTTTAACAGGCAGAATTGCCGCGAACTACATTGGACTCATCAATTGAGGACCCAAAGATTTCATCCGCCTCGGATTTTAGCGAGGCGATCATGTTTAAGGTAGAAAACAGAGCAGAATTTAAACACGTTTATAACCATAAAACGACCACAAAAAGGGCAAACCTGGGTGTGAAACGGGATTAAAAAGGGGAACGAGCGCAAAAATTACCAGTAAGCGTCAAGGAGACGCTATGTCCAGTAGCACTTTATTCGATCCAACGTAGCTTGGATTAGAGGAAATTTGACAATAGTCAAATTTCGCTTTAAGTGTTTATTCAAACACCGTTTTCCACAATATTTCAGCTAGAAAACTCGATCAGTATGGTATGCCAAAAAAGAACGGACTACGTGTAATACTCGCGAATGTGCGCAGTCTCAGAAACAAGTTAGATGAGGTTCCGCTCCTTATCTCTGAACAGCAACCGGACCTAATGGCGTTCACCGAAACCTGGCTTTCATCTGATATATCTGACTCGGAGGTTCATGTTTCAGGATATCAGCTACTTCGATGCGATCGCTTTGGTGGGAGGTCTGGAGGCGGAGTAATCCTCTACACAAAGAACTACCTCAAGGCCCACATTGTCGAACCCGATTGTGACAAGGATGATATGTCGGAAATGCTCAGGTGCCGAATTCATGACGGATACTAATCGCTCATGGTCGGGGTGGTCTACAGAGCCTCTGCAGCAACTGGCTCACACCTATTACGTTCCGTACGAACCAACAGCAAAGGAACAAATTGTCTCCTTATGGTGGACTTCAACGCCCCCAACGTAATCTGGGACCTACTTCACAGTGATGTCTCACCTGACTCCTTTGAAGTTGATCTCCTTGATACTGTAACACGCAAGCACGGAAGAACTCCAAGGGCTGAGAACGAAGTTCTATTACACAACAAGTAGCCTAGTTAACCAATGTCGTGTTCTTGTGCTCCTCCGGTAATGGAGCAGGAAAGGCGCTCTGAAACGCAAACGGGAGAGGGTGCCGTTATAGCAACGATTCAACTTTGAACGCGCGCCAAAACAATATCGATTCTTCTCTACAATACCTTTCACAGCATGCCTTGACGCCAACGCGAATGGTCCCTGGTCAGACACCAAACATTCTAAACCTGGTTCTCACCTCGGCACCATCTGCTGTATCAGATCTAACGATCCTCCAACCTCTCGGGACGAGCGATCACTGTACAGTCTCCTTTTCGTGGACACGACGCCTCACAATCTACGATCAGGGGACACTGCGTCGAAATATCTGGCGTACTGACCAGCCCAGATTAAGAAGGACTGCAAGTAACATGGACTGGAGTATTCCGCAATCCTTGAAACTTGAGGACGCATGGGAACGCCTACGATATATGATGATGCGGCTCATTGAACAGTTTGTCCCAAACTGCAAGAGCAGACCACTATCCAAAGGACCCCCATGGATTGATAAAGATGTAAGATCCCTAAAGAAAAAAACGTCGAAAACTATGGGATCATTTCAAGAGCACAGGACAGACATCAAGCTAGTTAGAGTAGAAAACTGTCAGAAACCTATGCACCCTGAGAAAACGAGACAAAAGACTACAATATGAACATAGACAGGCCACGGAATCCCAAAACTGTCCCAAGAAAGTTTTCGCCTACTTGAAGCGAAGTGCCAAAACTGGTAGTGGAATCCCCGCTCTATCCTCTTTTAAAAATGGTACCGTTCTCTACGGCGATGATGAAAAAGCAAACCTATTGGCTGCGCAATATTCCTCGGTTTACTCAGTGGAGTCAAAACTGCTCAACAACTGTTTGCCTGCACACCACTCCTCTATGGACCAAGTTGAAATTAACCCCGAAGTAGTCACTAAGCTACACCTCGAACTGGACCCGAACTCCTCCCCAGGCCCGGACGGATTGCATTCCAGCTTCCTCAGAACGATAGCTGAGTACGTCGCCGCCCTTTTTCTGCCAAGTGTTTCGGCAATCCCTTGAAGTCGGCTGCCTACCCACAGACTGGAAAGAAGGCACCGTCCTGCCCAAATACAAGGGGGGAAACAAACAAGACCCAGCCAACTACCGGCCAATATGTCTGACATCAGTCGTATGCAAAACCATGGAACGGATAGTCAAGTGCGCTCTCCAGCTACACTGTGTGCATCTAAACCTCAACTCACCTGCTCAGCATGGCTTCCGGAGAGCACGCTCATGCATCACTAACTTACTCATCGCCAGGGAAACATGGGCGGAAGCCATAGATACCGGAAAACAAGTTGACGTAATATTCATTGACTTAAGCAAAGCCTTTGATAAGGTTCCACACGTACGACTGCTACATAAACTCCAGGGAATTGGCAGTACAGGAAATCTTCTCGCCTGCATTACCGATTTCTTAAGGGGTAGGACAATGCGCGTACAAGTGAACCAAACCCTCTCTGCTCCAGTGCCTATTACTAGTGGCATTCCCCAAGGATCAGTGCTTGGACCAGAGCTCTTCGAACTGTACATTAACGATCTACCCACGGCGCTTCAAACCGACTGCTTGATCTACGCCGATGACCTCAAGCTTTGGTCAACAGTATCCAGCATTGAAGATGCGGACAGATTACAAGGGGCTCTAGACCAGCTACACGAATGGTCCATCAGGTGGGAACTGCCAGCAAACCGGGATAAATGCGCTGTTAGCCCACTGGGTGGCACCGAACACTACGGTGCATACCACATTGGTGTGTTTCTCCTTAGGAACACCACCCACGAGAGAGCTCTCAGGGTTATCGTGACTTCTGACCTTAGAACGACGCAGGACACGTTGAAGAAGGTGGCCACTGGAAGGAGACTGGTAGGTGCCTTAAGAAGATCATTCGCTCGAATGACTCCCGAGATTTTTCGAACTTTGTTCACTTCGTACGTCCGTCCAGTCTTAGAATATGGCCTGCCAGCTAGCCATCCGCTTTCAAAGTTTGAATGCGCTCTGCTGGAAAAGGTTCAGAGACGTGCATCGAAAGCTGTTCTGGGGCTTCGTGATCTCCCGTACTCCATTCGACTCCAGCAGCTAAATCTGTTCTCCCTCGAGCTCCGCCGTCGCCGCGGTGATCTCAGCTACACTAGACGCATCCTCCGAGGGGAACTTGGAAGTGAGTTACAACAATTCTTCCGGCCTAACACTAACCGTTCCACCCGAGGTCACACATGGAAACCGTTTAAGGAAAGAAGACACAAACTTCGCAAGGACGTCCCCCTATCCACTAGAGTGGTGAATGACTGGAACAGCCTACCGGAAGCAATTGCAGACGCTCCATCCGAGGAAAGTTTCAAGCGGCTGCTAGACAATCATTTGCTGAGAATGCTGGAATCTTGCGGCTGTCACTGCAATTACGACGAACCCTCGAGGGACGTCGTAACGCAACCACACGCATCATACCCAGTATGATACGGAATTGATGGGGCTGACAAGGGATTTCCTCCTGCCCTCTACAACTCAATGAACTCAATGAACTCACGGTACACACTATAACAGCTGCAGTCCACACTAGCGAAAATAACATTCCGCTGCGTCCGCAGTTGTATACCACAAAACCATTTGTAATTAAATACAACTTCTATTTCAGGCAACCTAACATTGCCGAAATCCCTTCAATCGCCCATTTTAAATGTATTATGCATCACACATGCAAAAGTTCAAATTCAAGTTTAAGTGGGACCGGAACTGTAGGAAAATCCCGCGAAAGTTCCACCTTGGAAAACGTCGTTGATTCAACAGGGAAACCGGTGTCTTGATGTGCCAAAGGAGAGCCAAATCAACCCACACGATTCACATGGTCAACCAAACAATGCCCAAGTGCCCCGCAATAGCAGTCCCCGCTGTGCCGACCACGTGAAGAATAAAAGAAAACAGTAGTGTCAGTAAAAAAGGAAACAGAGGAGAAGACAAGCTTATCGAATATCATAAGCAATATTAAGATGTAAGTTTAAATGAGTTAAAAAAGCGTAGATTGTAGTAGACTAAGAAAAGTTTAAGACATGAAGGGGAAGACTTTCAACTGCAGACCGAGAGCCTCAAGTCGATGCTCGAACTCTTTCACCGTCGGTGCCATCACGACGTCTACAGGCAATGGCCCCAATAAGCTATGCCCCTACGCGATAACCGAAAAGCTGCCCAAACCCGGTCAGATCGGGGTTTGTGCAACTTAAATGGGTGGCCACGGAGGGTCGGCACTCGAGTAGGGCGAAACAGTCCAGTGAAATCAGGACCAATCTGGCCCATCACTATACGATATGTGAGGACCAAGTCGTCCCGAAGCCGCCTGTTATACATGGAAAACATATTTAATTTAAGTAGCCTCTCCGGTTCGTAAGCTTCTTTAATCCTTGCACCATTTTCCTCCCGGACCGCGGGACTCGTTCAACTGCCATATTATCGCAAACCAGGCATGGAGAAAAGGCCTGAAAGCAGTATTCCAAGTGCGGCCTTACAAAAGCAAAAGTACATAAACTTGCAAACATATGTTTATTCCCGTATGCATTTCTTATTTATGAACATACCATTATTCCTTACTAACTTCATTAACATATATGGTTGGCGGCATCATGTTTCGGATTTTCCTATCACTGTGGCCAGCCACGGGACGCCCGCGCCCACTGAGAGACCAAGGATGGCTTGTGCTGCACCACCCACGGCTTCAACCACGCACCCCACATCCAGTGTAAACCCGAAGGAATAAGACCAGGAGGCAGGCGGATGGGAGCCAGGTTTCACCAACGGAGCCAGCCTACACTCTTCACAGGCACACACCAGTGCGCTCTATTTGGGGAATCGAGCTCACACAAGGCGGTGGCTCGACTGTAGTCAGCTACACCTTGAGTGCATGGAACCACTCTTGGTTCCTAGCACGACCACAAGGACCGTGCACCCCGTCCCCTCCCGCAACGAACAACTGTCTTCTGGAGCCAGTATGGACGAGGTAGTGGGTGATAGAGAGGTAGTCACCTTGTCAACCTGCACCTCGAGCGCAGCCACACCGGGGATATCAAACAACAGCCAAACATTTAAGAGAAAGATAACAAGGAAAATAAATAGAATAATGCGTAAGGAAACGGTGACATAACTCTTAAATTAATGGGCATATGAAATTAGTTGTTCACATAAGTATCCGAGATAAGTTCACGAAGTCAGAAAGTATAGTTTACGGAAATGCCACGAACAGGAAAATGATGTCGAAATTAGGTACAATCGGCTTAAGCGACGAGTGCACGTCTATAGAAGAGAGCACAGGTAGACATTTATCTGAGAAAGAAATCTACTAAAACGAAATTGAAAACAAACCACCTGAAATAATTAAACTTAGCGTGCAAACACGCGGTTAGTAAACGGAATGCAAAGTGCCTATAAATGCTGCTCCGTAAATAAATAAATAAATAAATATTTATTCTCGACTATGCGAGGCACGCCAATTGAGGCATGATCAGGTATGTACAGCTGTACAGACATTTTATGGGAACTGTAGTGACAGTCGAAAATTGTTCATATGTCCATGCTTGGAACTGTGCGATGGTGAACATGCGAAAGAACGATTTGGTTGTAGTGGGATCGGGATCCATTTGTTTGGACATAATCGCTCTGCCATATATCGCAGTCATACCTCGAGTAATAATAGATAAAGAATCCTGAGTGATCCATTGGAAAATAATTGAAGAGCAAGCTATCCAGCATGATGATTCTAATTGAGCTGCCAGTGTGAAGTTATGGGCTGTGACTTTATTCGGTGGCGAGTCACATTCGCCACGTTGCAGTGTTGTTAAACGGACATTTGTGGCTTTTTATAGGGAGAACGCTTGCCAGGCGAAAACCCACCACGTCCTGAAACACTGCCGCCAATCCATTGAATGGCAAGTTGTAACTGGCTATGTTTCTTGTTGAACGTTCTTTTGCTCCGTTATTCGCAGTCAAATTGCGTCCCATTTTTCTGCTGACTGATTCATTATGCGAGTGGCCATTGCGTGCCTGGGTCCTCTCCTGTTCCAGATCGGTAGGTCAGGAACTAAGCATTCTTTCTGGATATGATGTATTGATCATCTGCAGAACCACGTGAAGCCTCGAAGAATATACGTTGAAATATGTTGAAGTCTTGGAGGACAGGATAGGTTCCGAAGAAAGAATCGCAGATCCCCCGGGGTATGTAGTGAAATTGATTAGAGATTGTTGTAACCACGGCCATTTGAGCGGTCAAAGCGGATTGAAGAGCTTAGAATGACCGATCGTTCAAGCTTTGTTTTGGCAGGAGAATGTGCCTTTCGTAGTCGAAAGTCCTCCAGTCAAGAGATATGTGGAAGAGGTATTGTTAGGTAAATTGGACTCAGTGGTTCATGCCGCGGAAGAATTGATTGATTTGTCCGGTTAGTAAGTTGTAAAAAAGTTGATAATTTTCCGCTCGTGTCCAGGTAGAGGAACTGTGTGCCTTGTATTGTTGTCGAAACGGAGGACAATTCCTTGGGTGCGTGTCGCCGTACCTGTGACAGACTCGGGAGAAAAAGGAAACGAACAGAGACAGCCACACAGACAGAAGAAAGGAATGAATCTGGAATGCAGTCAATCAATTGCGGCGATGCCTGAACTATTGTACCCCTATGCATGTAATTGTTATTTAAATATCGCATATACACGTATATCATAAGTGGCGAAATACGACGAGAATCGAGCGGAACACGGATCAGTAAAGAATGAAAGATTGAAGATGAAGCAGGAGTGTTTGGGGAGGGGTCAGAAAGCAAAAGAGCGTTTAGATGAGACTGGATAAGTCAGCAAGATGTAGCTAGGCAGTCAGATTAAAGTGGGGATAACAGTACTGAATATCGCGAGAAAGTAAATTTGCGGGACTACAGAGGATATATAAAAAGCACGTTAGCATATCAAATGAAGCTCTAAGGCTGAGGGACAGGGTGTGTTGTGACTGCACGGCCTAGAACACGTGTGTCTCTGATTTCTGGAAACAGTCAGAAAATAGGAGACTGGTCAGACGAGGCTAGAGTGGAGCCAGGCCCGAAGTGTTATCCGTCCAATGGATAGCGGAAGGCAGACAGAGCGCGAAAAGGAAAGAATGTAATCGCGAAGGAGACACTTAAGGGGAAGTGGAAGAGTCTACAAAGATCTCGAGGTGTTGCGAACAGACCTTTGGACCTGTCGATGGTTCAAAAGTATGGGCTCAGTATTCAGAAAGCAGGAGACCATGGAGATGAGAGGAGGATATCGGCTCATGGCGAGAAAGCCGTATTATATATGTCAGAAAGTTAACAGAGCGTCAACAGGATAGAAGTGTTAAAGATAAAAGCGGATATACTAGTGAGGAATCATGAGCAGCAGTGCTTTGGAGGCGGGGGAGACAGAGCATTGCGTCTGCAGAGACTAGATCATTTAGAACTCAGAGGTCCGAGAGAGGTCAGAAGGCAGGAGGCCGTACAGCCAGAACCAGATAAGTCAGACTAGTGTGAAAAAGGGCTCTAGGGGTAAGAGAAAGAAAAAGAAAGCCAACGATATGCTCCAGGTACTGTGCGCAGACCGTTGGAGCTTACGGTTTCTGTTCATTAGGGTCACGGAAGTCGTAAGGTACGAGATCGTTGAGACGAGCCCAGAATGTCAGCTCGTAGGGTGAAAGTCGTATTAGTAAAGTCTAAGTGCTGACAGAGAGCATCAACAGAAATGGACATGTTAAGGAAAAAAGGGGACATGATAATAAGGTTCAATCATGTCCAGCGGTGGTCTTGCGGTGAGGGTAACAGACTTTCGTCGGCAGGGTCTAGATCATTAGATCCCAGAAGTCCGAGCGATGTCAGAAGACAGGATAGCGTACAGTCAAACCCGGGTAGGTTAGCGCCCATCGACACTTCGGTAGTGGTCCCGAGTGGCCTCGCTCATGGCCCTCTAGGCCTGCCTGACTCGAGCACCCTCGACCGCATGTGCTACAACACCATGGACTAGACGTCGATGGAACACAACACCTCGGTGCTTGCCGCTTCCGCACTTGCCGCTTCTTCGCTGTCTGAATGAGGACTTTCTCCGCACTTCGGCAGCTCTCTTCGTGATCAGCTCGCGCCATGCACGCCGATCAACCGCAACTGATGTCCATGCCCTGCAATGAAGATCAGAACGTGAGAGGCTCACTTTGCTTATATCCTGGTAAAGTACCTTTGGTTTCCCCACGTGCCGATCCCAACACTCAGCTGACCATATAATAACTGCTTCGGTATCCGTGTCGAATCCATTCGGCTCACAAGAACAGGCCACCTCAGGTGTCTCAGCAAAAGTCTGCAGTCCACTGCTTACATGCCACTTTGGCGCAACACTTCCGTGTCTGCAACTCTGTCGCCCCAACTGATGCGCAAAATCTGTCGCAACCATTTCTGATGGAACCGCCCGAGATATCGCAAAACCAGCCGGTACATCGTTTACGTTTCACTGCCGTATAGCAGAACGGACAGCACCATGGATTTGTACACCATCAACTTCGTGTCAACAGTAAGCTGATGGTTGTTTTGCACTCGGTGCTCAAGCTTCCCGAATGCCGCCGCTGCCTTCGACACGCGGATACGCAGCTCACTGTGTATCTGCTGCTCAGTCGACATCACACTCCCAAGGTAGCTGAAACGGGAATTGGTTTCTAATACATCAGCACTAATGCTGATTCGAGGCAATATTGAAGATTGCACCTCCGGTGAAGGCTGAAAGAGACAGACAGTTTTGCTTGTGTTGGTGGTGAGCCCGAATTTGGCCGCTGTCGAAGCCAGAGCACTAGTCATGTGTCGCAACTCATCCGCGCTGTGTGAAAACAACGCACAGTTGTCAGCAAACAGCAACATACAGATAGTTGTCTCACAGCCCAGAGTTCTCGCACCGAAACGACGGATGTTCAGCAACCCGCCATCAATACGGTGCTCCACATGAACACTATAAGTACAAGCGGCATCAAAGGCACAGGACAACATTGCATGAAGATATATATCAAACAGAGCAGGAGCTAAGACACAGCCTTGCTTCACACCAGAGATAACTGCAAAGTCATCCAAGCCCTCTCCAATCAACTGCACCCTCGCTCGCATATCACTGTGCAGACATGCAAGTAAACTTACAAACTTATGCGGGCAACCAACCTTACGCAACACCAGCCACAATGCCTCGCAGTTCACCGTATCAAATGCATTTGTGAAATCAACAAAGCGAGTACAATGGCTGGTGTCGTTCTCTGCACTTCTCTTGCAACTGACGAGCCGCAAACACCATATCTATAGTGCTGCGGCCCGAACGGAATCCGCATAGCTCTTCTGCCACGTTAGGTTCCACAAGCTGAGTGACGAGGCGGTTGAGCAGGATTCGGGCAATCACCTTGCCCACACAACTCAGCAAGTTGATGCCACGATAATTCGTGCAACATTGCTTACTACCTTTGCCCTTGTACATTGGTAGCAAAAGGGCATCCTTCGGCTCATGAAGCACCTCCTCCTCCATCCATACACGTTGCACCAAGTGGTGCAACGAAGTCAACAAAACGGGTCCGTTGTGTTTCAACACTTCAGGTGAGATCCCGCCGGCTCCGGCACACTTGCCGTTTCGCAGCTGAGCAGTGCTATCTGCGTCGCATCCAGTGTCGGCCTGTACGCCAGATTCGCCTTCACTTCGTGCTGCTTGAGGCCGTTCAATGTAGGCCAGTCGATCATTGAACGGTTGTTCAAGAGACAGTCAAAGTGTTTCCGCCAGATCTGCATTATGTCTGCAGTCTGTGTGCAGGTGGCGCCTGAACTACCATCGATCAGTGTCCTCAGCGGCTCCAATCTCGGTCCATACACCGCCTTCAAGGAGTCAAAGAATTCCTTGTGTTGGCGGCGTTCGGCGTAGCATTCCCTCTGCTTCGCCTTCTCCGTCCACCAAGCACTTTTAATGCGACGGAGCTCTCGGGTCAGTCGCCGTCGAAGTTTGCGAAACTGACTACGCTTCCCCAAGTCACTGGGATCTGCAACATGTGCAGCAAATGCTGCATTCTTCTCACACACCAATGCGCCAACCGCTGCATTGTTCTCATCAAACCAATCATGTTGCTTACAGTTTGCGCGCCCGATGGTCTCCTCGGCAGCAGCTGTCACCTGGTCGCGAATGTGGTGCCACAGGTCGCCCACTGTGCCTGTGCAGTCCACAGCATAAGCGTGTAGCCATCGTCTTCTCCAGCTCAGTACGTTTCGCCACAGTACCGAGGGAGCGAATGTTAAATGTACGACGATTCACGGCGGGAGCGCAATACATAGATTTACGAACATATATGTACATTTTGGTGCGCACCAATTTATGAGCAGTGCCACACTGAGCTCCACGCAATACACGTGTCATGCGCACTTCACGCACATCACACTGACGTACGATGACATAGTCGAGCAGGTGAGCGTGACCACTCCGTGGGTGCGTCCAAGTTGCTATATCACTCGCACTCAGTGCAAACCGAGTGTTCGTGATCGTCAGGCCGTGAGCGGCACACAGTGAGAGCAGCCTGTCACTGTTCGCATTCGCTGAGCCAATGCCATGCGGACCGGTAACATCTGTCCACGCTAATGCATCACGCTCAACGCGCGCGTTGAACTCACCCAGCAGAAATAGTCTGTCGCTCCTCGGCACAGACCGTATCACGATGGATAGCTCAGCGTAGAACTGATCACGCGTGTCATCAGGATAACACATGGTCGGACCGTACGTGCTTATGAAAGTAGCAAACTTACATCTTCCGAGTCGTAGGCGAACAGTCATCAGTCGCGCGCTGATGCCCGTTGGTTCACTCACCAGCTGGCCATGGAGGCGACCGGATATTGCAAATCCGACCCCATGTTCACGTGTTGCTGAGGCGGCGTTGCCCACCCAGTAGAATGTGTAGCCAGCACCTGCCTCATGCAACTTACCTTGCTCAGCGAGCCGGATTTCACTGAGCGCCGCAATATCCATGTCGTAGCGCGCCAGCTCCATCGGGACCAGTGCAGTGCGTCGCTCCGGGCGCTTGCTGGAGTTCCGGTCAAGTAGTGTGCGCACGTTCCAGGACCCGATGCTGTGCCTTGCGCGCAGGCATACGATTGCATTGGTGGGCAATCGCACGAGCAGTGGTTGTTGTGCTTCGGAGGTTTGCTTGAGGGACTCCACCCGGAGCCTTTGGCTCAATAGCCTGACCCACAAGGCAGTGGGGAACAGATCCAGCTGGGCGGTGTGATTGCAGAGACAGATTGGGATCTTCTTGACGGCCGTCACACGCAGCCTTTGATGTTCTGGAACGTTTTACTTATGTTTTGCGACCGTTGTAGGATACGCACCTGCGGTCGCGGCCAGACGCAGGTGGGTTTTGGCGGGTTTGCACCAATTTGACCAGGGGCTGCCTGGCTTGAGGCGGGCAGTAGCAAGCCACTGAACATCCGGAGGTGCCCTCCCACCGTCAGCGAAAATGCGTGGCGCTCGTGCTCTACACCAATCCAGCTGTGAGCTTATATCCCGTAAACCTGTTGTCTCCCATGGCTAGGTTTTTCGGGAACTGTGCCATCGACCGCTACCTAACCTCCGACGAGGATGGACTAGGATACTGTGAGGGCGCCCACACGTGACAAGAGAAAGACTCGGGTCCTCAGCCATAGCCTTCGAGTAAATGAACACCCGAAAGGCAGCGGGTCTATCACATTGTCAGTTCACTGACTCATGCGGATTGGTGTCCTGGATCTTAGCAGGGAGCAGGGCGAAACCCAAATCCCACCCAGCGGTCGCCACGTGCAGGCGCCCATGACATGAGCCAATGGCGCAACAGTAGCAGCAGTGGGTAGACCATGTGTCAGGATTTAGTCACCACCAGCCTCACTGTTATATTTTGGAAATTTTACCATAGATGCTGCCACTTCGTCTATTTTACGGAGACACAGCGCGGCCATCCCTAAGCAATATTTTACATTCTCTCTTTTTTAGCCACTTGCGTACTGTCACATATTTACTTTTCCACTTTAACCCACTTTGCATTTAAGCATGGTACATCACAGTTTTCAGCTTTTTGGAGTTCCTGACCTCATTATAAACACCTTCCGCAACAAATTACCTCATTAAAACCCATATATTTAGTGAAAACAGAAACCAGTTGTCCTGATGAGCAATGGACAGTTTGATCGCAGGAAGAAAAATTTGTGTTGCTTCGTGATGTTCCGTGGTACAAATTGTACATAGCAACGGTTGCCTAGCAACAGTGCCAAGGAGGATGAATGTGCAAATACCTGGAAATAGGTGGGTGGTGTGTGTGGGAATTTAATTGTGTGTTAAGTAGGATGCCGTGGAAGGAGTAATCTGTAATGGTGCATCTTCATGCTGTTTGTTTTGTTTTTTCGGTCGCCATACTTGTTGTTTCTGCTATCGCTATGGTTGTGGATGATAGTCAGCTGTTCAGGTCATTGGTTATTGGGAAGTATGAAAGTGTTGAAGACCTGGAGAAGCGATTGGGACGGTTTCAAGTTGAAACGGCGACTTGTTTTTCCCGTGCATCCTCCAAGTCTGCTGCGGCGTAGCATCGTGGAAGGTGGAAGCAGTTGCCCGAAGAGGAATGCTACGGTTACATCATGTACCGTTGCGTTCATTGTGAACGTTCAGGATCGCGTGGCAACCGGTAAGTTAATAATTATGCAATACGGAGACTAAAGCCTATAGATACAACTCCTACAATTACGAGGCGCGATTCTCCGTGGTTTTCAAGGAAGGGAAAAATGTAGTGCGAAGTTACTTCATGAGGCATAGTCATGATTTTCACTTGGGTAACCCCTGGTTGTATGCACGCAACCGTCGGCTTTCTCCGGTGCAAAAGAAGGAAGTTTTGTGTTTGATGGGCAATTTCCATAGCACGCCTGATTTGCGGCGCTTCATCTACCAGGAGTACGGCAAACGTGTAACCCGTTTGGACCTGAGCAATCTGCGCATTCGTCCTCAGAATGCAACCGCATGTGAAGTGCCGGAGGTGGCAGCGCTGTTGGAAGGGGCACTGTGTGTGCCGATTGGTGTCTGAGGACAGCCAGATTCGTTACGTGTTCTTTTCTCCATTGATAGTTCACGGCATTGTGAAGCGTTATGGGGAGGTGCTATTATGCGACGCGACACACCAACTCAATTGTGGTGGCTACATTTGTGGCATTGCATGGTGGTGGACGTCACAGATCTAGGGATTTCCTTTTTCTACGCCCTATTACCTGATGAGAGGTCCTACAGCTACGAGCAAGCGGTGCAGGCGATGCGGGAGATGGTGCCTAGCAGCGCACGTTGCCAGACTGTGGTGATGGATAAATGTGCTGTTCAGGTCCGGGCGTTTCGACGTTTTTATCCCAACGCGAAGATCGTGTTTTGCCGATACCACGTAAAAGTGGACATGGCTCGACGTTGCCGTCGCTTACGTGGGATCTCAGATGCTCGCCGAATGCAATTACGGGATTGGCTTCATAACATTATATATACTCGTGATGCGTCCGTATTTGAACGAATATTGAAGGCGGTGCGGCGTGGCAATCCGGAATGCCACCGTTATTTGTGCGCAACGTGGGTTGCGTACGCGGACTCTTGGGCAGCTTACAGGCTTAGGGATACTGTGCTTGTTGGCTGCCACACTACGAACAGGGTACAGAATGAGAACAAACAACTGAAGGAGTATTTGTCTGAGAGGTAATCCCTACTCACTCTGTTTACCTGCGTGGTTGATAGGTTGAACAGTATCATGCACGAAAGGAACAGCATCATAGGTAGGCGGTGCGTGAGCGTAATTGCTGTTCCATCTGAGGTGTCCTCAGTGGCGTCCGTTTTCGCACACCTAAGCGATTTCGCAGGCAATGTGTTCATGGCCCATTACCGTGCGTCAACGGGTCTCGGTTGTAGGTCAGATGGGCCTTACTGGTTTGTTACCTGTCCTCGGTCGAAAGTTCGTCGGGTATACATCACGCGGGGCAGTGAATGTGATTGTGAGTTCAGTCGTCAGTGGCGGCTACCATGCGCCCACAGTTGTTATGTGGCGGCGCGTCACAGACACTCTGCGGAGGACATACTACATGGATGTCGGTGGATCGCACCCCGGCAACCTTCTGCAGCATCCTCTGAGTGTGTTGCGACGGCTGAGCGTGTGCAGATTCGAGACGGTGGTGCAGGGGATAGCGATGCCGTTGTAAGCCGCACCGTGAAACTTCGCAAAACGCAGGATGTTTTGGCGGACATCGGCACTCAATTGGTGAGCTACGGATCTGAGAACTTCTCCGCTGCGTTGACGTACCTGAAAATAGTTGCCTTGCTCATGTCCAAGGATGCAACTTTTCAGTTGTATGGGCGAACATCTAGGTGGCCTGTTCCCCTTCATTTAGATAACGAGGCAAACGTACAGATGTTATGCGGCTTGCCTACGCCGGGAACGTCTGATGGTGGCGCAGTCTCCGCGGTAGCCAGCACGTCGGCAGGCGAAGAGCGGTCTCGTTTGCAAGTAACGCAGGTGATTGACATGCCGCCTGCAACTGCCACCGCGACACCTGTTCCATCAACATCGGCAGGTGGGTCCAGGAAACGTAGATCGCCCCTTAAGTGCAGGGTGATAGAGGTTAGCCCCGATAAGAGTGCGCTTAGGGGCAAAGGGTTCCGTAAGCATTGCACCCGGACATCCTCCGCCTACAGGGTTCCTGTGAAACCAAAACACTGTACTCAGGGCTTGGTTTCGGAGGACGTCTGCGGAGTATGTCGGCAGGAGGATGATGTTGAAGTTGGCGGTGAATCAGTGCAATGGGTAATGCGCGACGCCTGCTCCCAATGGTACCATGCGTCATGTGTGTGCTATGCGGGCGACGAGGAATTCATCTGCTTCTCGTGCTCCTCTTAATGTCAGCATAACGGGCCAGACCGGCGTAGCATGTAAACCGCTTCAGGCATGTCAAATTTCCGTGCCCATACACTGCGTCCATTTCCCTTAGAGCCCACAATGGTTAACTTTCCCCATGATATGAACACCTGCGAATGCGAATTGAACAAGGTGCCGAGAGATCTGCAGCACCGAGGACACATGAGGCAACGGTAAGTTTCCACTACTATTCCCCTTATGAACGCAGATTTAGCCACCCTAATTCAGCTGTCATTTACACAGGGAAACTCAAAGCCAGTGAATGTGTTGCTATGTACGATGCATCTCCTTTGATGATTGCAGGTTACGTATGCTTAGGTGACCCGAACGTTCATTGAAACATCTTCACAGGTATTTGTTCTTATGCATCCTGAATGCTGTGTAACGGGGAAACGGATATACACTGCCAATTATGTTCCCACTTGGCGCCGATACGGAGGCACGTCGGACGCACCGGCTCCGCCTTGTGCACCTTTATTCATACGTCCTCACAGGTAACCGTTATTATCGATGATGATTGTTGTTTAATAGTGAAAGTGATATGCACCGCCCATTGCCTGCCCACTTTGCGCCCCGACTGAGCCACCTCCCCGCATTGCCTCCGCCATGTCCACGTTCAGTCAGACGTCCTCACAGGTAATGGTTGTTATCGATGTTGACGGAGCATCTCGGTAAGTCGGCCAACATCTAGACCACTTTGTGAGCAGATGCCTGCCAGTGGGATCTATCCAGTGCGGCTTTGCTCAGGCCTCCTTTCTCCATCTGACTGGGATGAAGGGAGCAGAGACCTCCGGGAGTAGGACTTAAATTTATCCCCGGCAACCTCGACAGTATCGTCGTCTGAGATCTCACAATGAAAACCAGAAGCCTTGGCGCTCATTGATTGATAGTCTGTTTGCCATAGGTTCGGGAGAGACAACAGTACTCTGGTAGCGTCTAGACAGAGTACAACCGAAGAGCAAACAAACATGATCATTGGAACCCAACGGAGGTGCGTAAGTATTGTGATCAACAAAATCGAGTGACAGCGAATACCAGGTCTGAGATAGACGGTACTTGGGCGTCCATGTACCTAATGGAGAGGTCAATGAACTGGTGTAAAGATACTTGGAACGTAAGATCAAGCAGATCAGAGCCGAACGTGCCTGACGCTGAGTGGCAAGAAAGATCTGCCCAGAAAATCTCTGGGAGGTTGACGACGCCCATCACCAAACACTTATTTGCGTAGCCAGATAGATGTACTTCACCATCCGTGATGTCCTGAGACAGCCACGTTTCAGTGAATGCGAGTATATCGTGATGATACCCATCTACAAATAGACCTAACTCGCACACCTTATTGTTGTGACCTTGTCGGTGCACACCGAAAGGTTTGCTAAGAACCGGCGAATGATAAGGGATTACAGTGCTCTTCAATCCTGCTATCTGGGTAGAAGCCATGCGTTCTCCCGCGCTGTGTGATGCTCGTTGGCATAAGACGCTCAAGAGGGGGGTTAATTGCGTTCCTTAGGACGTACCCATTGTGGATACATACGCTATAGCAATGTGGGAAAGTACTGATGGCGAATGTAATGCAATGCGCGAACCATGTGTGCGCATATCCGGAGCCTGATAAGAGCCACCATGTTACTCCTCTCTGGGACTGCGTGCTTCACGTACATTTTCTGTCTGTTGACTTACTCCGCGGCACTTCATGTATGCAATAGCATTGATACGGGAAACTGATACGGGAAACGGGCGGCAGGAGACCTGGTGTTAGTGTAACTATACGTGACGAAAGTGGATAGGGTACCCACAAATTACCAAAACGCTTCAAACATTGGGTTGAGTACTTTGAAAGGCAATTTCATCAATCGAAATTGTTAGATTTCTCACCGACCGGTGATCGCCCTGCTCCGTGGACTGTTCCTTTTGATCCATCCTCTCGCTCAGAAGTGGAACGTGATATGGAACTGTTGATGTTATATAAAGCCGCAGGGACTTGATGACGTTCCTCCAGCCCACTTCAAATTCGGGGGACCTTCTCTTGTGGATTATTAACACGATTTACTAGTGAAACTGTGGGAGCAGGAAACGGTCCAAACCGATTAGAGCCGCTCCACCGTAGCCCCAATTTTCAAAGGAGCCTCACGATCGTAATGTGGCAGCCATAGAGGAATCCGTGTTATCTCAATCGCCTCCAAATTACTTGTCTCTGTCACGCTTCACAAACTGAATGGCACTCGGGAAAACCAGATTGGTGAAGAGCTAGCTGGCCTCGGTTGGAGCTTCTCGGCTACCTGGTTGGGGTCCGAAAGACGATGAACACGTTTGGTTGGACACACTTGCTGATATGGCTAGGAGCCGACCTCAGTGGCGTTCGTGCTGTGAATTTTCTTGTCCCACCCAACCCTCTTAGCCTCCCCCAACCACGATCTCATTATTTAGCCTTCTATAATTTTGCGTAGTAACTTTTTGGTGCACAGTAGCAGGCTAGTAGCTTACCGGAACAATGCCTATCCGTTAACGGTACATCAGCCAGCTTGCACCAGTTGCATTTTATTCTCCTTTTTTCTATGTATTGCGGCACAGCAGCTGAGGTGTTCCACACCTCTAGCTAACATGTATGATGATGATTATGATGCAGCACACCTGTGTATGCCTGACAGATGCGCCATTAAAGGTATTCCCCCACTAAATCTATCCTGCAACATAGATACCCCGTCGCACCTTCAGTTAGTTTGTTGGCTGTTAACAAATGCTTTCTCAAATCATGGGTATCCGTGCTGCCTGCATGACTGATCCGGGACTACTGGTCAGCATTAACTTAACGGTTGCCCCCTACGTACCTCCTTTCACCTACGGTAACTGCATTGTGTGCCCTAATGCGGCTTTTGCTACCACAGTCAATCCGTCATTACTAAATGGGTGATGCTTAAGTACCGCTCTGCCACGACATCACATATGCCGCCCCCATCTACTCCGTTGCACATCCCGTAAGGGTATGGGATTTTAATAGATGCCATTTAGAACGCCTCGCTGGAATGATGCGGCACTACTAGTCTCCCAGCATGTAACATGTGCCGCTGCGTATATACTCCGTTGCACCTCTGGTAAGTGCATGGCTTGTTCGCCATTTTGCTTTATGTACCCCTGTCCATCCCTTCAGTGATCAGACACTGCTGGTATGCACCTAATTTACAAATTGTACTGCGGAAATGATTCTTAGGACGTAAGGTTGGCATATGAATCTGTAACAGATGGTTTTCAGCACGGGTGCATAAGCCCTTCGTATGCATGCCTACTCTGCCCGTCTCTTCGTTTCCGGAGTAGTGCATAAATCCATGGGTACGTTCATCACCATGCAATTCATGACGTGTTTTCAGGTAAGATTTCTTCATAATCATATTACATAATTATACTGCCGTACGTGCTTTTCTATCGAATGTGCGATTCATATTGATTTCGTGTCGTCAACGTGGCCTCTGATGAAGCTTCCAAAACCATATCTCAGTGTTCACACTTGGTGAGTTCAGAGCTACATACATGCTCACTCACCTAGTGCTGAACATTTCTGAATGATCCAAACGTCCGTCACGTTCATTGCATCTGGTTCGCTTATTTAACGAAAGATTTACATCCACCGCTGCTTCTCACCTATAACGTTACCCTGTATGGTTGGTTCTGTAGCAAACTGCATTATGCAGTGTACACCGGAGGTAGTAACACCACGAGGCATGTACACGTGAAGGACCCTCAATCAACGGCGCCCAACACCCCTACACAGGGAAGGCAAACACGCTGCATTTGGGGAATGAAACCCACAGAAGGCAGTGCTTGCACCGTAGTCCGCTCCACAATCAGTGCATGAGAACACTCCTGTGCGCAGACACCATGCCGGTTCCGCTTACCTTCTCTGCTGGACCAGTACATATATATACATATATATATACGGTTAGAGGTATATATATATGTAAATATGCATCTTTAGGTATATGTACTCGCTTTCATACAGAACCACACACATGTCTTGGATTCCACATGGGCTACTCCGTCAGTACACACTGATTGCAATTTGTTATGCCACTTAGCGATTGGGATAGAAGCCATCAAAGCTTATCATCTTAAACTACTGCGCAAAATTCTGCATGACCTCGGTTAAATATCGTGCAAGAAATGCCGAGGTACTGTGCAGCCGAGAGGCCGCGTGAGCCACAATAAGATACAAACTTGCCATATGACGAAACTCCCTGGGTTCTTTCAAGCAAGCGGGTACCCATCCAACTCCTTCGAACCAGCCAGCTTACCCATCGGCGAAAGCCTTTCCACAGCGGGTTCCATCGGTCACTGACGTGTCTGTTGGCGAGACCGCAGTCCGTCCTACAGACACTAACATGCCAGTGCGTGATGGCCCAGTCGGTGAACGCTCACATATACATCTATACATATATGTATACATATATGTGCCCTATGCTGAAGCTGCTGTTCCCTTCTTGATGCATCTTCACCGCAGTTTGGCTAAACAAACTTGCACTTAAACTACATCTTTTTGGGCTGCATAAATTTCATTCCACTTCATTTGGTTTCTTCTGCATACCTGATTAATGTTCCAATAACTGGCCACGTTGCTTACGCTAATTGCCCTTATCTTCGGCGATTTGGTTGCGTTTACAACGATTATAGGTAAGTTATGGACAATTATTACTTTTCGCGGATTCGTCACTAAGAAACTTACCTCTTATGCTAATTTAGGGAACAGTTCAGCCGCAGTATCTGTATGCATTTTGTCATTTATTCCATTTCAGCTTGCCGGTTAAAGTGAATGGCGGATGCTTGATATAACCCGTGTGGCTGGCCTTGTTGTAAATGTTGACCACGTGCATAGCTATCTATCACCCACCACCTCGTTCATACTGGATCCACTTATCAATTGGTCGTTGATGGAAGGGAACGGAATGCACGGTCCTCGTGGTCGTGCTACCCTCGGAGATTTGTTATATGCACTCAGTATGCAGTGGACTATGGCCCAGCCACCACCTAGTGTGCGTTTCATTCCCCAAATGCAGCGTCACTGTGTTTGCCTTTGAAGGATTGTGCGCCGGCTCCTAGGATAACACGTGGCTCCCTTACACATGCTTCCTGGTCTTATTTCTTCCGCTGTACTACGGGTATGCCGTGTGTGGATGGAACTGTGGGTGGTGCAGCGCAAGCCAACCATTGTCCCTTTGTACGAGCATCCGTCCTTTTCCTGGCCACAGACAGCAAAATACGAAACCGCATGCCTCCAAAACATAGTGATTGTGGTTATTTAACTTTGGCACCGTCGTGCTCGCACCATCAGCTTCTTGGTCACTGGCACACAACCTCCTCATAACCTCCATTATAAATGTCAACTGCCCAAAAACTGCAGCACGTTTATCCCTGGATATGAAACTATACATATATATAAATGAAAGTGGTCTTTTTCGCATGCAATCTCATGTACCCTCATTGGTTGCACGTACGCATGCATGTATCCTTATACACCAGTGTAAATAGCTGCCTCCATATGTACAGGTATGCATATATATGGGACAAAGGAATACATATACATGTATATATATGCGTACAATATACAAACACATTGGTAAATAGATATATATATTCACCCCCTCATCTACATAGGTAGTTTATTAAGACGGATGGACCCACATACATTTATATATATATATATATGTAAATACATATATATATACATATATACATACACTGCCGTCTCCATTTATATTTATAAATGTAAACATATTTACTTTTACTTTCGTATATGTATATATCAGTATATATATATTTATATATGGCTTACATGTACGCCTTCTCATATTCCGCTTGCCTATGCACTTTGGTATCTGAGCACATACCAACTTAATCTTATTTGCATAGAGCTTCCCAAACACACATACACATACACATAACTAAACAACCTTAACACTTCCAACTAGTCATCTGCACTGACACCAACAACAAACCCTATTCAGTGTATCCTCATTTAACATTACCCATTTATAGGCGCAAACATACAGTAATAGAAGATGTTAGTCAGCCATTATTCATTATCTCATTTCCGCAGGTTATTCCGTATCTTATAAACCATGCCCATAGTGATGCCCTTTGTCATAACAGGTATTTCTTTCTTATTTCTACAGATTCTCAACATCAAGTTTACTTCAAGGTTATCTTCCAGGCATAATCCGTAAGTTCCACACTTATTATTTACGCATCCCCGTTCAGTAGCAGTCACAGAAAATAAATAAATTGCCTTAAAATGTTGCCTTTCAAGTCGCCCATGTGCAACATCCCTGCGCCCTTCCACTTGCTGCATTGTAAAAAGTCATTTCCGCTTATAATACACAGGCAGTTCCTGTATCAATACATGAAACATTTCAAAGCATTTCCCAAGCAAAAATAAGGCTACATTCCTTAAACGGTTTCTCAACGCATTTCCGTCACTTGATTTGCCGCCACCATTATGACCTTAGTCACTTTAACCACTTTACCTCAGTATAATGTTTACACCACATACCCCATGTATTACTATTAAACGATTCACATTAATTTATCCTATTCATCCTTGGTATTATGAACGCCATTTATTAAAGTCGATTAAAAGATGTACCAGTTGCCACCGCCAACCTGCCGTCAAACGGTCCCTGATGAGCAACAACCCGTATTCAAACTCCTGCGATTGGCGGACTCGACGGTTCCTCAGAACCTCGGTTTACGACCATCATGGTGAAGAAAAATATGGAGCTTGTAAAAGTAAACCCAAATAGCAAAGGTAAAAGTAGTAGGGTAGACAGAATAAGTTACCGGATCTGAAAAGTAATATTAGTACCAAACTCACCAACTATAATTTTTTCGGGGTCACCAATTAATGCGCGATGGTCGTGCGCTGTTTTCAGCACAAGATTAGACGGCCAACCAAAGACAATAGGTAGAACACACAAAAGCTAGGGAAATGTTTATTGGACGGGAGGAGAGTTAACTAATGCTAAACATGGGGCACCAGCAGAGAGCTAGCTAGGGAGGATGTAGCTGGGCTTCGAGTGCGTGGACGGAGCGAGTACCATTTGATTGCACAATACGGAAAAGCTGCTGCGTAAGCAAGTTCGGTGGTACAAGTGGTACATAGCAGCGGTGTAACCTAGCGACGTTGTCAAGGGGGATAAGTGAGCAATAGTGGAAACTGTTCATGAAATTGTTTAGTATAATGAATGGTGATACAATATAAACGGTTTTGGATAAGGTTACTTGGGTATTTTGTTCGTTTTATTTTTCCGGTGGCCATAGTTGTCGGTGCAGCTGCTGCTATGGTTGTGCATGACGGAGAGCTGTTCAGGTCTTTCGCTGCGGCGAATTATGACTGTGTAGAAGACTTGGAGGAACAGTTGAGACGTTTTCAAATGGAAACGGCGACTTTTTTCCGAGTGATATCGGTGACCGACGCAGCATACCGGCTTGGAAACGGGATAGGCTTGCACGATGGAATTGGTTGCGGTTACATCCAGTACCGTGGTGTGCATTGTAAACGTACAAGCTATCGTGGCAAACGGTAAGTTTGCATGGTGATCAAGTACCTTAACTTATGCAGGTAGATACAAATTCTAAGATTGTCATGCCAGGTTCTCCATGCTTATGAAAGAGGGAAGGTATGCCATCGGAAGGTTCTGCATGATTCACAAGCATCTAGGAAACCAGTGGTTATACTCACGTAAACGTCGGCACTCATCGGGACAAGAGTTGGAATTTCTGAGTTTGATGGAAACTTTCCACCGCACACCGGATTTGCGACGGTTCATCTTTCAACAATACGTCAAGCGTTTCATGCATGGATCTTAGTAATTTGCGGAGAAGTCCTCGGAGTAAGACAGCATGTGAGGTTACAGACGTCGCATTGCGGTTAGAACGTCATAGAGGTTTCCGGTTGGTGTCTGAGGGCAAGCAGGTTCGGTACGTTATTTCTCTTTCTATCGTCCGTCCCATCGTGAAACGATATGGTGAGGAGCTTTTGTGCGATGCAACCCACCAGTCAAATTATGGTGGATACATACTATGACCTTGCATGTTTGTTGACATGGGTGTTCTGGGAACGTCCTTTTTCTACGCCCTTTTAGCGGATGAAACGTCGTACAACTATTGTCTTGCGGTTGAAGCGATGCTGCAGATAATGCCAAGCACCAGACCTTGTCGTACTGTCGTGCTGTATAAATTTGCGGCGCAGTTGCAGGCGTTTACTCGTTGGTATCCGAACGCAAGGATTGTATTTTGCCGAATCATGTTAACTGTGACATGACTCGACGTTGCAGGCAGATAAGTGGAATATCCGCGGCTCGGAGAATGTAGTTACGTGCGTGGTTGCATATTCTAAGCTACACTCGTGATATGTGCCAGCTTGATAGGCTCTTAACCTCGGTCTGGTTGTGTAACACTGGTTGTTACCGGTATTTATCGTAAGGTGGTTAAAATACCTACTGTTGAGCCACTCACAGACAGAAAAATGTGGTGCTCATCGGTTGCCATACAACGAACCGAGTGGAGAATGAAAACAAGCACCTTAAGGAGCATTTGTCCGAGAGATCCTCGCTGTTTACTCTCTTCGTCTGTATTGTTGATCGTGTGATTAGTTGTGTGCAGGAAATTAACAAGATCAAAGGGAAGCGTAACATGAGCGTCGTATCTATTCCAGCGGAAGTCTGCTGCGGCGTTCCTTTACAAACAGCTGAGTGATCTTTCGGCGAACGTGCTTTTAACTCATTTTCGTGTATCCTCTGTTCTCCGTTTCCGGTCTGGTGGTCCCTATTGTTCAGCGTCCTGTCCCTGTTCCAAGTTTCGTCGTGTGTACATCACCCGGGGAAGTGAGTGTGGTTGCGAGCTTCGTCATCAATGGCGGTTACCATGTTATCATATTTGTTATGTTGCTTGCCTTCACGGTTGTTCCGCGGATGACATATGATATGGTTGTCGATGGATCGTTCCTCGGCAACCTCCCACAGCTAGTTCTGACGGTGTGGAGGTGGGTTGTGTGTGGGATTTGCGAAATCGTGTGCCTACGGAGAATGCTGTTGTTGTAAACCGTGTCTGGAAACTGCGCAAGCCGCAGGAAGTGTTGTAGGACATCCAAGCTCAGGTATGCAGTTGCGGATCGAAAAATGTTTCGGCCACATTGAACACGTCTAAAATGCTGGGCTCATTGCTGTCAATAGATGGAAAGTTTCAACTGTTTTGTCGCACATCCAAGTAGCCTGTACCACCTCCACTGGATACTGAGGCAAACGTAAACAGCTTTTGTGGTGTAGCACCGCCGGAAACCTCGTATGAACAGTCAACCGTCGCTCTCTCTACTCTCTCCCAAAGTGACGTTCCGCAGCGCTTGCAAGTAATTGATGGGGATACTTTAGGCCACTTGACTTCAACGCGAGCAACTTCCCTCTACTTTGGTATCCGGGGCTAGGAAACGGAACTCGCAAATGAAAAGTCGTGTGACGGAGGTGCGTCCCAGTAAAAGTGCTCTTAGTGGATCGGCATTTCGGAAAATGCACACCACCACATCTTCCTATTACCTCGTGCCCGTTAAACGCAAGCGCGTTACTTAGGGAACCGTTACAGAAGACTTGTGCGGCAGTTGTCAGCGGGAGGATAACATGGCAGGTCATGGTGACGCCGTTGATTGGGTTATGTGTGATGTCTGTAGCCATTTGTATCATGCAACCTGGGTTTGCTACGATGGTGACCCGCATTCCGTCTGTCATTCTTGTTCCTCCTAGTGCGAATGGAATCTGTGTCCGGCACGCTTCGGTGAGTTACGTTCTTGGTTTACTTCTGTCGTATGCAGTTTCTTTATGCATTGTCTGCATTGTCCCGCGATCAGTGACAGTTTCGGTTAGTGCAATTCCCCATCACTGATATGTGACTGTTGCAAGGTCGTGAACCCAGGTGCACTTGTTGTACAGGTTCATTTCCTGCTTTTGTATTTCGCAGTCTAGATATCATTACCAACCTAAGTATCCGGCTTTTCCGTGCTGTTCAATTGCTTTCTGTGTATTGACGTCATCAGCGTTGGTTATGGGTTCTTTTCGTGCTGGTATGCTAGGTAGTCATAACGTCCATCATTAGCTGCATTGGTGGCGCGAGGGCCAAAGGAAGTACTTGTTCATTTCTTATGGTGATCACCGGTACAACGGCTATATTCCATGGAGAAAAGGTTCTAGTCGTAAGTATAGGAGGGTAGGGAAAATCCGAAAGCCGCGATTTAGCTTCTGAACCCAGCCTCTGCACTCATGTATCACATCATGTTAATATTTCCTTAGGGGTAAGCGGCCAGAAGACCATATTACAGGATCGTACGGGCATGTGAACGGAACAGCTTTCTAATGATTGCCGTAATTTTATAGGGCAGTGTTTGCGAAACCCGGAGCATCCTGTTGGCTGCTGGAGCTTCTGCTGCGAGTCAAGTTATGCGTTGAGGTTCTGCGAGAAGATTATTCCTAGGGTCTTTTCATGTGTAACATACATTATGAAACAACCTGCAATATGATACGCATTGAAAGGACCCAAGGCACGAATCGGAGGAAAGGCACAGTTGTCACGGTTTATCGGGATTGCCGACTAAATGGACCAGGTTAGCCACTAGTCAAAGGAAGCTAGTAGTTTGACGGTGTCTTCGGGACAAGTTGTAGACTACATCTTTAGGTCAGCAGAGTATACTGGATAGTGCGTTTGTAGTGCCGCTGGAAGGTCGTTTATGTAAAGTATAAAGTGCTCTGGCCCCAGGACGGAGCATTGCGGAACCCCGCTGGGCTTAAGCACAAGGACGAAAATTGTTAGGTACACGTTCGCATTAATGGTTGGTACCCCCGGGAAGTCTGGGTACACCAACTCACCGAAGTTTGAGCATAAGCCACTGATGAGGTAAAATTTAAAATGCCATGTCGATGTCAATGAACGGGACATCAAGGCGTTTCCTTTCGTCCGTCGCTGTAACCCATGCTTCTCGGGCAGTAAGCAGGTTAGTGATGTCGGATCGTGCACTGCGGAATCCATCCTGTGATGAGTACATTGCGCATACTCTTTCCCAATGACGGTGCAGAGAACGCTTGATTATTCCCCCAAGGTTTCGAAGACGACGGACATCAGATATACCAGATGGTCGTTCTCGTGGTGTATTGGGTCTACACATTTGCATTAAGGCGGTACTGTTCCCACTTTCCAAGCGCTCAGTAAGACGCCGTCTGCAGTTGAGTGCCGCAATATGTAGGAAATGTGGTCGGCAATGTAATCGGCCCTAGCGTGGAGGAATGTTGCCTATAGTCAGTCAGCGCCTGGTTCGGCGTAAGGGTTCCACTCAGGGATTAGTCCCATGAGGATCTCTAACTCCGGAGCCTCTAGATCCGGGGTTGGCGTGCACGTAAGCGCATTTTTATTGAGCAACCGTGGTACCACCGCGTAGACAGGCGAGTACCGCACGGCTTCAGTTTAGCTTAATAAGCTGGGTGATGTGGTACAGTGCCTTCTTCAGGGGCAGGTAGAAAGGGGTTACCATCCGTCCGGCTGCTCTACTCCGCCATATGTATGAGAAAGCATCTCCGCGCGTGTTCGCGGTAGAATACCGAAGCATCGTTCATATTTATGTCACCGCCTCCGCCTGTTTAGTGCGCATAAGTTTCGTACCCCTTTGTACTTTAGCTAATGCTAACCTACTTGTAGTTCCTTGAATACGTCCCAGAGTTTGTCGTCTGTTCAGTGAGGACCTCTGTTCCAGTTCGATGGGGGGTTCCTTGGTATAACGCTGTGTGTTTGTACATCAGGACGGCTTTCTCAGTTAAGGACGTCAGTATGGTCAGCAGTAGATTCCATGCTTCCTCCGCACTCAGGGACTGTGGGATGCTGTAACTATAGACACAGCAGAACATCCACAATAAGTTACCCTGGAGTGTTCCACTATTTAGTTATTTATTTATAGGGCAGATAAACAGTCGCCGTACTCCGTGGGAACAACTTCCCTACAAGTATTTGGAACGTTGTGCCTCAATGGACAGGTGGGGTCCTCTGTTATACTCGAGATGCAAAGGTGTTAACCGTTTGGTGTACGCTGGCCGCTTCAAGACCATCCGCCGCATTGTGAATATGGGCTCATTACTTGGACATCCAAGGCGAAAATATGCCATCTCTTCCTTAACTATGGATTCCCGTTCCACAGTGAGGGGACGACGAAGGTTCCATGATAGCATTTGTATCGCAACCGTCAGTTACGACTAAACCAATTTGGTTGGAACAGTCTGCGGGACGGTCGTTGTCAGCACATGCGCTGATTTTTCGCTAACATCTACTAACCACTCTGGACATATTGTGCTCACAGCCAGGCGGCAGGTACCTTCAAGATTACGACAGGTTCCCTTACGTCTGCCATTTGTGGAAAGCAAATGCACTGCGAGGGCATTGTATACTACACCGGCGGCAATTTCACCAGGACACCCGCAATTTCATCATGCACGGAAATCACTTCCGGAATAACCGTTATGCGGTACGGAGTCCTTTATTTATAATGAGGTGACCTTCAGAGTTGTATGTCTTAGCATAATTCTCAGGGGCTGTAGCTTGACGCTCTGTCGGCTGACCGCGGTATAATTGGTTGAACGCCTGCTGTCGCCATAATTATAGGAAGTGGAAGCGGTGTAATACCATTCAGAAGGTAAGTTACCGCTGAACACCCGCTTTTGAGACAGCTCATTCAGCGATCCACTTAGTAACAACGCTAACGCATGCGGAATCTTCCGGAGAATGTGAACACCCCCAAATGATCCAAAAGGGTTATTCTCTTGCAAATAATTAAGTAACATTAAGTGAAAACACTTATGCTTCGCATAATTGGGGGCACAGGTAAGAGTCGTTAAATGTGTAACAGCGCCTTGCAGGATGGCGTGTTGTCCGCAAGATTCATGTACCATTCTCTCATAGGAGGGAATAGTACTGGCGCCTGACCTGACTGAGACGTTGCAGCTACGTACAGCTACCATTGAGTTGTGGCGAAAAATAGCAGCAGACAAGATGTAGGATAGCAGCTAGTTATGGAACCGTGCCTCCCATCCACATGCCTCCCGGTTTTATTCCATCGGGTTCACACCGCATACGAGGTGTGTGGTTTGAGTTTTGGGTGGTACAGCGCAAGCCACAGTGACAAGCAAAGGCGAAACCGGATGCCGAGCGTCATGCAGAGCAGTGCAAGTTTGTGACAGGTAACTCTTAAGCTTGGATAAACGCATGTGCAAATGTTGTATGGGCACTGCCTTTGGACATAGGCAAGCCTAACAAGCGCACTGCGCACCGAAGTTTTGCTGTCCTGGCCTAATAACACTGAGCTAAAGTGGAATGTGATCTCTGCCGCCATGCAGGACGCAGCAGCGTATGCTAGTGTCACTATCCATCGTCACCGCACCAGTCCCTGGATTTCCGCGAGGTCAGTGAACCTGCTGGAAGCTAGAAGCAACCTCCAGGCCGGCTATAAACACATTGTGACCAAGCGGGCTACTAGGCACGAACTAAAGCGGAGCCTACGCGCTGACATGGAAGCCTGGTGGACTAGTCGGACTCAAGAGCTGGAGCAGGCAGGGCCAGTAGGCAATTACCGCAAGCGTTTCCAGATAATCCGCACCATCGGGCACAGAAAACCGGGCGTCAGTGAGACAATCAGCGGCAGCGCAGATGCACTGCTACACAATAAGGACCGCCGTACTACTTGTAAATAAATAAATAAATAAATAGTATATTATCGAATTTCCGAGACACACCAGATCAGGCATGATCAACGTTTACAAGCAATTATGTTTCGCAACAAACACGTTGCTATGTATGTAATCGGCAGTAAGCCGAAAGTTGTGCAGGCTTTGGAAATTGTAAAATTAATCTTGAGGTATAAATTCGTCAAGGCATGACGACAAGTGGGGTTCGAGTGTGCGTAGTGTAAACAGGCTGGGCATTCCGTTTGTAGAGAAAACTTGTCAGGAAAATATTACATTAGGATTCTGGTCGGCTTGCCAGTATGTAGTTGTGGGCAGTGACTTTATTCAGTGGCGAGTCACATCCGCCACATCGCAGTGTTGTTAAGCGGACATTTGTGGCTTTTTATAGGGAGAACGCTTGCCAGGCGAAAACCCACCACGTCCTGAAACACTGTCAGAAATCCGTTTGTACACTAATGTAAAACTGGCAGAGCAGCTCGTCGACTGATTTAACCCTCGGTTAACCGCCGTCAATTGCCTTCTAATTTCCTCTGTTAGCTGAACAGGTTATTTTTGGTCGGGCGGCCATAATGGCTGAGGCCTATGGAGGGTTAGACCTTTGTCATCTTCGTGTCCAGGTGAGCAAAACTTCCGATTCTTGCGTCCAGATTTCTCAGGATTATGTATACTTCGCAGGGGTATGAAGGCGTCATGTCCAGCTACCATTACTGGAAGACCGTCATGATAGTGAGTGCATTTTTATCCACTTGTTGTACAGCCGTGTTCTATGTAGGTCCTTGGGGGTTCCTATGTCCTGTCCCAAGCACAAGCTTTTTCACGGTCCGCTCCCAGATCCCCAAGAAGTTCCAGACCTTGGAGAAAGGGAAGGTGAGAGACAAACAGGGCCGCAAAGAACAGACGTGGGAACAAGCATTATTTATGTCCTATGGTCTTACATTTAGAGGAAACATATGATGTACAATGTGTAACAATGATTATGCTAAAAGTGTCTTTTGAATATTTATCGGAAGCAAAGCCCTATAGGTTGGTTGCTACCGTATACCTTGGATACAGAGCGTTGCGCCGATGAGCAAAGAAAACACAGGATAAGTTTGCTATGATGCAACTGTTGCGTGGGAAGATTCGCTGGGGAGCGTAGAATATGCTGACCCAGGGAAAGTCAGTGAGTCCGTTGGACTCATACATGGGTAAGTTTTGCAAAACTAGCAGCGAATAATTGAGGAATAAACCCCTGTAAATGAGAAGCTAAGGGGCGTCTCTGTACTGACCAGGTGAGAGAGTGCCGAGTTAAACAGCTAAGAAGGGCTAATTGACGGAAGGACAGCGAATAGCCAGAATACATGCGTACATTAAGGTTGCGGTGGATATCAGAACCTGAGGCCTAACCGCAGCAGCCAGAGTTCTAGGGTAATAGTGCCAAGCTGGATAGAGCCATGGACTGCTAGCCCGAGACTTGGAGTATTGCAGGTAAAAAGTGCTTAAAACAATACAGCAAGTAATGGGTAGCTAAAGGTCTAGAAATGTGAGGCAAAAGAGCAGCTTACGCTGAATACCTGGATATGCTTGCACGACAGAAGAAAGCTAAGAGAGGTTTCGTGATAGAATGACAGCGGACAAGTAAATCAAAAGCATACAAAGAGGTTGTTAGATAGTTAGAGCATAATAGACTACGACGCATGGACGCGCAGCTAATCAAATCATGCGGTGGTGCTAATGGAGTATAATTAAGGAGGCCTGAGCCGGGAGAAGCCAGTGAGAGAGCTGTACTACAGTCAATTAGGTGTCGCGGATGAGCAATGACATTTAGGTGCGGCCTTATAATTGCTAGTGGACACCTGATTAGAGCAACAGACAGCAAGTGTGTATGACGCACGCAGTCCCAGGGATTAAAGCTCGGAGGGATAAAGTGTGGACCTTAGCAGCTCAGTATATGAGCAAAGATGATAGTAGCTTATGAAGAAGGACTGCTGCTAAACACGGGAGTCAGAGGTAAGACGAGGAACAGTTAGGGTCGCTGTAAGTGTGAGTATCAGTGACCAGCAATGGAATTTGCATGAAGCCTTTTAGTTGTTAGTGTAGGCCAAAATTACCCATAATAAATCAGCAAAAAGCGGATGTATGTGACGCAGACCGTCACAAAGAATGTTCGAGATAGAAGAGAGCGGCTCTTAGCATGCTCCAGAAATGCGTGGAGCCTACGACCACTAGTTGCTGCTAAGCAGAAGTGCTTAGGTTTAAGAGGATCGACAGAACATGGCGCTGCGAGAAAATTTCGGTGGCCTGATATAGCCAGTCCATTAGGTTATTTGATTACAAGTGGATTACCACAGTGTCACAGAACACATCAACAAGCCAGCGAAGGTAAGTGATAAAGACAATCTGGAAGATTACAGGATGGAGAAACGAGGAATGTCTCCTAGTGGAACACGGTCAAGATAAGTTCAGCTGGCCCCATGCTCCAGGGCATCTTCCTACACAGGTGATGTAGCACGATCCGAAAGTTTTTCATAGCGCCAGCATGTCGATCGTCTTAACCTCAGCACATCTGTTTAGCAGCAATTAGTGGTCGTACGCTCCAGGCACCGATGCGCATATCCGCAGCTTGATAAGAGCCATTCTCTTATATCTCCAACCTTCATTGTTTGGGACTGTCTGCGTCACATACATTTGCTGTTTGTTGACTTGTTTTGGGACACTATAGGTATACACTAGTAACAAGAAGGCTTCATCCAAATGCCATTGCTGATCATGGATACTCTCACTCCTAGCGCCAGTATCTGTTCTTCGTCTTACCCCTTACACCATTGTTTAGCAGCAGCGCTTCTTCGTAGGCTCCCTGCATCTCTGCACATATCCAGAGCCTGCTAAGAACCACTCTTTTATTCCTCCAACCTTTGCTCTCTGGGACTGTCTGCGTCACATATATTTGCGGTTTGTTGACTTATTCTTGGACACCGTAGGTATCCACTAGTAACTAGAAGGCTTCACCCAAATGACATTGATAACCGTCGATACTCTCTCCCTTAGTTCCGTTATCAGTTCTTCGTATTACCTACGTCACCACTTTTCAGCTGCAGCGGTGCATTGTAGGTAGCATACATCTGCGCTAGGAGCTACTCCTTATCGCTCCAACCCTTACACTCTTGGATGTTGGCATCACATACCTTAACTGGATTGTTGATTTATTCTGTCACTGTAGGTATCCACTGGTAATAAGAAGGCTTAATCCGAATGCCTTTGCTGACAACTGCTACTCTCTCTCCTAGCGCCATTATCTGCCGCACTTCTTATCTTCCTCAGCACTTAGCAGCTATTCGTCGTAGGATATATGCCCCTTCTGCGCAGAACTTGAGCTTGATAGGATACACGCCTTGTCTCTCCATCATACATTTGCTTTGAATGTCTGTATCACTTACATTCGCTGGCTTGTTGATGCATTCTGCTACCCTGTAGGCATACACTAGTGACCAAGCGTCTTATGGGAATGGCTACACCTGGCCACTAGTAATCCATCCTAGCGCCACCATCTGTCGATCGTCTTAAATTCGGCACCTCTGTTTAGAAGCAGCTAGTGGTCGTAGGCCCCATACATCTGCAACTATCCAGAGCTTGTTAGGAGCTACTCCTTATCTCTATAACCTTTATTCTCTTGGAATGTCTGCATCCAATCTTTCCGCTGCATTACCACCAATTGACCTTTAGATCTCTCTCGCGGCAAACTATTTATTTTTAACTTTCTTATTCAGCGCTCACTATCGTATTAGGCCGGCCTCTGTCTGTTCATGCACCACACAATCACCACCAGCCTTCTAACTTTCTTTCCTCTCACCCCAAGCAATATTTGCTTTCTACTAAACTGGTAGTTCGTGGATTACTTACTGGTACAAGGCTCTTGTCTCTACGCAGACGTTAGCAATCTACCCATAAGGCTAATGCTTCTATAGGACATCCAAAAGGGACTTTCAGCATAATCATTGTTGCACAGTGTACATGATTTTGCCTCAACTCCAAATGTTGTAACATAAGACTTTAACAATGTTTAACTCCACGCCTGCCCATGCGGCATTCTCTTGGGTGTCCTTCACTTTCCCTTTTCTCCGAAGCCCGGAAGTTCTTGGAGATCTGGGATTGGACTGCGGAACAGATTTCGCCCGATGGGCGTAATAACTGACAAGTACCTACATGGAGCATGGCTGTATACCAAAGGGACTCCAGTGCAATCACCACAGCCGTTGTCCAATATGGAGAGTTAGGCACGTCTTCACCCTCCCGAAAAGTATACACCTGAAAACTCCAGACAGCAAAAGGTTTGAAACTTTGATCACCTGGACACACAACAAGACACTTTTCGTGATGTGCCCCTCCTCAACTGGCCGCAACAATTATGGCGGCAATGATCAAACTATCTGTCCAGCCAACAGAGGAAATTGGAAAGCATTTGACTGCGCATAACCGAATATGCAACCAGTCGTCAAGCGGCTTTGCCAGTCATACACCAGTGTTCAAAATGCTTTACGGCAGTGTTGCAGGACGTGGTGAGTTTTCGCCTGGCAAGCGTTCTCCCTATAAAAAGCCACAAATATCTGTTTAACAACACTCGGGGGTTGCGCTGAGCCAGTTGGTGAGTCACTCTAGGGTTGCCTCGGCAATTCCAGCGGTTGAGTTTCTGAAAGGTAGAAATTGGTGGAGGTGGGCAAGGGTCCGGGAAGCGGGTGGAGGCCGGAGGGGTATATGGCATGCATGCTATAAGCAAATACGCTTTTTAGGCTTTCAAACGTTGTGAGACTTTCGTCACTAGTTCGAATATTTGTGGATGAGATGCAGGATTACCACTACAGAAGAAAACGACGTATTAATGGAAATAGCTAACGTTACAAAATCTGAAGAACGGAACGGACGTTAGACCAGTCTACCGCCTCGGTCAGTTGCTTAAGATTGAGGCAAACTAGGCTGAGCGTCAGGGAGAACGGTAACTTTCGGAATATGCAGTGCTCGGGAAGTCACCGCAGGTGCGGGTGCTTGTGTGATAGCATCAGGATGGGTTGCAGGGGGTTCGTCAAAGAAAGGTAATTTGATGGACACCGTTGTTCGGTGACTCTTCTGGACTGAAGTCAAATGTTGCGGAGTCCGTTGCAGAGCTCTCAAAGGGCCAGTGTAGGGAGGCTGTAGTGGGCGCCCACTGCGTCGGTGTGGAGTACGTTGTGAGGGTAAGTAGAGAGTGCGACGCGCATTTTCATCTCTCTAGTCTGCTCACAGGGCGGAGTCGGGAGTGGTGAAAGCATGCATTAAGCTAGGGAGGCTGCAAAGTTAGGCGGAGGCATACACGACGATGCGGGGTGTGAAACGAATTCTCCTGGCAACTTTAGCGTTGTGCCGTAAACCAGCTCGGCTGGTGCACATTGCAACGCGGCTTTGTTGCTGTTGCGAAGGCCTAAAAGTATGAGCAAACCGTTTTCCTTCTAGATAGGGTCGGAGGAGGCGCAGAGCGAGGCTTTAAGCTGTCTATGGAAGCGTACAACAAACTCTTTAGCTGCTGCGTGATACTCTGTAGTATGAATGCAACGACAGCCCAAAAGATGCACAACGTACCGAATTGGGTAGATTCAGAAGGCGTTCTTCGGTAAGTTGTAAGGGTCGATGAACATCCGTAGTGCAACACCCACCAGTCGGAGAAGGCCCGGATAACCGTCTCAGCTGTGCAGTCTATTATGGGAATGGCTTTTGACCATCTGGTAAAGCGGTCTAAGCATGTAAGAATGTAAACGAAGCCGCGTGAAGGAAGCAATACACATATCAGGTTCACCTGTACGTGCGTGAACCGGGAGTCCAGGGCAGGCAATGAACCAAGAGGACTGCGGGTGTGCCGATGTATTTTGGAGTGCTGGCTTGGAAAGCAGGCGCGAGCCCAGGGGCGAACGTCATTGTTTACGCTCGGCCAAACGAAACCTTCGATGACCAATTTTAAAGATGCATGGACTCCGGAATGTGTTATTGCGTGTAATGTGTCAACGACTATGCGGCTGAAGGAGACGGGCACGAGGGGTCTAGGACAACCTTTGAAAGTGTCACAGAGAATGGTTCCTTTCGTGGCTTCGAAACAGGTTGCTGATGCAACGAGGTGGACTGCATAGTGCGGTGTAGGTCTCCGTCTTGTACCTGATCCGAAGCCATGGCGGCAAGGTCGACGGTAGACAGACTGGAGAGTGAGGTTGTAGTGGGTGAGAGCGTCGGCGACGGAGTTGTTGACACCTGAGAGATGACGTATGTCAGCAGTGAACAATGTGACAAAGTCTAGGTGTTTGTTTCCCGTGGTGCATATTCGTCGTAAGGAGATTTGAAGGCGAAGACAAGGGGCTTGTGGTCAGTATAGACAGTGAAAGCGCCGCCTTCGAGCGTGTGCCGGCAGTGAATAATGGCTAGGAAAATGGCAAGCACTTCTCTGTCAAAGGTGCTGTAGCGGGATCCGCTGGCTACATGTGCTTGGAGAAGAACCCAAGGGGTTGCCAGTGCCACTAACGTTTGTTGGAGGACGGCTCCTACCGCGACTTCTGGGGCATCAGTCGTAATAGAAAAGAGCGCAGTCGATTCGGAATGAGCAAGTAAGGCTATGTTGAAGACAGCATCCCTGATCTCGGCGAAGGCTGCCTGTGCTATGTCGGGGAAAGCGCGCTTATGTTCATTCCCTCTGCGTAGGTCGGTCAGTGGCTGCATGAGCTAAGCGCAGGGGGAATGAAGAGTCGGTAGTAATTGATCAAAGCAAAATCGACGGAGGTTCTTGAATGAAGTAGGAGCTGGGTAGTCCTTGATTGCCTGGATCTTATCAGGAAGGGCCTAGATACCACACGATAAAACGAGGTGGCCTAGGAATTCTACCGTTGACTTGCCGAGTACGCACTTAGCCGGCTTGACTGTGACGCCGTGTTGGGTCAAGCGCTGGAAATGAGTTTGTAGATGCTCAATGCACGTTTTTCGAGGAACTTCTTACTAAAATACCATCTGGGAATAAGCAAAGCCCAGGCCACGATTGACCTCGTGGAGGAAGCGTTGGAAGGTTTGTGTTTCCATGCCCATTCAAAACGGCATTCTTAAAAATTCAACCCGACCGAAAGGAGCGATAACTGCTACTTTAGGAATGTCAGTTGCTTCTACTAGTATCTGGTGATAGGCGCGAACCAGATCGGTCTTGCTGAATATCGTCTTACCTGTGAGGCATGCGGTAAGGTTCTGCATGTGTGGGATGGGATGCCTATCTGGGGCGGTTATTCGATTGAGTGCGCGGTAATCATCGCAAGGGCGCCAGTCACCAGATTTCTTGGGGACCATCTGCAGGCAGCGAGGACGGTGGGCTATCAGATAGGCGGATAATTCCAAGTTCAAGCATGTTCGCAAACCGCTCTATCTACCTTTACTTTCTCGAGCGATAGTCGGCGTAGACGGCTTGAGACGGGTGGGCCATTCGTTAGTATGTGGCGCTTGACTTGGGTTGCCATGGGCAAAGCTATGTTCATTGGCTAAACGAGCCTGGAGTACTGGGAACAGAGGTTGGCGTAGTCTAGTGAGGCCTGGGAAAAAGCTTAGACCGGTGTTAGAGCTGAGATATCGGCGGTGCTGTCACGTACACTGAATTTTGTTGCAGTGTTGGCTAGCAGCTAGCGTTTTGCATCGACGAAGAGTTCGAAATGCCTGAGGAAGTCAATGCCGGCGTTGGTTAAGAGGACTGCAGCAACAGTTAATCCCCAGCGGAACGTGCGCCGTATACCTAAGCCCAGGATAAGCGACCGATGATCGTAGGTGGCTATTGGCGTGTCATTGGCGACACAGGCTTGTCGACAAAAGCGATAGGCTCACTTGACCTAGAGGGAATGACGCTGAATTCCGCCACAGTATCACCTAACAACTGGCTCTCGGAATCTCACTCACTAATGTAGGTGAGACGACCATAAGCTTTGCCTATGTCGTTTGTGGCCAGTACAGGCTGGCGTGGCAGGTCATCCATAGCGGAATAGCTACACCGCTGTACGCAGTTACGGGCTTTATCACGGAAACGCTCTTGGTAAATGAAGTAACCTGTGGCCTCAGGTTTTGTGCGGCGGGGCGATGCTCCAGAGCGGCTGCGGTGCTTACGGTCTAACGGGAGTTCCTTGAGCTGGCTCTGAAGCGACGCTACCTGCGATGATGATGCGTCCATGGCCGACAGCTGGCTATTCGTTCTTGTGGGTGTAGTTGCGCTAGCACAAAGTTGCTTAGTTTGCTTTGTTTTTAGTCTCTGGCTGGTGCCGTCTGATGACGCGGTCTGCTAGAGCTGCAATCGCTGTAAGTGGCAAGTCACTTCCTACTGCAAGGATGGCCTGAGTGTTTTCAGTAAGGCGTTGCATCCACAGCTTACGGCGAATCCCTACGTGCACGTTGGACGTGCCGATGAGTTGTTGCATTTCCCGCAACAAGGCTGAAGACATCCTGTTAACTAATTGTAAATTACTAAATAGTTGCTGCAGACGGACCTTGTCAGGCGGCGTAATTCGCTGAATAATAGCATGTTTACGATTCTCGTATTTCATTACTAGAGGGAAGCAAAATATGCTGTCTCTCACCTGCGAGGATATGCTTTGAGGAAGGCGTGATATTAGCTGATTACACACGGCGAAATCAGAAGAAATCCTACTAATGTAGAAAACGGATGCAAAATCCATAACGGAGGATTATTCTCTCAAAAAGGTGGAGAGGATAACACAACCGAACTGACAATGAGAGCTTCAGCGGCGCTAACCGCGTATAGAGATGGCTCATCCTCGAGATACTCAATCGCAAACAGCGAATATAAAATGTGATAGGTGAGAAAAGAATATGATCACAAGTAATGAATCACAAAATAACTGGAACGAGCTCACCAGAATGGAAATGCGAAACCGCGGACGGCGTGTTCTTATGCGGGGTAACCAATTATTTGGTGGAGCCTGAGATACTAGTCGGCAAACAAGAACACGTAAGAGACGTGCTAAATACGGGACAGAATAGAAGTTCGTGGTGACTGAACCCAACGCGCAGGCTACAAAAATAGGAAGGGAATTAACCATAGCGAGAAACGGTGCAGCAAGGTACTCCCCAAAACACTTTGTGAAAACGGTTGTGCTGTCAGTAAAACAACTGGACGTTTTGAAGGTAAAAACAACCGTAAACTCTAATGTTGCAGAATACTGAAACCGCGTGTTTCCCGGTACACTACGGTCACGCCGATACCGCCTTATCTGCATGATAATCAGCCGGTTGCGACGATGTTGTCTTTAAAAAGGGTAGGCGCCTTGACCATGAATGTTTGCTCAGGGCATTAGGGTTTAGTGGTAGATCACCCTTTCTCTTCTTATTTTTTATTTCATTAGTCCTCGTGGTTGTATGGCAGTGAAGCATCAGTTCAAATGACTGATGTACTGCTGTTTGTGCTAATGATGACATTCAGCTAGCCATATACAACAGTTTGATAGCTGATCTATTTCAGCCAATCAATCAATTGGTGGCCCCATTCTGAAGGTGGTACGATGATACATATTTTCACGAAGCCAGCTTTTACTATAGTATTCATGGTCCAACACAGCCAAGCCCTCGCTTGGTAGCTCTGTTCTGATCTGGGGAGGATGCTATCTTAATGCAAGAAGCCTGCTGCGAACATTTTGTAGATGGTCCAGCTCTGCCAAACTGTCGGTTTGGAGCTCTATCCGGAACATTGTACCATGGTTCCTAGATTCTCTGTGCTTAATGCAACCATGTTGCAAGTTAAGCCCATGCTTGGTGGCTCAGTGCTGCTCTGTGTGCGATACTACTTAGTATCACTTAGGCTGCTGGAACCAGTTTGCCAATCGTCTATCTCAGTTAATACGTCGCTGGGTAGTTCCATTTTCATCTGAGGAAGAGGCTACCGGGAAGCACATAGCCCGACGCAACCAATTCTTAAATAGTTTATCTCAGCTAAGCCGTCGCGTTTTAGCTCTATTCTGAACTCTGGACGACAGTTGCTAGATACACTTAGCCCAATACTACCATTTTGTCAATAGTCGATCTCAGTTAAGCTATCGCCTGCTAGCTCTAACCTATTCGGTGGACGATGCTACATGAAAGCACAACGTCCGATCTAACCGCTTTACATTCGATTTCTCTCAGCAAAGCCGTCGCTTGGTAGCATTAATCTTCTCTGTGGACGATGCCAGCTGGTTTCCCTTAGACTGATGCTGCTGCTTTGTAACTAGCCTATATCGGCCATGCCAAAACTTGCTCGATCCTTTCGGTATGCTTAATCATACCATAGCTGTTTATTACCTTGCTCTTCTATGTATACGGGACTCACTGGTTGTTCGCAGGCAACAATAAGAATCGGCTATTATAATGGTTTTCCATTTGCATGCCATTTAAAATGGGTCTAACTGGTTTCCCACTCATAACGGTGTAACCGTCGCATGAATGTTCTTACGCTGCACGGGTGCAGTAACCCATACCTCAGGGGCCTGATGTGTGGCCGGTTCGCCTTACACGTAAGCCACATATTCATGAGTACTTTGCACGGGATTGATCGTCCCTGGCAGCTAAATTTTGCATTTTGTTATAAATGTCCCTTCATGGCATGTTTGATTGCGGCAAGTATACTGTATGATCTATGGAGGCTTCAACTTCCGTAACTGGTTGTGTAGCCCACGTACTTTACGTACATAAGCGCTTTCGGCTGCATCCCCGGCTCTGTCACTACGCACCCGCTTGAGGTTAACATATTCCGAGAGGTTACCAGAAAGTCAATATGCAAGCCCGTTAGCTTGAACCAGCAACTGGTGCTTAACTTCCATTCACCTCATGTAAGCCTGTGCGGGGCTTCGATGCTCTTCTCCGTAATCGTACATGATAGTCCAGCGGATTTTTATGTATCAACCCCTAGGTTTGCCCATGCCTTAAACCTATACACCCTTAACCACCGTATTTGAACTTGGAGCATAGGACCAGACCTGAGCTGACTATATAGCCGCGCTACAGTGCTATTGTCTTCGTGGTCTTCTTATAGGAGAACACGAGTCGTGTTCAGACTAAATCACAGTTATGGTGTAGTTATCGAGCGCTGAAACTCGCTTCCAGAAGGTATTGTCAATAAGGCCACGGTTTCGTTTTGATGGACAGTTATATGTCAAAACCAAAGCGCAGCTCTTTACTTACATACAACCCCGTTTGCTTAACACAACAAGGTCAAACGGTCGCGGTACCTGTCTTACTACCCTTGGGTGTTAAAAGCAAACGTTACCCTTCTCCTGACGATACCTACCTACCAAAACTTACCGCCTTCTATACGCTTCTCCTCAATGTAGGTAGAACATTGGCACCCAGGTTAGCGTTACGCTTTCGTTTTAAATTCATCAACACCCGGTAGCAAAATATTGGTTGCTGGGTAAACAGTCCGCTGGAAACAACACTCAAGGGCTTCTTTGATAATTGCAGTTTCATCTGCTTGTAAGTCTCTATTACGCGCCACCAGTCTGTGTAACTTCTTGTAACACGGCCTTCACACTTCTTTCAAAAAATCTTCTATCACGCTTCACGTACGTACTTCCCTATGTTTCACGAAGCCGACCTGGTCGCGGTCTCTACCTCACTAACCGTATCACCTTGCCTACTATCCTATTAGGTGGATGACCCATGTTCCTCCGTAATGCACGAGCGAGTTGTTACCGGCGTACGCAATAGCAGAAGAAACAAGTTGTTTCAACAATTAGTAATGCTTCATTTCACGGTTACAACAAAATATTAATGCTCACGTTTTGCAGGGTAGGAATAAGGTACTTGACGGTACGAAAAGATCATTACCTAAAACACCAAAATACGGTAATTTAAGGAAATGTACAATCCTGTTGAATAGCACGAAAGGTTGAACCAGCTATGGGAGATAAGGGAAGTCCACATTAGTTCCACGCAACAAACCGTGCGGCTGAATATGCTACGTGGTACTTTTACTGCTGCCTAACGGTTGCAAGCAATAAAGTTCAACATTCTAGCAAGCAAGCCACCTAACAACCTAAAGTAGGACGTAGGGAAAGGTTATATAATAGTTTGCACGATTTACGGCAGACAAGGTGGATATCACCGAGTCAGTAAAATGCCGCCTCTACGGGATGATCGCTTTGACCCTCTGACCTAGTTGAAGACCACCAGTCACGGTCTAGCCTTCTGCGTGGCTAGGTTGTGCAACCTAATGCAGCTGCTGGGGGAGAACTAGGCGAACGGATTCTAGCGGGCTTCCACCCATGTCCACCTTTGGGTACCAAAATAGGTAAAGCAAGCAGATTTCATTTGACGACATGTTCCTTTAAATAAATGCTAACTCTCCGCTTTGGATCCTGAAAAATAAAAAGGCAGTGTCTGTGATGGGCATGTAAAATGTGCGATGGATAACGACACGAAACACCCACCCATAATACAGCAACTACATGTCTTACACATATCCGTTTACAAAACTTTTGCGTCTTTTGGGTTCTAAAAACCTTTGGTGATTTTGGGCTTTCAACACCATTTTGAAATATTTGCGGGGTTTCAACAGTTGGATGTGCGCACCTTTGTTGACACCCGCTTACCGAAGCATGCGTGCACCGCTCAGTCCTCCCTATGATTCGCTGGCAGTTCACATATTGGGTCCCGGCGGTCCGCGCAGGTTTACCGGCACCAGTACTTGCAGTTGCAGCAATGAACCCAATTCACGTCCAACTCCACGGAATGCCCTTGCTTTGTACCACATAAGAAACAAGCATTGTATTCATGCGGTACCTGCGCAGGCGCTCGCCGCTTTTCCTGCAAACGGCATGCCGCTGCACGTTAGTTCGCATTTGTCGGAAATTCGTCTTCTGTAACGGACCAAGCACGATTATTGTGCTCATCCTCTCTTCCCTACTGGCGAGCCAATGTTTCCGTTTGAATGGCGTTTCTGGTAATCTACTCTGTGACGTTGACGGCTCACACTGAACAGCGGTATCTTCATCCGCTGTCCGATTAACTATGGAAAAATCCACACACCTCCACTTATCCACGCAACGGAAAACGGTATTCGCGCTGCGACCACTGGTTATTCGTTGCCCGGTGGTGGGATCCGTGGCCATGGTTCAAAACCAAGCCGCTCAAAAAGCCTCTCGGCGGGATCATTCATGGCGCGCAGCAGCGTACGTAATTTGGAAATGCACGATGCGTTTAAGGCAATAGTACTTTTCTTTCTAACACTTTCACTAATGGCTGGCTTCTCGGCAACCGTGCACGCTGGAGCTGTGTGCACCTCATGGTACTTCTGTGCACTAAGCTAAGAAACGTTCCTCGATGCTTGCGCAGGTAAAGACCACCGACATTCCTGGAATATGTTTTCTTGCGGATAGCCGATTAGGCCGCATACCTTTAGGGCATAAGCGCACGGCAAATTCCGGTGCATAGTAAATGCACAGTTGCAAACCGAGGCGCATGCATCTTTCAGCTAGAAAGACCGCCCACGGAAAGTGCGCACGTTCCAGAATCTCTAATCATATCGCATGCCTGTCAACTTGTTTGCCGATAGTTGGTTCAAAAACGCTTAACATTCATATGTCCCCAAGGAACGCAAAACCTTGTTCATCCAACGCGCACATGAGGGGAGTTTGACCAATCTCAAGTTAGCTTTTGCTAGGCGGCTTTCCCCTGCCTGGACCAATTCTTGATTACGTCGTTACCTCCATTTAAACAATTGAAGGACACTTGACCTACGAGAAACCGTATTGCAGGTGCCTTTCTCCACCGCCACTCTCTTCGTGGTGAAGTTGCACAAATTTCTTGAGCCCTTTAAAATATCTTCTGCCCAGTTTTCCAGGTAGGGGAGCCACGTGCTATTAAGATACCTGAAGGCCCCAGTACATCCATCACCTGTGGTGGCAAGCAGTTTGTTGAGTTGTGGTTTGCTTTATTTATACATCAGCTTACGCATCCGCTGCACAAATTTCCTGCAGTCTAGAGAGTTGCAACCCTTTAAGTAAGCGCAACGCTTCCGCGTGTTCCTCGGTACAAGGAACGGGCAAAACATGCCATGCGCCCTTGCAATGTATGTTTTAAAAGCGTTCATTTGCGCTGGACAGGGACAGAGCACCAGCGTCCTTACTGTATAGGTTTTTGGCAAATCATTCATCATATGCTGCACTGCACCATGGTACCTGAGCGCACTATCTTTGGGCATCAGGGCGTAGAAATACTACGAGGGAAGCCGGTTTCTTCAGCAGCACTGCATACCATAGCACACAAGCACCTTGGTTGTGCTGATGTGTAGCGTCTGCCAAGCTGATATAGCACGAGCGATTATCTACTGGTAATAACGCTTCAGTGTATGAAAAATGGATATTGCAATATACCTTCGTTGTCCACTATGTCGCATATGCCTTCCGCATGCAATAGTCTCCTCACTTGAACGGCTTCGTTCCCCGCTCTGTTTTAGCGTGCCGCTTACATATAGACCTGACGTCTGCACATTCCAGCCGCACTTGGAAGGTAACCAAGGCAAACCCACTTATCGGAAGCGTACCTTTAAAACACCGCATGAGCTCAATAACTTGCTCCTCATCCTCCACTGAAAGCCTGCGAGTACGCACGTATAAATTTAAGGTTCCTAGCTGAAGCCATTGGCTATGCATCATGGAGCAATCCATTATCTTACACGAACCATGAACAAAACGACACGTGACATGAGCGGCAAAACTGCAGCCGCTAACTAAATAAGCAGCCTGAGCAGGATACATAAAATCATGTACCGGCAGCCTTCACCACGATTTTGGTGGGCGTGAGCACATACGTACTTTAAGTAAAAATATTCCATCCCTTCCGAGTACACAATACCACGGTTTTGGCGTCATCAACCAGCAGGTTCAGAACTGGACACGAATAACTACGCGCAGCACTGACGTTGAAATGCCGAGTAGGCTACCCTGAACCCCTCAATTGTTCCATATTGCACCTTCAATGGCTGCTTGAATAACCGAGCATCGTCTAACAAACGTTGTGGTGCTAATCTTTAGCTATTGCGGCCGTACTCCACATCTGAATCCGTCGTGACGTACGGAGGAGCTGTAGTGCTGGATGGTGTGGCGGAGCACCCTAGCACGCTCCGTTATACAAGGCTAGACAAATTCGTCAATTATAACAACCACTGCACAAAGTCCTCCAAATAAGAATCCCTTTTACTGTTTCTTTAGGTATCCAAACTCCATGCTTACGATTTTAACGTTTACTTTGCGCTTTGCTCGCTAATTTTCCCGCCACAGCCGGTAGAACCATCGTCCACTATCTTAGAAAAATTAGCCCTTCCCCAGGAAAGTAGCCAATAGAGACAAAGCGGAAACCAACTCAGGGTCGAAGCAACTGAAGCGTGTTGAAGTTAAAGCCACACAAACTGCAACAAGGATAACCAAAAATCCGGTTGCATCAAAACCAGAGAAACCAAGAGAAAAAGATCTCATAGGGAACGTTGGATGATTATTACAAATGTTCCCGAATCAGACAAAGTAATCCCAGCAGAAAGGACCCTTGACGACAAGACAATCTTTAAACGAATGGTATCCATTCTATTCCGCAAAGGGGTCAAGGCATCAACATTGTCTCCGCAATCCGCCTTGGCTGAAGGCAGAAAGATCCTGAGGAGCTCTGCACCACTATAAGTCGTACTTCAAGATAAAAAAGAATGCCGCCGCATCAGCAGGTGCACTTCGCGCATAAGGAAGGAAACGTACCTCGCATCGAGAGACCTCTGTCCAAGAGATAGAGTTAAAATCAAACAGACCGTCAATGAACTGCGCATGCTAAAAGCCAGTGGTGAAACTGATTTCTATATTGTGGATTTTCGCGTAGTGAAGCGAATACCGATAGCGCGCCGCCGGCCAAGCTTTCTACTGCCTGGCTTGTTGGCGCAAACAGAAGTCTGCGAGCAATACTTGCCAAGGTGCAAAGCCTCAGGAACAAGCTTAACAGAATACCACTTCTCCTCTCTGAATATCATCCAGATCTATTGGCGTTTACAAAGACTTGGTTGTTGTCTGAGGCGTTGGAAACAGAAATTAACCTATTATCATACCAACTCTCATGAACGGATAGTACAGATAAAAGGAACGGCTGGGTAGTGACATTTACTCGAGAGGCTACCACAAAGTTCACATTCTTGAAGCGTTCCCCGACAATAACGCTGAAACAACAATGCTTTAGTGCCAGGTCCATGATGGCCACCAAGCACTCACGATTAGGGTTACCTACAGAGAAAAATCGGACATAGGAACTCCTCGCTTAACTTGAGCAAAAGCAGTGGCAGAGGCAAAGGCCGACTTATAATGGGTGACTTCAATGCACCTATTATCAATTGGAACCGTACTCAGTGTAATTTTTCGCAGTATTCCTTCAACAGAAAGGCTTCTCAACGATGTTCAGTAATACAACCTAATGCAGCACATATCTACTCCAAAGCGGAGGTTGCTGGATCACATAGAAAATCCCTTGATCCGATTTTCACTCCGATTTCCAGGGACTACTTTTTCTTGCAGAAGCTCCAACCACTCTGCCAAAGTGACCACTCAGTACTCTCATTCATGCGGAGACGAACTCTTTACATCAATAACCGCGGAGCATATTGTCGTAACGTTTGGCGCACAGACCCATCCAGATTACAAGCTGCGGTTAGAATGGAAAACCGGTATATCCCACAGTCCCGGAGCGTTGAAGAAGCATGGAACTTAGTGCACTCCAAGATGAAGTCCATCACTGTAAATGTCGTCCGGAGGTCCAAAGGCAGACCGTTCCACAAACAACCCCTGGATCGACCGAGAACAGAGGTGCATAGTGATCAGTCGGCGCAAACTCTACAGCCTATTCTAGAGTAGACAACTAGCTTCGGGTGACCAAAAATATAAAGAGTTCCGAAACATGTGCATCCTATATAGCGGCCGAAGCGAGCTCATTAAGAACAATACTTGTGTTTTTAATCGCGAACATGCGCGAAACTGCTCTACTCATACATGAGCGGAAATAACAAAGGGGGCGTTTTCATCCCCTCTCCAACTGCTCCTGGAGAAAACACTACTAAGGCTCGATGACCAGAAAGCCAATCTACTAGCCACGTAGTACTCAACTCTCTGCGCGGCAGAGCCACCGTTGCACAAGAACGACGTGCTCACGTGCTCCCCAAATTTGGAGCAAGTTGAAATTAACTTCAACATGTTCATGCGAATAATACTTCAGTTGAACCCTATCTCTGCATCAAGCCTTGTTTGCGTACACCTGCTATTCCTCAAGCTGTTGGCCAAGCATATCGCCGCCTCTAGGTCCCAAATATTCAGGCTCTCACTTGCAGGGGGCTGCTTGCTTAACCCTTGGATAGTAGGAATTGTAATGCCTAACTTCAACGAATCCGACAAATTGAGGCACTCCTTTTCTGCATCGGAATACATTGGAACATTGAAAGCAGAAGGAAGTTCCTTTGCCAGCTCCTCCGGTTCTGAATCAACACAAGGTGGGTGCCCGCTGTCGGGAAACGTTACTCCTTCGGAGATCATCAGCTTTGAACTAAGAGCAGTAGAACCCTGCTACGCGCGTTAGATGGGTGTCCAGCAATAGCTTGAAACTTTTCTGTCTGCGAGTCAATGATGTGTTTCGGCAGACTGTTCCAAACCTTTTCCACCCGGCAACATAGGGCAGCTTGCGGACAGGCGCAAAGTGTCTTCGGCTTAAATAATTTTCATTTGTGGCCACGTGCCGAGCTGCCCACACTTAGATGGAAGGACTGCTGCAGCTCAATTTCAAGCTCGCCCCTTAGGACGAACCTGGTGTAGAGGAGATCTCCGCGACTGGAGCGATATTCCATGGAGAACAGGTACAAATTCTTAAGTCAAAAGTGTATGAAGATCCCGAAGCTCCGATATAGAGTAGGAACCGCGCCACTGCACCATCTCTATCAGCTCATGGTCAGAGTTTGTTAGGGGTATGCGGCCAGGAGACCATATTCTAGGATCAGACGGACATGCAAAGCGAACAGCGTTATAAAGTTCTCTGGCGCAATTTTACAGAACGACCTTCGCAAAGCCTAGAGTATTCTGTAGGCTGCCGCGACTTCCTTCTGCGTGGTCTTCCAGGTCCTTCCCATATGTGACAGACTTGTAGACCTTCCTCCAATTTGATAAGCACCGAAAGGATCTGGGCCACCAACCGGGAGAACAGCACATTTTTCACGGTTTAGCGGGATTGGCCACGCAACTGACCAGTTATGCAGCTGATCAAGCAAAGCTTGGAGTCTGTCGGCATCCCCGAGGCACGGTACGTCAGACCACTGTTTAAGATCATCAGCGTAGACTAGACAGTCAGTTGGAACGTTCGCTGGAAAATCGTTGATGTACAGTTTAAAGAGCTCTGGCCCAAGGACGTAGCATTAATATACCCACTGGTCATACGCGCAGGAACAGTTTGGTTCAACTTCACTTGAATGGGTCGGGCGTCCAGAGAGCCTGAAATCCAGAACAAGAAGTTTCCGGTACCACCAACTCACTGAAGTTTGAGCAGAAGCCGTTTATGTGACACTTTGTCCAATGCCTTGCTGAAGTCAAGGAAGACGACCTCAAAGTATTTCCGCTCGTGCGTTGCTTTAACCCATGCTTCTCTGGCAGCAAGCAGGTTAGGGATGCAGGACCGTGCATCGCGGAACCCGTGCTATGAGGAAGAGATTGAGAGGAAGCACGCCCAATAAGTCTTGACAGTGCGCTTGATCATTCTCTCCATGAGCTTGCAGACAACAGACGTTAGACCTATCGGCCGTAAACCACAGGGTCCTGTCGGTCATGTTTGTATTTACGCATTACTATACCTATTACCCAAGCACTAGGTAAGCTGCACTCTACAAGTCGCAGCCGGAGTACTTGGTACATGCGTCGGCGAAGTATTTATCCAACATCAAGAAGAATAGCAGGTGTAGTTTTTCAGCGCCTGGTGCGGAGCTAGGGTTCAACTCAGTTATTATTCGCACGCTCATTTCGACGATAATTTCAACTTCACCAAAGTTGGGGAGCAGGTGAGCACATCACCCTTGGGCAACCGTGACGCTATCGTGCAGGTAGCTGAGTACCACCTGGCTAGTAGATTGGCTTCCTCGACATCGTGATGTAGTACAGTGCTATCACCAGTGGCAGCGAGAGAAGGGATACAAAAGCTTGCTATGGTGTCCCGTCTTATGTATTAATAAAGCATTTTCGCGCATGTTCGCGATTAAAAACACAAGTATTGTTCTTAATGAGCTCGCTTCGGCCGCTATATAGGATGCACATGTTTCGGAACTCTTTATATTTTGGGTCACCCGAAGCTAGTTGTCTACTCTAGAATAGGCTGTAGAGTTTGCGCCGACTGATCACTATGCACCTCTGTTCTCGGTCGATCCAGGGGTTGTTTGTGGAACGGTCTGCCTTTGGACCTCCGGACGACATTTACAGTGATGGACTTCATCTTGGAGTGCACTAAGTTCCATGCTTCTTCAACGCTCCGGGACTGTGGGATATACCGGTTTTCCATTCTAACCGCAGCTTGTAATCTGGATGGGTCTGTGCGCCAAACGTTACGACAATATGCTCCGCGGTCACTGGTGGTAAGTCGTCGTGTCCACTTGCATGAGACTACTGAGTAGTCGCTTTCGCCCAAAGGTTAGAGGGTCTCCAGGTCACAGACGTCAGTGGCGGCGAAGTGAAATTCATCTCAAGGTTATTTGATAGCTGGATCGGCAACGTCCGCTTTGGAGTCGAGATTTGCTTAATTAGATCGCATTCCTGAACAGAATTGAGAAGCCTTCTATTTATGGAATTCTGCGGAAGGTTACGCTGAGTAAAGTTCCAATGGATAATGGGTTCATTGAAGTCACCCTTTTGCAGACAGTTTCCTCCTTTGCTACTGGTTTCGTTTGAGCTTAGGTGGCGAGAGCCTGTGCCCATCAGAAACAACTCAGCTACTCTGCTGCTACGCATAGCAGTAAAAGGGTAATATACGCAACTAGTTCAAGTCAGTTGAGCCACCGGTAAGTGCTGGGCATCGTTACGGTAAGGTAACAGCCATCTACTATACAGCAGAAAGTAACTAATATGAAAAATTATATTAGGCTAACTAGTTAGTTTGAGGTTACAGGGGCGGCTAAGAGGACGGGAGGGACAAATAAACTCACAACGGGAACGCCCCTAAGGTCGATTCCTTGCTAAATCAGCAATTGTGTCCAGCCAACCGTGTTCATGGTGTTTCGGACCTCAACTAGGGAGCCGAGGCGCTTCGACTGAGGCCAGCTTCTAAGTCATCGCTTGGCCACCACGCCTCTTCTTCCATCCACAACCCTGGCGCACAAACAACGCACGTCGTGGGATTGGGTGCCTGGCATGAGTAGTGCAGGGCCGAGCCATCGGAGCCTCGTGCCTGAAATAACGGTGCTGAGCTGTTTAGTTCCATTCCCCGTGTCGTAAAGAAAACGACGAACATACTCGTTGTTCACGTGGTGTTCCTACCAGATGTAAGCTAAATTGCGAAGGTACTGGTTGTCGAACGTAACTAGACTCTTTAGGTCTGTTGATGTACGGGGCCAGATTTCAGAACCGTACAGTGGGGTCGAACGTACCCCTGCATGGTACTCCGTAACCTTCAGGGCGAGAGTGATGACGCGCCGGCACCATAAGTGGGGATGGTTAGCAAAAGCACCTTGAGATTTTGCTATACGGTTCGTGATCTTATGTTCAATCAAAAGGGCACTGATGCAACTTCCCAGGTAGTTGAAATTTTGAATGACTTCTAGCTGATCCCCACCAAGGGTCAGCGTAGGGGGCGGTCCAGACCAAGCATGGTGGAAAGCTTTTTACTTCGAGGGTGCAAAGCAAAGCCCGATGGGACGGAGCGCCGATGCAAATCTGTTCAGTGCGCTTGGCACGTTAGTGAGATGTTAAACATTAGAGCAATATCATCCTCATATTGTAAGTTAAGAAGTCGTTCTTCTGGGAGCAGATCCGCACCTTCTAAATAGTGTCCTTTAAAGGCGATTTCCAGGACTTTACCAATATCGACGTTGAAGAGAGAAGGTTACAGCGGCAGCCTTGTCTCCCAGCGCTGGGGAGCCTGAGCCCGAGGGAGCTCTGTATCTCTGGTGGTAAGCATGGATCCGGCATCAAAGCCTTTCAGATTCAGCGTTATTGTCGGAGTACGCTTAAAGAATGTGAACTTTGAGACAGTCTTTTGAGTACGGAATCACTACTCCTCCTGTCCTCACATCAGTACGAATAGCTCGTGAGAGTTGCTATTCCGGTATGTTATTTTCTGTGTCCAAGACCTCAGAGAACAGCCAAGTCGCCGTAAACACCAATAGATTTGGGTGTTGTTCAAGTTCGAGTTCACGCGGGACTGGAACGATAGGTTTATCCCGTGCGTGTTTCTTATTCAGCGGGTCGTTGAAGCAGCAGTTGCAGACTTTGAAATACTGACGGATCTAAAACAACTACCGCATCTGTCCAACCAGTTAATGTTCAGAGTTGAGTAGTGCAATCTCGTCAAGTGTGTTCCTGAGGCATCGCACATTGGCAAGTATTACTCGCAGACCTCTGCTTGCGCCAGCGAGCTGGGCAGCAGAACGCTTGGCCGCCAGTGCGCTCTCAGGTTTCGCTTCACTACGCAAAAATCCGCGATATGGAGTTCAGTTTCATCACTGGCTTTGAGCGTACGTAGTTCATGGACAGCTCGTTTCAGTTTAACTCGAGATTTCGGACAAACGTGTCCTGGGACGAAGAAAGTTTCATCCTTAAACGGGTAGTGCGTCTGAGGATGCCGCGGCATCCTTCTTCGTCTTGACAGACCGTTTAATGGGGCGGCACTTCGTAAGGTCTTCCTGCCTTCTACCCAGGCTGAAGACTGAGACGATGTTGATGCCTTGCTCCCCTTTGTCGGACAGAATGAATGCCATTCGTTTGAGAAATGTCCTGTCGTCACGATTCATGTTAGCTGTGGTCACTTTGTCTGATTCGGGAACCTTTGTAAAAAGCAAAATTCGTTCTCTGGGAGGCCTACTTTTGCTCGGTTTCTCTCATTGAGATGCGACCGGCATTTTGGCTATCCATTTTGCAAGTTGTGTGGCTTTAACTTAACTACGTTTTAGTTAATTTGCACTTGTTGGACTTCGCTTTGTCCTCGGTAGCTGCATCCTGGATTTTTCTGTTTGGGGAGTGGATCTCGTTAGCTGCATTTTTAACTTCAGTGCGCGCCGCCGCTGTGTAGCCTTTCGTCTTGGTTACATTTCCGCCCGCAGCTACCTGAGGTTTGTGCTCTGCATCATACCAAATCGCTTCCGCTGATGAAGCGAAGGAAGACCAACTGCGATTGCACACGGGGATGCCGCAAGGGGACTTAAAGGATGAGGCAGTTGGCGGTGCAGTTTTTGTATCGGTCACTTGCGTTGAGGTCATACGGGTCATAAGATAGTTATCAGTTACAACAGTGCAGCACTGATCACAGTGCTACGTACTGCCGGAGGAAGCCGTTCATTTTAGACCTTCACAAATTTCGGGTTCGATGTTGCACCGGCTTTAGTTTGGGAGTTGACACAGGCACTTGGTGACCATTGTTCCGTAGGGGCTTGATAGATCCCAGATTGTTTAAGACAATAATACACAACTCAGAAGCTAAAGCAAAGCGCAGGGGGTCGCGATCCGCATGAGCAGAATAGCGTAATGTTTTAAATGCTATCCCAATAAGCGCGTCCAGGAGAAAAGGTTATACGGATGGAGTCAGTATGGTAGGCCTACATGGCCCAAGCTTAGCAGGGGGAGAGCACTATCGCCCCAACCTTTTCGGTGTATTGTTTGTCGAAGAAAACGGCAGCTGTGTGTAACGACACTATCATATTGAATTCAGACCACTATCAATAATATGAGTAGCAATTTATACGTAGTATGTTTCTGCCGCGGTTTCCTCCGATTGGGACGGTATATAACAGGGGGTATTCTGGATACGACCACCGCGCTATGGCTTCAAATACCGCTGCTACATACACGCTAGTTTGGATCGCCAGTGGCCCTGCCCCACCCGACGGATACACGGTTAGCTTTGCCAGTCAGTTTGTTGTGGGTGTGGGCAGCCGCCAGTATAGCAACGCCCATGAACTATTGTATTACATCAAGCGGTTCGAGTGGATCTCCGGGTCCTTTGACAGTGTTGGCAGGTCGAAAGCTGCTGCTTTCGGCGAGGAACCACCTCGCGTACTTCGTCTAGTAGTGCTTCGGGCGACGTCACAACTCACCGTACCGCCCTTTATCCTCTTATTATGGTCACCCAGACCACGATCCCCGTCTACAAACTTCAGCCTTGACGACATCGCCCAAATCCAGCCCTCCGGCTCTCATGACCGATCGCCGTGGTCAGGTGGTGCGTAAGCCGGTTGGGCTCGCCAAGTATGTACAGCGAAAGTACGTTTAGGTTTGCATACATTGTATATATTTGCCCGCTTTTGGCCGAATAACGTTTTGAAAACAAACAAACAAAACAAAAACTTCCGAAAAACCTTTTACTAAAATATTCAAAAACCAAACAACCTATACACGCAGATCTTCCGTCCATCCTTTCTGGAGCGTTTTGAGTGTGATCTTCTATCTTCTTTTCTCTACACGCTCCAACCCACCTATTCGATCGAAGGGCCCACACGAGCAATATTTTTGAGGCCCCTGACGCGTACGCTGATCATTGGTCCTCGGGAGGGATGTCGCTTCTCCTTGGGAGGACGGTCGTTTCTTCGCGGGATGAGGGTCGTTTTGGCGCGTGGTGGGGTGCGGCGGGGTGAGAGTGCGCTCCCAAGCGCACTGTTTGGCAGCAGCGGAGGTTAAAGTCCTGTCGAGCTCTCCCTGGGCTAGGCAGTGTTTTGTAGTCCGACAAGTACGCTCCAAGGGCTCACCAAATTGCACCCTGCCCTGCAATCAATAAATAATAAATCAAAAACGGCACAGCGGACTCCGCTTTCCGACGAACCCTCATTTGATAATAACGCTCGCTCAGTCGTAACCGGCACGATTTTGCCCTACGAACCTCGATTAAACATTCATTTTCGACATCGAAACCTTTTCCATGTGCAGCCTTCTAGTGGAGCTTCGTAGCGCCCAAAAGATAATTGCTATCTTTTATGCACTATTTACTTGTTAACCAATTATTCCTCATTCTTTCCTTTTTATCTTCCTTACAACCAGCTCGACAGGACCGCCTCGTAAGTTCCCGCGCTAACGTGTATCTACTGTCTTGTTGCATCCGTCCGCGCCTTTTCGAAGCCCAACGAATACGGTCCCCTGTGTCAGACTCCAATTGCCATCTTATATCCGCGCTTACTTTTGTGCGCTCTTGTGTTTATTTATGCATGGGTGAAGGTTGTCGCGTTCGTTATTACTGTTGCTCAGTGCCAGAATGTTGCAACCGCACATACAGTCTCTTTACATCCATAGCAGTTGGTTGCTTATGTTTATAAGTGACAGCAGTTGGAACTAGTGTATTCCATCGTTGCAGCGTGCAAACTCTTAGCACTACCTTCTAGTGAATGTCGTTAGGCAGCTTACGGTTAATGGCTTGTAGCATCAGCTGCAATTTGTTGGGCAGCGACAGCAAGCGTAACCATTTTCCAAACAGATTGCTCTCTTCTTACCCGTGCCTTATTTTTAAAGTACAGCTACATTACGCCACGTTTTGGCAATGGATCCGGTTGCATGTTGCAAACACAACGATTAGAAAGCTGTGGGGATGTCCTCGTATTTTAGAACACAGCATGACAACTGTGCCAGACAAATGGGGACGACTGATGTTAATAAGCTTAGAAAGGGGCAATTGTTTATTACTGCAGTAAGTAGGCAGCGATTAACCAAGTGGATAGTTGATGTCCGTGCCCGTTAACAAAATGTCATTTGCATAACCTTAATACCCAAATGTGTTTGGGAAGAAGCACAATACAAAGGCGAGATGAATGTGCCGGTATGGTCCTAGTGACATCGTAGTAGTAAGGGTTACCACTACACCTCGTGGATAGTGTATAGCCCAGCTGCCTACGAGCGGAGACGGATAGTATGATAACCACGGAATTATGCGGACCATAGTGCCGTAATAACCGATAAAGCCGGAGTATGATTTTCACTAGCGAAACCGCTGTCCGCGCCAAGGGACTCCGGTAAAACAAGGAACTGTGACGTCCGATGGCCGTGAAGGTCAATGCAAATACGACTAAAAAGATCTCATTTGTGTAGTTATAACAGCAGTAAGCCGAACCTTCCAGTGAGAGTGGCAGTCGCGATAGTGAGTAGTAGAGATGGTTACATGGGGAACAGAAGGTGCGGCGGAATGGAACGCAGTTAGAAAACGTGTAAGCAGTGGTTTGGAAAAATCACAATGAGCAAAGTAGACGGGTGCCGGAGGTAGCGAACGTACTTCTTCGCAGTTGACCACATCGATGTAGAAGGCACTGGCGAGAAATTCACACATATATTGCTTATGACTAACAGTAGTACGGATAATATATAAGCCAAACAACTGAGGCAGTGAGTGTATTTGTCCTAATCTATTACCTCTGCAGAAAAATCACCATATATAATACTCAGTGCAAACTAAGTCACGAAAAGTATGGAAGCCAAAAGACAGAGGCAAATACTGAAAGGTTGTACCAAGCTCCCGTTTTTCGGCTAACAATGTAAACTCAACCGCAGTTTGGTGCGATACCATATGTTGTTGTGCACCGCGTGCAATTAGTTCTACTGATGTTATGAGTGCGACGAATTCTGGAGCCAGATATTAATGTTTCATTTATGTGGGTATGGCACTTTTGTTGATACTGCGCATGAAGTACGTAAAGATTCGACGATGGCGGTGGTGAAAGTGCACACTCACAAGCAGCTGTGCTTATTTCGGTGACAGAAAACGCACCAGCAACCTGCTCTTTCACCGCGCAATTTGCCGCCTACGATGGAACATTTACGTTGTGTGCGTATTTTGCACTACACCGAACTGTACTGTGAGCCCAGCAACAAGCAACTTACATGACGCTGCTATATCTGTTGCGTCAGCCTTGTGTGCTGCGTAATATGCGGTTTGTGAACTTGTTGACTATCGTCCCATGACATAGTACGAGATAAGAGACCAGGATGTCATACTCATAAGGCCCGGTTAATGTGAGGCCATAATCCTCATGTATAAATTGGGTTATCCACGCCAGCTGAACGCGCTAACCCTAGGGAAGTGCGTATATAAGTCGCTTAGGTACAATAAGCTGAATAACCGGATTGCATCGTTGCCCAGTTAAAAAATTGGCGCAATTTCAGAGTATTGCACAATATGCCAGACGGCGTTATTGTTTTATCATATACCGTAAGGCTTTAATTGTAACCACATTTGCGTGGTTATTTAGACCTGTTTGAGCTTAGCACAGAATAGATTGACAGTGTGCGGTTTCGTAAACCTGGTTTATAAGAGTTCAAGCTGATGGACAGCACAACTGTGCACTTATGAGAGTGTGAAAACCTTTTCACTGATGTAAACTCATTTTCACCTAAGCCGAAAAATGGCCTCAGGTACAGCACCTTAACATTCCGCCTACCCTCTCATTGAAAACTGCCGTTACACGCAGTCTATTATCTGCGTGTGGATTACTTTGTACGTCTGCTAACGGCATGTCGCTCCTTTCCAAACGAAACTGCATCTGAGAACGGATGTTTCAAGATAAGCTGACTCAAAAGTCCGATTCCGTAGTATTGCCATCCTACATATTGCCAACCTGGTAAGAGCCTTCTACTGGTAACTGGCCGCTGTAAAGCATCGGTCCTTAAATATTTACCTCCGCTTAGGCCGGAACAGGTGTTCCTTGCTTCATCGAGCAGAAACAACATCGGTTAATTTATTTTGTAAAAGCATGTGCATTGGAAGGAGGAAAAGGACAAATGAATTTGAGCCCGTGCATGTGCTCATACTCATCGTGGTATCGGAACTCACTGGATTCAGTGTACAACAGGTTGCACCATTGCAGTGTGGTTGTTTTGATGCGGTTGGTCTATTAAGTGAACCTGGTCTATCCTATCCGCATTCCTTCCTCGTTCCGCGGCCATATTTGGTACCTTTATTGCTTTGCCTCTTTGCACACCAAAGCATACCATGATACCCCGTTAGAACCCACCGCTTAATGGAGCTCAGCCTTGCCATAACAACGCAGTCGTGCTAATGGTGTCGGGCATTAAAATTTTGCATACGTTTAGCACCGTCAAGCGCATTTCCTAGCAATGCACATCTTCCAGTTAGATTTACAGGCAGCGCATTTGTCTACGCGGCTGCTAACTTGGTGTATACCAAGGGAATTTCTTCCGTCATTTTCGTTCTCCTTCAGCGACTTACAGAAGAATTGCTGCATGTCTGAGAAATTTCCGACGTCTCTTCGTTATGCAGTTGTTAAACGGTGCATAAAACACTCAAATTAGGGGTTTTCATGTCTCTGCTTGTGAACTATAAGCACAGGTAACGCACGACACCTAACTTTCCATTGGGCGCAGCAACATACACGATCGGTTGCACTGATAGTTCGTTTTCATCCGCTTAGTACCATGGTGGTGCAAGAGAAGGTACCACGCAATAATACTAGCAGGGCCCGACAAAGTTGAGTTTATTGTCCACATGGATATCACGGAGCAACTGCGGAAACTCAACACTGAAACCATAGATAAGTCTGCTTGTCAATCTCGAGGGTGCATGCAGCCAAAGAACCTCACGGAATCGGGGACCTTCTACATAATCCGCAAAATTAGCACCTACGAAACCATTTCGCCAGCATACCCCATAGGTGTACATGAATAAATTCGGGGACATATAGCTTCTTGTGTCCAGTTGTCAATCAAGAAACTTTCTGTGCGGAGACACCGACACCGTAAACACATGATGGCTTGATTGTCCTGACAATCATAGCGTTGCATTTCGTGTGATCGGGAAGCACGTGAAAGCAACGTGTACGCTACGCTGACTTCTCTTTTCAGACACGGGAATGAATCATGTCACACTTTTGTGTTTCCAATCATGTGTACACTGGATCATTGCTGCGGGTAACTATGGTTGCCATCATTTGCTTTACTAACGCGTATGCCTGTTTTCAAGGATTTCCGCTAAACTCGGGTTATGTTAACCTGCCGCCCTACAGATATCCAGGTAACCTTAAGCCGAGGCAAGTTTCAGTGACTTCGTCTGCATGCCCCTTGTAAGCCTTACCAGCCAAGCCGGTCGTAACCCTTGACCCCAACCCTTAACTTGATCTGCTGAGCGCGTGCGCCGAATTGTAAGGCTTTTCAGCCCTGCCGCATCGGCTACTGGCTGTTCCGACCTTACCAGCCGCGCCGGTTGCAACTGTTGATCACACATCAACTTTGAAAGGGAAACTGAGTGCCTGCGCACCCTTCTAGAGAGTGCAAGTTGTAAAGCGAAGGATTGCAAATATCATTGTGGTGGAGTATGTCGGCAACGATGTGGTCCTGTAGTGGTTCCGATGTGGTTCTGTACACCGTGCGGGGCAGGTGAGTGAAGCATGAGGACCCAAATTTTACAGCTTTTAAGAGTAGTGGAATGTCACTGATCAAACAGGTAAGTGTAGTCGTATGAGAGTGGAAATATGCATACAACATGTGATAGGTGGTATCGGGCAACTTGCCAGTGCGTGGTCGGGGCAGTGACTTCATATCATGGCAAGTCACAACCGCCACGTCGCCGTGTTGTTAAAAGACATATGCGGCTTTTTGTAAGGAGAACGCTTGCCAGGAGAAAATCTGCCTTGTCCTGGAACACTGCCGACAAGGTATGTTACGTTGCCTGGATTGCTTCTTATCTAATTGCCTTCGCGGTTATTGGCAATCCTGCTTCGCCAAGTTATTTCCGTTGGCTGTGCGGTTGGCTTCTTCTAAGTCAACCGCGGCTGATTGTACTTGGTAAAGTTAGACGATTCATGTGACTTGTATGCAATAGGAAAAGTTAAGTTAGGGTAGGAGTGGAACGATAGGGGAATACCGTGAGTGATTCACCTTGAGTGGATCGTTGAGTCAGGAATTGCTGAAGTGCTCAGAGTTCCGGACAGGTCTAAAACGGAATGTCCCTATCGCATCCTGGCGAACCAGTTAACGCCCATGTTTCCTGCCCTAGCATTCCTTACTGTAGCACTCACGTAAAGTAAGAAAGGGATAGAAATCGAAATCGAAGGTTCAGAATGAGGAACTGCACTTTAACCAAGCAAATAGTACCAGTGCATGAAGAAAAGTGGAGAAAATAACATCGAAGTATGCTGATGCGAGTAACTCAGGAAACAGGATAGGGATCGTGTTGCTACCAAAGAACGGCAACTTGCCGCTTAATACCCTTAACCATAGAGTCCCTGATAACGCTTTCCGAAAGCATGTTCCAGCGCTCGAAAACGCGGCTTGGCAGCCAAATTTCCGCCTTAATCCGATCGGAGCGCGGATTGTCCAGCTCTAGGAAATGACCGCATAGAGCAGACAATCTAGCGGGAATGATTAGCTAAGATACATCTGGACCAACCTACACAATTAACATAGCAGGTTAGGATTAAGTATCCTCTAAGCCTTCTGTAACGCACTGAATGCCTTTCGAAGCTAAGTGGCAGCTCGGGGTAATTCCGTCCCCGTAATCCCTCGACTAAAAATGGTATGCTGAGGTCTTCTAACCGTGTGTTAATTATAAGGTCTCCGGAATTCCCACGCAGGCATAATATTCCTTACTGGATTTCTAGTGTTTTCGCACAAAATTATAGCTTATTTGCATACATTTGCCATGTATGCCTGCACTGTGTACTTTTCGGCCACCTGCAAAATTCCTAATGGTTGCAGGGTATTATGGGCTAGTTAGAGCATTTCTAGATAGCTATGCTTATTTAGAACGTTTACCGCTTCGCTACTTTTTGCTTTTTCTTTTCATTTTTCTGCTATCCACTTGCAAAGCAGGAAGCCATTTTAGCGAAAAAGAATAATGGCCCTATTCGTAAACCACCATTCAATTGCGAATAACTCGCAAAATACTGCAAGTATTGAAATTTTTACTTTCAACGTAATCAGCGGTTAAAATTTGTCCTGGGAAGCCTATTTCTGTGCTACCTTACGCAGTACCGTGGCCTTAGAAATGCTTTTTATTTTTCCGAGATTTACTCAGATTGAAATTTTTACGCCAGAAAGCAATAGCAGCGCAGGAAAAGTTTAACTATGCTATTTCGTTAATTCGTATTTTGCTAGTGACGCACTCCGCCTTAGTATGTCTCTCAAGCAATCCTTTTTATTTTCGTCTGCATTTCTCTAACTTGTTTTTTAACTTTTCGCATCCCTTATAATTCCGCCACTCTCATTTCTTCCATGTGCGCGCCAATAATTGCGGCTACTGAGCAGGACAAAAATGTTCAATCAATTTAAAGTGAAATTGTGGTGAAGTGCACCCGTTCCAAAGAAAAACTGCACAACTACAAATCCATGCAACTTGCACCACAAAACCACAAGGAGCTTAATATCGCCAGAAGGAGCTGGAAAACTTTCAAGGTGGGCACCTGCGACTCCACCAGCTGTACACCAAACAATGCCAAGGTATTTGTAATCGTCAACTAGGAACATATACTCGTATTTTGCCTACTTTCATGCAAGAGCATAGGAGGCACGTAAAGATTGATCCGAATCTTTAGGGGTGAAGCCTCTATCCAGTCTAGATATATGCCTATTTATTTATGTATTTACACACGTAAATACCTCTCTAGCTCCGTGTTGTCTCGGACGAGACAAGGCGGATAAGCCTGGCCGCCATCTTCCAGATGAGGGCAAAAGGAAGCCTAGAATAGACTGGTAAAAATGCCACCCGTCAAGACTCCGAAAGTACCCCGTATTAACCAAAACATGCGGAAAACTCTGCTTGCGGCCATCTTTCAGTTGTCGCCGGAGTGAAAATTCGACGAGTGTACGACGCTTAACTCAACCTGGCTGGATACAGTGGGGCGTTTGATCCCACTTACCAAGTACTTCGCTAGGAGACAACCATCTCCAATTTAAAGAACGGAGCGCTGCCTGATTTATGTGCAGTAACCATTAAGTAGACCAGTCCCAAAGCTTATCCAAGGCTCGCTGAAAAGCTTCAGTACCACCAGGAACATCGAGACGATTCCACAGCGTTAACGCATCAGCAGCTGGTAGCGATGGAACCTCAAGACCTACGGGTAGGTCATGCACCTAGCAATAGAACAGCAGCAGTCCATGAATCGAGTCACGCGGCACGCCAATGAGGGCAACTTACCTAATCAATAGGCCACGGCCTACCCGTACACACTCTTCCCTACCATCCAAGAGGGCAGTCACCCAATGTATGGTGCAGCCAGATGCCCTGTAGGAGGTCAGCTTTTGAGCGAGCGTCAACTGGGGTACCATGTCAGATGCCTTCGAAAAGTCGTCGAAAAGCACGTCCAGTGCGTGGCCGCATCCGCCCAATATTCACGAGCCACCAATCGATTCGTCTGACACGAAATCCCTTCCGGAATCCGCGGTGCACATTTCTAAGTGGATTAAATCTACGCAGCTAACTCACCAATGTATCTCACACTTGTTAATTTGCGACTTTGACTATTAAACTCATCAGACTAATTGGTCGGTACGTTACAGGCGGACCCGTGTCCCTATTTTTGAAGATGGGACGGATGACGACTTCATCCCACTCCGAAGTTTAGGTACAGCCGTCAGACGACTTCTGGTGTGTCAGGTTTGCGAATTGTACTATTTTAATCACTAGTGATGATTATGTAGTCGGGTGGGCGTCGCACGTATGTCCTCGGTATTTCAGGTAGATAGTGCTAATATTTAGAAGAGGGGAGAAAAATACGTGATTGATCAAACTGCCAAGGAATTGGAACAGGACTATGTTACTGATGGTGCAAGTTGGTACACGGAGAAAGATTGCAAGGTATGGCCAGAAAACCCTGACGCTCATACGTTGACTAGGTTGTGGCTTTCATTGCGTTTTTCCGATCGCCGATGTACAAAAGCCCATTATCGGTTTCGATTTTCTTAGCAAAATTGGCCACGTATTTGAGCTGCATTTTAGGAATTTCAACATGGTACCAACTAGTTAAATGCCTCCGGCTAACTTATTGCAATCAATTCCACTTTAGCACCGGTACCTATGGCGGAGGTTTCGCAATATGCTGCACCGTCGCAACAGTTGCCAACCCTTAGCGGAGTAAAAACAATGTGTAAAAACCAAGCACTATGCGTTGCAACAGACCCTTACAAATGGTCTACTCGTGATGGGTAAGCCAAGCAAATAACACCCCGAGAACTGCAGGTGGCTAAGCAATAGTTCGTGCATGTGCTCTAGCCCAGGTTCCTTTGCTTTCTAAGTAACTGCTTAGCATCCACTTCGCCCCTTGTACTTTTAGGGTTCGGTGGTTGACCTCCATGTGGCGACTACGAAGAACTGCACAGGGCCGCAGCTCCCAGCAAATATCCCAAACATCACCTATTGCCAGCTAGTTGGTAGTGGTCAATCTCGTTCCAGCAAATGGTTCAGTGGCAGTGTATCAGGAGGTAGTGCGTTTCCGCTTAGCAAGGGCTCTCGCTAAAAGAGCCACAACTCTCGGTTTAACAACACCGACACGAGGCTGCTATGACCCGCCACTAAATATAGTAACCGTTACTTACTCATCGGAAGGATCCTACATCATCCACGGATGTCACTCATCCGCTTCGAAGGGTCCTTGTGATCTACTCTTGCACTGTCAAAAATATTCAGCACTAGCACACAAGCAGAATAAAAACTACAACGTCGTTCAACATGGTTACGCACAGCTAGATAGCTGTGCACCCACCCACCCATATGTAGTTAGTATCTGGTTAACTTATTACGTATGTGAATAAATAAATAACTGTTTCGTTTCCGGCAGCGCTGGGCACGCCTAAAATGGCATGGTTACATTGATTCAAAGCGTATATTCAGTAATTTTCACCAGTGTTCCTATGTAACCAGTACACACTGCAGTTACTTTTTACGTATATATGGAGATATCTCTGTGTGTAAGTTCCTGTAATCTCCCATAATTGTCTGTATCACTTACCTTCGCTGGCTTGTTGATGTGTTCTGTGACACTGTAGCAATCAACTAGTAACCAAATAGCCTAATGGACTGGCTACATCAGGCCACCGAAAGTTTCTCGCAGCGCCATGTGCTGTCCATCCTCTTAAACCTAAGCACTTCTGCTTAGCAGCAACTAGTAATCGTAGGCTCCACGCATTTCTGGAGCTTGCTAAGAGCTGCTCTCTTCTATCTCGAACATTCTTTGTGACTGTCTGCGTCACATACATCCGCTTTTTGCTGATTTACTATGGGTAATTAAGGGCATACACTAGCAACTAAGAGGCTTCATGCAAATTCCATTGCTGATCACTGATACTCACACTTACAGCGACCCTAACTGTTCCTCGTCTTACCTCTGGCTCCCGAGTTTAGCAGCAGTCCTTCTTCATAAGCTACTATCATCTTTGTGCATATACTGAGCTGCCAAGGTCCACACTTTTCCCTCCAAGCTTTAATCCCCGGGACTGCGTGCATCACATACACTTGCTGTCTGTTGCCCTAATCAGGTGTCCACTAGCAATTATAAGGCCACACCTAAATGCCATTGCTCATCCGCGACACCTAATTGGCCGTAGTACAGCTCTCTCACGGGCTTCTCCCGGCTCAGGCCTCCTTAATTATACTCCATTAACACCACCGCATGATTTGATTAGCTGCACGTCGATGCGTCGTAGTCTATTATGCTCTAACTATCTAACAACCTCTTTGTATGCTTGCGCTTTACTTGTCTGCTGCCATTCTATCACGAAACCTCTCTTAGCTTTCTTCTGTCGTGCAAACATATCCAGGTATTCAGCATAAGCCGCTCTTCTGCCACACATTTCTAGACCTTTATCTACCCACTACTTGCTGTATTGTCTTAGGCATTTTTACCTGCAATACTCCAAGTCTCGGGCTAGCAGTCCATGCCTCTATCCAGCTTGGCACTATTACCCTAGCACTCTGGCTGCTGCGGTTAGGTCTCAGGTTCTGATGTCCACAGCAACCTGAATGTACGCATATATTCTGGCTATTCGCGGTCCTTCCGTCAATTAGCCCTTCTTAGCTTTTTAATTCGGCACTCTCTCACCTGGTCAGTACAGAGACGCCCTTAGCGTCTCATTTACAGGTGTTCATTCCTCAATTATTCGCTGCTATCTTTGCGAAACTTACCCATGTATGAGTCCAAAAGACTCACTGGCTTTCCCTGGGTCAGCATATTCTACGCTCCCCAGCGAATCTTCCCACGCAACAGTTGCATCATAGCAAACGGATCCTGTGTTTTCTTTGCTTAACGGCGCAACGCTCTGCATCCAAGGTATACGGTAGCAACCAACCTATAGGGCTTTGCTTCCGATGAATATTCAAAAGACACTTTTAGCATAATCATTGTTACACATTGTACATCATATGTTTCCTCTAAATGTTAGACCATAGTACGTAAATAATGCTTGTTTCCACGTCTGTTCTTTGCGGCCCTGTTTGTCTCTCACCTTCCCTTTCTCCGAGGTCTGGAACTTCTTGGGCATCTGGGATCGGAATGTGAAAGAGCTTGTGCCTGGGACAGGACATAGAAACCCCCAAGGACCTACCTAGAACACGGCTGTACAACAAGCGGATAAAAATGCACTCACTACCACGACCGTCGTCCAGTAATGGTAGCTGGACATGACGCCTTTATACTCCTGCGAAGTATACATAATCCTGTAAATTCTAGAAGCAAGAAACGGAAGTTTTGCTCACCTGGACACGAAGATGACGAAGGTCTAACCCTCCATAGGCCTCAGCCATTATGGCCGCCCCGACCAAAAATAACCTGTTCAGCTAACAGAGGAAATTAGAAGGCAATTGACGGCGGTTAACCGAGGGTTAAATCAGTCGGCGAGCTGCTCTGCCAGTTTCACATTAGTGTACAAACGGATTTCTGACAGTGTTTCAGGACGTGGTGGGTTTGCGCCTGGCAAGCGTTTTCCCTATAAAAAGCCACAAATGTCCGCTCAACAACACTGCGACGTGGCGGATGTGACTCGCCACTGAATAAAGTCACTGCCTACAACTACATACTGGCAAGCCGACCTGAATCCTAATGAAATATTTTCCTGACAAGTTTTCTCTACAAACTGAATGCACAGCCTGTTTACACTACGCCCATTAGAACCCACCTTGTCGCCATGTTTTGACGAATGTATACCTCAAGATTAATTGTACAATTTCCAAAGCTTGGACAACTTTCGGCTTACTGCCGATTACATACATAGCAACGTGTTTGTTGCGAAACATAAATTGCTTGTAAACGTTGATCATGCCTGGTCAGGTGTGTCTCGGAAATTCGAGAATATACTATTTATTTATTTATTTATTTACTCAGGTAGGATAAATTGGTTACTTTTGTTCTGAAGTTGTGGTTTGTTTGGTGCAGTCTGCCATGTAGGAAGTGATTAAATAGCTTCAGTTTGGCTGAGGTTTTTGAGTGGGGTAACCTCCACCGGAAGAACAGGAATAATTGACTTTATTTTGTAGCAACTTATATCCGTCAAGTCCCGTCGTGAGTTAACAGACAGTTGTGGTTTTTTATAGGGAGAACGCGTGCCAGGCGTAAACCTACCACGTCCTGAAACACTGGAACTGAACCATCAACTGGAACCTGATAAGCTCGGAACACCCACTTGGAAGGTGTACAATTACGCCTGTTTTTTATTGCCAGTATCATGCCTCGCAAGGTAAAGCATAACCAAGTTATTGGTGTACACGAATCTTGCCTGGTATTGGCCGAAAATTTGATCCTTCTCAAGACTGCGTTTGCATTTTCAGCACTGGATGGGATGAAGTTGGCTAGAACAGACTTACCTGTGCAACCCACTTGCCCAGTAGTTTCTTCATCTGAACCCCAACAAAATTACGAATTAAAATGCCGCTACTCATAGCGGCACTCACCTGCACTCATCACCTCCAAGACACAAGCCCATTTTGGATAACTACGCAAATTCCTGAGTAGCCGTAATGTATTAAAACCTCCTCATGCACACTTCAATAGTAAAAAAATAACGTAACCCTCCTATCCGTATTCGCAATGGCAACGCAACCAAGCCTTTCACGAGATTCCTCCGCTGTCCAGATCAAAGGCTCTACTTAGATCCCTATCTCAGGATGCAACCGCTTCCAAAAAGTATCTCTAACCCTGAAGCTCTCAAGAACTCATTACCATTGTATATCACAGTACAAAATGTTTGACAGCAGCGTTCCAGGACGCAGTGGGTTTTGGTCTGGTAATTGTTTTTTTATATAAAAACCACAATCATCCGTTTAACGGCACTGCGACTTGGCAAATGTGACGCACCAATATAAAGGTAGTTTATCTATTCACACTCTCAAGTTGACCGGATTCCCACTTCACCATTATTGTTACTTACATTACAGGATACATCCTTCTCTGCACCTTGCACCACAACCTCACGTTACACGCTTATATCTTTACAGTACACATACTTGAAAACAGTATACTGCCGTATCATAGCAAAAGCATCATTGTTACGTTGCGCATTTCTGCAACTACTACACGCCTCAGCCAGCTATTCCTTGCAAGTATTGTAACGTTTATATTGGAACACATATTTGCTTGTAAAAGCTTAATCACGCTTTATTTGGTGTGCTTGGCTATGGCAAAGCACAAAATGCAGCGCAATCTTTCCAACACTTTATGGACAAAGCTGAGGTTACCTCGGCTTCATATTTGTCCAAAATGTTGAGCTGTCAGTTGCAAGTGTTTTAACCACGAAATACTTACCATAACTACGAAACACTTTCGTACGCATCGAGGAGTACAGTATAAACATTAAGCCGTTGGCAAATGCGTACTTGACAAATGCTGCATCGATTTTCTAGGCCAAACCCTTAACAGTAAGCAAATTATTCCGCTGCCAGCAAAGGCCTCATCATGGATTATCCATCGCCTCAGTCCGTTAACTGCGTACACCGCTCGGCATTGTTAACTTCTATAGACCGTTTCTTCATGGGGCGCTGCAGCTCCACAGTCCTAACTGATTTGCTCAAAGATGATTTTAAACGGATCAAATTTACCGCAGCAACCGAACCAACGTTTAAGGTTTTAAGCAAAAGCTGAGTCAAGTCAATTCACTGGCGTAGTTGAGAACAACCAAACGCGTCTCATTATTAAAGAGACTCTTCATAATCATCCACTAGTGCTGTATTTCAACAGCTAGTAGCTGGCAGGATACCGCCTGTCCTTCTCAAGAACGCTCCAAAGTGACCACATCAGGTACAGTAATTTCAGTCGCGAGCTACCTGCCATGTACCTGGCTGTAAAGCCTTTTTGTCACCTCATGTAGAGTCAACCTTTTGTCATCCTGACAGATCCTAAGTTCGTGTATGATGCTTATATATACTTAGTCCCAAAGAGTAGCAGCAGCAGTGGTTTCAAAGCAAAAACTTGTTGTCGATTTATTCCTCAAAAATCTCAGTACGGAAACCAGCGGTGAAAAAGGTGACAACTCGCTTGTTGATGCATAGGGCAACATCTGGTCTTGGTGTATGCTAGGGTGACTCGACACCTGGATTGTCTTTTCCAGGTTCGTGTTGGCGTTCGCTATAACGGTGAACTTAACAACCTTATTGCAGGCGCACTATCCCGTGCTTACATTTCCCAATGATCTTTCTGAAATATCTACCGCCTACGCCAGTGATACGACACTAACACAGATTCGAGCAAATGCTACATTAAAATTCTTACAGTTGCTTGTGCGGACTTCTGACGCAAGCTTTTACTGCGATATATCCACCGGTGAAACTAGACCCTTTGTTCTAAAGTCATACCGGCGAGTGGCTTTGCACATCGGATTATCGCGTCTTAATATATAATCCACCACAAAACTGATCATAGACTTTCGCTCCTGGCCTAAAGTGCGCACAGATCGACGATCATAGGACAAAAGCTGTCTTAATTGTCAAAGCCGAAACGCTCATTGACACAATATCACAACACCTGGTACCTTTAACCTTCCTGAGACGATTCAGACATACCCAACTTGATGTAATGGTCCATTGTCGTTTCGAACGGTTTCAATTAGCTGTTGGCTTATGCTGACCGCTTTACCCGTTTTAACCTTGAGATGCATTTAAGTATGGTCACCACTAAAGCCGTTGCTTTCGCCTTGTTTAATCTTGTATTAATTCTTTGGGGAGCCTGCCGCAGTTACCCTGATTGTTCTACCCGCATACGTGACCTGAGTCCATTGCCTAGTTGTGCTCACTTCCAGACGACGGCCTAGTATCCAGCCGCCCGTGGCCTTGTTGAATGATTTCAGTGACAACTAGTAGCGGTCATTGGGCCTAGTTGGTCTAATGCTCGTTGGGCTGAACTACTTTCAGCTGGTCCTTTCGGTATTCTCAATACTATCAAAGAAGCTATCGGGTGCTGCTCAGCCAAACCTGCTTTGGGAACAACTTTTAGTCTCCCAGACAAGATAATATTTCACACGCTTCCATAGGCATTTGACACCTACATCTTATACTGGGCGTCCGCAGCACCATCTCTAATCTACCAGACCGATACCAACTCGTTAAGATCGCGCGAGCAGAATATCCCTCCAGATATCAACAGGCGTCAAGTCGACTTTACCCGCATCGATGCTGTCCTAAGACACTTACTGCTTTTTATGCAATTTCATTCAGGGGCTTATCGCGTAAACCAAATTAATTCGTTTCGGTTAAGGATGGATAAAAACTCCATAAGCACTTACTGTTTATAACCCACATTCGAGGAGCCAACGCTGGCCAGTTCAGAAACAAACTCAAGCGTTCACAACTCTCCTGTTCCTAAGCGGTTGCCCACTGAACAACTTTTGACCGAGTAACAAAACTCGTACGGTCCGTTTCCTGCCACAAACGAGCAAATGCACACACGTACAAGTCATGTTGGACCTTCCCCAAACTAGCAAAACATGCACCAAAATGGTTTTGTCGTTTCTTGCTTGCAAGCATACCATTTAAGTTATCTGCGGCGGTTGGGATTGTCCTATATTTTATTTTGCTTTTTAGCCTTTCTGTTGCCGGACCTTCTGTGCTGTTTGTTTGAAGCACTCAGGTTAAATATTCAGATTCAAGGCCCACGCATCGAACTGATTTCGTTTGTCGCTGCCTTGCTTACTTTGTTTGCACGTCACTCAGGCAGTCGGATACACAACTGCGATTTACTAGTAGGCATCTGACTAACGGTGCTTGAGGGAAGACATTTAAGCAAGTGTGCCTGGGCGTTCACTAGCCGCGAAGTTTTTCCTTAGATCGTATGTTCCATCGGGACACTAACGTTTCACTAACTAAAATAAACAAATCACTGCCTTATTTTTATAGAAGGGAGCTCACCATGACGGCATGCTCCGAAAGTTTACAATGTACAGTTAGTGTCAAAGATGTCTGTTATGTTATAAAATTATTATAAACAGCATTTCAGGTATGCATTTTAGATACCGCGTGCATTGAAGGGTCGGCGGAAGAGCATAGACCTTTTTGATTGCGCGCCGACACCACGTAAGGAAAGTCGGTGTCTTGCAAAGTGTAGGCCTAACGTGGCTTGGTACTTCTCGTAAACGTATTGTAGCAGAATTTTGATATGTATAAATAAATATATACGTTCTTTTTCTCGAAAAAGCGAGGCGCGCCTTTAGGGCATAAGCAGAGTAATGATATGGTGTACATGACAGCATAATAAGCAGATCCAAAACAAATTAATTCTGATGCAGTCAGATTGGTGGTCCCGGGTATCACAAAGAATGAAAGAATGTTATTCTTGAGCAGCTCGAGGATCGCCTGCGCAGACAAGGTGAAAATCTCAGGCAAAAGCTTTGCTGTGCGCACTGAGGTTGTCAAAATAAGTTACAGAAATCGCTGGGGTGATGTGCTGCTGAGGTGTCGGACGGCTGATTTTATGTTCATAACTCAGAGAAGTTGCTTGCAACACGAGGGCCAAGCTGTAGCAATGATTTAAGACTAGTGTTTGGTCTGTTTAAACTTATACTTGCAGAATGATGAGAGCAAGGGGCTACATAGGATTTAGAAGGTAGGGCACCGGAAAACATGTCTATACGCAGCCAAGGGACGGAGACTATTTGTTGGCGTCACATCCGCCACGTCGCCTTGTCGCTTAACATACGTTAGGGGGCCATTGTTAGGCAAAAAGCCACCACGTCCCATATGATTGCCAAATACTCGTTGAACTATGGTGGAGGAAGGACAGAAATGGTTGAACGTCTAAAACTATAGAGAAAATAATGCATGATGGAGGGTGCTGAGGAATACCCTTGCGGTAGTATCGGAACCTGTAGAGTTGCTCGATAACTAACTAGGAAGTACTTCCCATACGGCCTGCATTTGCTATACACAGTGCGAAATCCGCTATCCGCGGACCGAATGAGCAACTGAAAAAGTTGTTTATGCAACAAATCTATCGAGGACATGTCGTAGCAGATATAATCTAGATTTTACTGGCGAGTATGTTTAACTACAAGCTGGTTGCTTTGCCTGAAATGGATTGTTCGATAAAAGGTTAGATTTTGAAGCGTTGTATCGGTGCGGAACAAAATCGTGGTTGATGTGACGACAAGTTGGATCAAGTAGTGTGCAGTGTGGAGGTACAGATTATTCGCGTAAATAGAGAAGTGGAGACTGAGTGTGTTGACATGGTGGTGTCTGTAGGTTACTTATCAGAAAAATAGTTATAAGTGCCTGGTCAAAGTTCGGCGTGAATTGGTGGGCTGTGGCTTTATTCAAAAGCAAGGCATGTCAAGCAAGTTACAGTGTTGCTAAGCGGATGTATCTGGAAACGTATAAGGCTAAAACTTGCTAGGCGGTAAAACACCACGTCCTGGAACGTCGCCATAGATTATTTTGAACATTAACATAAACTGGCAGCGTACCTTACAAACTGATTTTTCGCACATTTATTCGCCTGAATTGGAGCCTAGCTTTCTCTGTTGGCTGACTGGCTTCGCCAGGATCCACCGTTAGTAGTTGAGGCCGGTAGAAAATGTAAATTAGTCGTGGAGCGTCGGGCGCAGAACTGTGTAGGTTAGCCAAAATTTGGTGAAAAGATTGGTTGGCTTTTTCTGTTGTGGTATAATTTTGTCCGCTGCATATTCCGCACAGATGACCCTAGCCGGGGTGCGCTGTCACAAATAGGAGGATAAGATCGGTAGGAAATCACCCTAACCGTAGCCATGTACACCTGATCATGTAGCGTTGAGTCACTTTTAATGAATATTTGCTTTAGACACAGTCGGCTTGATTAATAGTAGATTGCTGATCTACGTCGTCAGAAAGTAAGCAGGAATGGTCGAACGTAAACAGATTTACGGATGATGTGACATCTTTTGAGTTGAACGTGTGCCGTTGGCTAGGTTAAGAGAATAACAGCTATAGCTCCAATATATATGCATAACACATGAGGATAGCTTTCTAGAACGTATGAGGTTGGCGCTGAACCCTCACTTGCGGGATGGATATAATATGTGAAGTACGGTAACGCAAGTCTAGTAGACATTACAACAATCAATAAGGAGTAAACCTAGTTCTTTACACATAAGGGATGTAGGGTTCACGAAGAGTAATCCCATAAGTGAAACTGGGATACCCGCATGACACGGCCGACTAGCACATGTAAGCAGCAAGCCCAGCTACGAGGTGCGCATAACATTCAAGGTATGAGTACGCCAGGAATTTGGAGGTCACAGAGAGAATTCCTAGAAGCTAATGAGGGATGAACCAAATTGTTCATGTAACGGTCCATTACAAGTCGCTGCGGGTTGCGCATTACAGAATTAATATACCGCGGTACACAAGTGCTTTGATAAGATACCTTCATTCTTTTCCTCTTGAGGATACGAAACGATTATTTTGGAGCACACAGTCACATGTTTGTCCAATACAGTTATATCAAACACATTCGCAAGAATTCAGACTACAGCGGAAGTTATAACTAGAGTAGTTGCGAGTTGTTCTATTATCAAAGAATTCTAGTAAAAGCAACTGTATGGACACTGAATTTGGTCGCTTGTTGCTTCCTAGCCCCATCTGGTTTACTCTGGTAAAACTGCTAAATTTTGCGGTGCCACCTAGCGTCTGCCTCAGTCACATACAAATCTTAGCATATTTCCATTAGGCATGCCTTGCTGCAGTGCTCACAACAAGCCGACTGGCCATCCAGTTAATCCTTTTACTACATTCTTGATGCCCTTACTACCTCTAGTAACGGATCCTGAACGATCCTTGCTTTGCTCCCTAACTTAGGCTTTCAAGCTAAGGCAATAGATAACAAGGTATATTTCCAGCATTAGTTAGAAGCTGGGCCCTCGTAATATACAATGCCGCATGTACAGCACGCTCTTGCGGGCCTACTAATGGAGTTAATTTTATGTACTCCGTGATCATGAGGGATGCACCAGGGTGAAGGCAGTGTCGTTTGTGGCAACTACTAGTTTACTTGGCGATAGCTTCGCCAGCCTGCATGTTGCAAACAGGCTTCAAGACCTTCCGTGCTGCAGTAGCTGGATTTCACGGTCGAGCATCATGCTTCGCAATATTATCAGTCGCTTTCCATTTCCCAAGAGTCCGTTTGTGCACCATAGAATCACCGTACGCCATAGCCGCAGGAGCCGTCTCCCAAAACGAGACTTCTTTCAACTCCATTAGACATGTTCGGCAACTCAGCTGTTCAGGTTATTTGTGGGCACATGGAAAGAGAGAAGAAAAACGATGGCATCAAATAGGTCGAAAAGAATGCGCTTTGTAAAGATTGCTAGTGAAAATGAATACTAATGGAACCTAAGCATAATTACATTCCAAGCCAGACGCCAATTGGGCGCATTTAGCTGAAAACATTAGCGTAAAATATAACAGATCTAATTTCTTAACGGATGACCTCAGTCGCTAAGTTCAAAAGGCTTTAATCGCAGTTAGAATTAACAACCGATTTTTGCTCAAAAGTATTGCTAAAACTAAAAGCTAAGTAGGCTGGCTAAGACCCCGCTTAATTGCTGTATACGATAAAAGCAAAAGTACTGCAATTCTTGCAGGTTTTAACAACTGCTGAAACGACCGTCAATGTTGTAGACAAAAGCCGCTAAGAAGTCGAACTTCTCTTAAACAGGGAAAAGATTATAAAAGGCGGCTTATGTCTATAGTATCTTAATAGGCCTACGTATCTAGAAACGTACAACATAGCTCCACAATAGCAGCATTTAGGATGTACATAACCGTAATCTCAACACTTACTTACCAAGCGTACATAATAAAACATGGATAAATAAGTAAATATTATTCGCGGAAACCCTTGAAAGCCACTATAGAATATTTTGGCTGCAATAAATTACATGACTTTGTGATTAGGCCACGGTCAACAGACCTCAGTATGTCTTTTCCAGAGGCCAATTGGGCAAGGACACCACGGTATGGGTAAAATCCCAAAATTTTTTTACTTTAGGTGGTTGTGAATGTTGCCCCGAGACTACGTGAGGCTGGTCTACATGTAAATGCCAGGACAGCTCCGTGTCAATTTGGTACGAATATGCCTGTAAACCCTAACAAGTTAGTAGCCAACTGATGCTAGCTTAAACAATTTAAGCTCCCTTTATGCATCCCTATACATGGACCCACCCTACTAATAGGCTACAGACCTCTATCGTCAAGAATAAAGAAACGCGCGTCCAAAATTAGGGCAAACTGCTTCTAAACGTGTAATTCGTTGGAGCCTGCATGGTTAGGTCCTCAAGAACTTTAGTATCAAGGGTTAGGATTTTTGGACGTGATGGATTATTGTGCCTCATGTGTTGGGGCGCTTAACTGTGCAACTGATTACTCTTTAGGAGCTTTTGCTCTACAATTTGAAGGTCCAGTACGGGTGAGAGAGGAAGAATATAGCTTAAATATCTTACAATCTATCAATTTGGTGAATGCGCCTCTGAGAGCTATTCTAGTTGCCAGACAGCAAAAATTAATACTAGTATAAGTCAAGAATAGCGAAGTGCGCAGGAAATGGGTGCTGGCTGTCCACTAACCTCTGCACGAAGCAGGGTGGATAATGGAGCCAGTTAAAGGATAAAGATAAGATAAAGATAAGACAAGTAGGGATCCGAAATAGCTGTATGTCCAGCTAGTTGTTGTGACAAGGGTGGCTGGCACATGGCCAGCTTTTGTACCAGTTTCAAAGGATATGAAATGGTAAATGTTGGGGTGACAGGAAGGTTAATCAGAAATGATCTGGTTCTTCATGCCGCCAGCCTACCAGAGTTTCCAAAAGCGATTGGCGAATGTTGAACATAGATGTAATATAAAAGATATGGGGCCGAGAGAAGATAATTTGGGGTACGAAATGTCTGGGTTAAGTGACCGTGACTAAACTAAAGGTGTCCAAGTACTACGTTTAGCTCAGAAATCTCGTAGCATCCTAGCTTCTTATTCATTTCAGTGACGCAGGTTGGAACAACGTATGCTAACAGTAACGGTGGCCTTGCTTTAGTAAGGTCTACTACGAGGATAAGGACTAGTAAGCTTTCACCGTTAGCCAGATCTGCAAGGTTTTTAGGAGCAACCATTTTTGCAGAGTTATCTTTTATCGAATGAGGCAATTCTAAAGAAATCTAGATGACTAATGGATGGAGTTATGTTGTGTTTGAAGCCGTGTTGCTAAACAGCCCGCATGTAGGCCAATAAGTGCAGGATTAAAAAAGTAGAGTTGCGTTGAGTAGTACCGATGGGTTCGGTTGGCCTTGCTAAAATCAGAAGAGAGACAGACTCCACGGATTAGCAGCACACACGTGCGCCTGCACGAGGATCGGTTGCGGAAAGCATTGCAAGTTAAGAGTTTACAAAGTTTAGTCCACTTACACGAAGTCGAAGCACAAACTATTTAAGGGGCGGTAGGTGTTACGAATATAAAGAGAAGGACTTGGTGGCAACTTACGGTTTAGGCATATAACCCGTCATTTCAGTAGGGTTCACCATTGCGCTCAGTAACATTTATAGCAAAACTGCATACAAGTTAAATAAGTGTGAGCCATAAATAGGTCAATAGGGAAGCTACGAATTTGAAACGTCGTGGTCTAAAGTTAGCTGCAGCTTCAGTGAAAAGGAAAGTAACTGAAAGAGGGGAAAAGAAATAAAGATATCACTGAAGGTGGCCTTTTAACTTGGAAGCCAGTGGATAAGGAAGTGTGGGTTATAGCTTAAGCTGCTTCTTACCGGTGATGCACGACCGTGCGGTTTACCAATGACTGCCGCTTATTTCTTAATAGTCACAGTTGATCCGGGTTGAAAATCAGACGCTGAAGATGGCAGCATGAAGTGTAAGTAGGCTTTACGGTCTATGGTTACCACCGCTGCGCACTACTCCTTAAAGCAAAGATAGGAGATTGAAGTAATGACGGTTTAATGAACTGCCGCCAGCGGAAAGGTCGCCTGCACTGAACATGCGGATTTTCCACTCTGTTCAATAATGGTATGCCAAGTATCGCCCTAGTTGCGCCATATTACACTGGCAAGCAAGGTAGACAGCCATGGAGGCGAAGATACGAATTGGGTGTAATACGCCGGGATACCTAGTACCTGAGTGACTGCAGGTGAGCTAGAAATGGGTCAATCAAGAATGCAGTTTGGGAAAGGTAATCATATACGCGCGTTGGCAGTTGATCCTGGCGAGATCTCAGAGCTGGGAAGGACAGATATTAAGCTAAGGAGGGCACAAATGCTTGGCCAAGAGAAGCCACCTAGCCACTGAACATTCAATGTATAATCCTATGGGGCTCCCATTATGCGTGGGACGCCACAATATTCACAACCATTTGACACTACAACAGTTTTGTCCTTTACGACATGCTTGCGTTTCTTACAGCTTTAATAACGTAACATTATCTACTTATGGATTCTGAATGCCGCTGTTTACTGCTACCTAGCCCCAACTGAATAAATAAACATTTTTCTAGTCAGTGCGGGACAAGCTGTCAAAGGCATAAACGTTCCTTTCCGGCGCTCCCTAGCTTCGACTCACCTTGGCGTGACTGCAACGTCACGAAGAACTACACAGCATCTGGCTCCTTTCCATTTCATCCTAACAGTCTTCCATTTCATCCTTGATGCCGTGGTGCCCACAGCAATGTGACTCTACAATCTTTTAGCTCTTTGCCACATGCTTGTTATTATTATGGTCTAATGTTCATAGCACTGTGCACATATGGTCTCGGAATGTTTATGTCTTTTGCTTCCTAGCTCCAGCTGCTTCATTATGGTATGACTTTTGTCCTTGCAGAGTAAACTGGCTGCTGGCACACTTCTGTTTATTAACAACTGGCTCCACTAGTCTTGTGACGGAACAGGGCTCACAACAAGCTGAAATTTCAACACTTGCATCCCGTTACCACCAGCTTACTCTACTTACGGCATTATTCTCTCCTGATCAGCTAGTTACAACCCATGAATGTTGCTGTTTGCTGCTGTCTAACTCCATCTGATTTACTCTGGTATGACTGCTAATCTTCGAGGAGCCACCTAGTCTTCAGCTCATTTCCGTTTCCTCCAACGGGCTTCTAGTGTAATGCTTTTGCCATGTTATCACGAAGCGTACAGGAAGTGTACAGGAAGACACAAGCCACTGTACTCGCTGTTTGTTGCTTTCACTAAAGCATTCGATACAGTACACCGCAACACATTACGCCTGATGTTGGGTAAGTTTGATTGTCCGAGTAAGTTTGTAAGTTTAATTGTATGTCCACACATCGGAATGCGGGCGAGGGTGCAGCTGAGTGGACAGACTTTGGATGACTTTGCAGTTGCCTCTGGTGTGAAACAAGACTGTGTCTTAGCTCCTGCTATGTTTAGCCCCTGCCTTCATGCCATGTCTTGAACTTTTGATGCGGCTTGTGCCTACGGTGTTCATTTGCCGCATGGTATTGATGCTGGGTTACTGACCTCCGTCGTTTCGGTGCCAGCGCACTAGTCTGTAAGACAACGATGCGCATGTTGCTGTTCGCTAACGAATGTGTGTTGTTTCTGCATAGTGTTGATGAGTTGCGACATCTGACTAGTGCTCTAGCTTTGACAGCGGCCTACTTCGGACTTATCATAAACACAAACAAGCCTTTCTGTCTTTTTGGCCTTCACCCGGATTGGAGTCCGTAGTCCTGCCCCAAATCCAGAGTGCCGACGAAGTGTTGCAAACCACGTCGAGATTTTGCTACCTTGGTAACGTAATAACAACCCACTAGCAGATGACGTGCGAGCTGCGCAGCCGCGTATCGAAGGCGGCTGCTGTTTTGACAAGCTAGAATGCCGTGTGTGAAATAACCACCAGCCCACTGTTAGGACGAAGCTGATTGTATCTAAGTCTAGGTTGCTGACCGTTCTTCTATACGGCAGCGAAACCGTAACGCTTTGTCGGATGGATGTCCCATATCTGGAGCGCTTCCATCAGCATTGTCTTCGCCGTATTCTGAGCATCGTCTGGAGTGATCGAGTTGCAGGTGCGATTCACGGACGCAGTGGGATGTATGCAGTGGCTTGCATCATTCTCCTGAGGCACCTGAAGTGGCTCGGGCATATTCGCCGCATGAATGCGACCCGGATACCGAAACAACTGCTTTACGGTCAACTGAGTGCAGGGAAACGGCACGTAGGAAAACCGATGTTACGTTACCGGGACTTGATCACAGTGAACCTATCATGTGCTAAAGTTTATTGCCCGTCATGGGAAACGAAGGCGGTTGATCGGCGTGCCTGGCGTGATATGATCATAAAGGCATTCACCGAGGTGCAGTAGAAAGTCCTCCTCACTTCAAATGTATTGTTGGCCATGATTCATCCTTAGACTTATATCCCCTTTCTTCCATTACGTGCCTATGCTGCCGATGATCTCTGTTAGCATGCAGACCTACATTTTACAGCTTTCTCTCTTTGAGCGGACATTCCATTCTCCTATCACTGGTCTCTTTGCTTCCGACTACCATGAAAATAATGATCAGGGATGGGCAGAGTTAAGGGTCTGTTCACATCACCCCGAGAATATCGTTTGTATTTTTCTCTTCTCCTCAATAGCGCCTTTTCATGTTTGCACTCGGTTTGCATTCTTTTTCAGTTACACAGATTACTTTTCGTGTTTGGCTCTAACCTAGCGTCGTCTGCCCAGTCTCCTGTTTCAGACTGCTTCTAGTTTTTCCGCGACGTTAGCGATCTGGGCTCCGAGGTCCCAACACTGATCTTCTCAATCTGTGACTGGCTGGCTAACTGCCATTTACTACAGTCATTTTCGTCCCAGACTGCTTCTTTTCCGATGACAACCTCCTGCTTTCTGATCCACCTCGGACATCTGAGATCAAAATGAGATAGGCTCTGCCGAAGTAACGTCCTGTAACCCTCACTTCAAAAGCATTGTGGGCCATGCTTCATCCTCATTATGATATCCCCTTCCTTTACATGTCTATTTCGCCGATGCTCTTCTTTAGTACTTAGACCTAAATAATTTGGCTCTCTCTATAAGCCGAAATTCTAATCCTGGCTTAGTGATCCCCTTCCTTCCAATTACTGTGACCCTAATGACCAGGGATCGGCAGATCCAACGGTCTATTCACATCATCTCGGGCATACTGTTGGCTTTTCTACCTCTCCACAATAGATCAAGTTCCTTCCCGACTCTACTGTTTCCTTTTCGCAATCTCTATTTACATCCCTTTTCAACTGGACGGAAAACTCTTCGGGCATGGCTCTGATCTACCCTCGGCTGACCAGGCTCCAGTTTCTGATTGCTCCCAGACATCCGAGACGTTATCGACCTGGGCTCTGCATGCCAAACAGTTTGTTCTACTCATCCCAAGACAATTCCTTGGCATGCTAACTGGATTTTCAAATAGCCGCCGTCGTCCCGAAAGCTTCTTTGATTATGACGAGCATTACCGTTATTCACGTGTTAATTTGGCGGCCTAGCTTTAGCTTGCTAATTTATCCGGCCTCAGCTGAACGGCCTCTTGCTTACTGACATACATCTGGCTTCTAAGGGCTAAATGATGTAAACAAATAAATAAAAATTTTATTCTCGACTATGTAACGCACGCCCATGGAGGTACGATCAGGTATGCGCAACTGTACAGACAATTTATGGCAACCGTAAAAGTGACCGTAGAAAATTATTCATATGTCCATGATTGGAACTGCACAATGGTGAAACTTCGAAACAATAATTTGGCTGTCGTAAGATCGGGACCCGTTTGTTAGGACCTAATCGGTCTGCCACATGTTGCAGGCGTACCTCGGCCAATAATAAACTGAGAATCTTGAATGACCCATTGGAAGATAATTGAAGAGCACACTCGAGAGAGATATGACAATAGAGTGAGTTCGTGCATAAGTAAGGCAAAGGTCAACGGGGGTATCGTAGAAAGTAAACAGACGACAGTATATGCGTGAAATCGTAGAAAGAACAGACAACACTCTATGCAGATACAGAAGTTTCAGTGTAAGGAAACTATCTAGAATGGTGACGCTAGTTGACCTGTCAGGGTGAAGTTATGGGCTGTGACTTTATTCGGTGGCCAGTCACATTCGCCACGTTGCAGTGTTGTTAAACGTACATTTGTGGCTTGTTACAGGGAGAACGCGTGCCAGGCGAAAACCAACCACGTCCTGAAACACTGCCGCTAATGCATTGAAAGACAAAATGTAACTGACCGTGTGTTGTTGAACGTTTGTTTGCTCCGTTATTCGCAGCCAAGATGCGCCCCATTTTCTGCTGGCTGATGCCTTAGGCGATTGCCCATTTTGTTCCTGGGTCCTGTCTTGTTTTGAACGAATAACTGTGCCCGTGTGGTAGGTCAGGAAGTAAACCATCTTTTTAAATATGATGTGATGCTCATGTGCAGCACCACGTGAATTTTCCGAGGGATATACATTGAAATAACTTGAAGTCTTGAAGGATAGGATATGGTTTCGAAAAACGAATCTCAGATCCCCGGGGTGTGTAGTAAAATTGAGTAGAAATATAGGAAACCATGGACAGTTGAGCGGTCAAAGCGGATTGAAGAGCTCAAGATGAGTAATTGTTCAGGCTTTTAATCGGCAGCAGAATGTGCCTTTCGAAGTCAAAAGGACTTCTCCAGGCAAGAGGTATGTGGAAGCGAATTATATCCGTGCAAGGTAGCGAATGCTATGTCCGGGTAGTAAAGTGTAAAATGGTTGCTAATCTTCCGCTCATGTTTAGATAAAGGAACTGCGTAACTTGTATTGTTGTCGCAGCGATAGACAATTCCTTGGGTGCGGGTCGCCATACCTGTGACAAACTAGGGAAAAGTAGGCAACGAACAGAGACGGCCACACAGACAGACGAAATGAATGCATTTGGAACGCAGTCGCCCAGTTGCAACAAGGACTGAACTATTGTAACCCAACATGTAATTGTTAGTACGATATCGCATATACACGTGTAGCATAAGTGGCGAAATACGACGAGAATCAAACAGAACGCGGATCAGTAAAGAATGAAAGATTGAGAATGAAGCAGAGGGTTTGCGGGTCCAAATGCGCATACGCCAACTCGGTTGGAACCAGAGGGAGGACGATGAGGTGTGTAGCTTGTGGTCGAGACTATTACTCAGAAGAAGCGACAGTGACGCGTTTCCTCAGTCCAAAATTGGCAAGAATGTAAGAAGTCAGGGGGACAAACACATGTAAGTTTGCGTCGAATGAAGTATAAATGCAACCTAAAGCATAGGAAAGAAAAAAGCGTCGGTAAAACAGGTTATATTGAGGAGAAATGGAAAAGCCGCTGACGTTATTCAGGTGATGATTCATCCTTGTTAATAAAAAGAAGGATGAATAATGCCCATGATGTAATTAAGGTAGGGGTGACAGAGGATTGCGCCGGAATAGGTAGATAGTATGACGAGCAAAGCACAAAGGATGCGGGGCACATAGTGCTGGGACTACAGTGCTTAAACCTTTTATGTCGCGGATGTCTGGAAGCACTCAGAAAGAAGGAGACTGGGCAGACGAGGATACGTTAGATCCAAACCCGATCCTCCATCTATCACGCTTCTGTGAGTTGGAGATAACTATCGAGCAGTACTCTAAAATTTGTTGAGCACGTACGTTGCAGAGCGTAAGCCGAGACTCAGCCAGGCTTACCGACTTATGAAATACCCAATAACAGATCTGGCTTTGGTAGAGCTATAGCTTGCTTGTTCGGAAAATGTTAGCGAGCTAGAGTAATGCACACCGAGGTCGCGCACGGTGAAGCTGTTACCTAAGGATGTGCCGTTAAGCGTTAGGGTGTTGTGTGGTATATTGCAATGGTAGGAGAAAACAATGCATTTCCTCGGTGAGAATGCTAGTCTCTAAATATCACACCAACTTTCGAAAGCACGAAGATCGTTCTGAATGTTTGAAAGGCCATTTTGTATGCAGCTAGGCTCGAACGAAAATACAACTTTGATGTCATCGGCAAAAACATATGGAGCGCCGTATCGAAAGACGCGGAAGACATCACTAATGTATAACAGAAACTGCAGAGGGCCAATTACACTACCTTGAAATACTGCGCTAGTTACAAGTTCTCTTTTGGAAGATGCATCACCCAGTTTTACTTACTGCGTTTGGCTAAAAAGGTAGGAAGAAAAGCAGGAAAGCAGGTGTCCAGAGATACCAAATGCAGCTATTTTCGTCAGCAGTCCATTGTGTGGAACCTGGTCAAACGCATTTTCATATTCAAGAAGATAATGACTAGCTCTTGCCCCGAGTCAATAGAGTGTGTCACGTAGTTCAAGAACTCAAAATGTCATGTTTGGCAAGATTTAGACGGAAAAGAACCCGTGTCGGGACCTATTTATGAGATTGCGTTGCAGTAGGAAATGAAGCATTCCCTCCTTGTCTACCCTTTCCATAACTATGTGCGCAAAGGGTGTGTGACTTAAAGGTCGATAGTTGTCGATATTTTGGCGACAACCTCGCTTGTGACATGGTACGACTATGGAGTGTTTCCATATGGTTGGATAGTTTCCGCTCGTCATGGAGAGGGAGAAAACGTTGAGAAGTAGGATTGGAATGTCCGGACCTCCGAGTAAGGAAGATGGGACTCCGTCAGGCACGGGGTTATGTTCGGCTGCAGTGAGTGTTGAGCTCGACTGCTATGGTTCAGGTTGAAATCAATGGTATGAATGCCATCGTCTGTAAACGTTGAACTCGTAGTTGGCAGTAACACCTTATTGCTAAGGAAGGTATCATAGAAGTGTGTGTTAATGAACTCGCACAACTCTGCTGCGTCAGTAATAACCCTATTATCATGAAGCACGAGTGAGTTAATGGGCAGAACTATGCGGCCACTGCGATGCTTCATGAGTTGTACAAGTGACTTAGCCTTTATCGCACTGCGCAGCGCAGTGCGCTCAGCTAAAGTATGTAAGTGACTTTGCGAGTTTGGCCATTCCACTAGTATTTCGTTGACACGAATTATGAGGTGAAAATCCTGTGTTCTTGTAGCGAGAGCGCATTTTCTTAAGCATAGTGGTAATTTTACGCGTGGGGGCGTCATCGAGATTTTGAGGTCTTCTGATCGAGCGCTCCAGTGGGGCTAGGCTATCGAGACAGATCGTGAAGTTATTGTAAAGTACACAGGTCACAGTGTCCGTACTAGTTACCAGGAAGAAAGTGTCTTAAGGGGCGGCACGGAGAAGTGAGGAGAAGGCCTCCTAATTCTTATGCTGCAGAGGCCTAAAAGCAGCCTAGACCGGGCTAACATGCTGACGGAATTTGGGTAGCTTGAATGATAGCCTCACAACCTTGTGGCCGCTGCCCGGAATGTTATCTAACACGCTGGCAGTTGCATGCGGGATACCGTTGGTGAATATTAGGTCCAAGGAGTTGGACTGTCTTGTGGGTGCGCGCACATGCTGAGTCCATTCAAGTGTGAAGACAGTGTCTACGAAAGCCCTATACCTGGATGGTGCAGGTTGAGTAAGCCAAGAGGTGTGGGGCATATTGAAGTCTCCTCAGATTATTTTATGACGGGCGGGAAGGGAGGAAACTTCCTGAACGAACTTAGCCAATTCGTCAGCTCTAGTACTAGTCGGATGCGGTGGGTTGTGGATGCAGCCTCTCAGGATGTCAACTTTGCCTCCTACGGCCCGAATCCAGACAGAATCTTCAGGATTTCCAAGTGGTATGGTTTGAGAAGAAGATGCGTGCAGTTCATTGCTGGCGTATATAAGACAACCACCTCCACGTTGAGTTATGCGTCCGCTACAGCAAGTCCTGTACTCAGGAATGTGCAGCGGAGCATCAGACATATCAGCTGCGTGCCATGTTTCGGTTATCAGCACCACATGCGGACTGGACAGAAGTATGAGCGGAGCATGTAGGTGCATTTCATATTTGATAGCTCGAGCCTTGAGTAGTAGGATTGTATACGAGTCGGTCGGATTGGCCTGGATGTAGGATTCGGCAAACGGCGCACCTGGCGAACCTCGTTGAGGTGAGAGGCTTGTTTGTAAGCATGCGTTGAGGTGCATGAACGATTGACCTGCTGAAGATAAGGTAAGAGACTGGCGGTGGTCAGGGACAGTAGGTTGTGGGGGAGGGTAAGGTGTATTCGGGTGTGTATAAGTTTGAGTTGTGAGACCAGACACGTGGTTAGGTGTAGCGCAGTGGGCCAAAGACGTCGTCCAAGTGGCTGGAGCAGACTGGACGGCGTCAGTTGCATCATTTCCAGTAGTCGGGTTAGGTGATACAGCGCCGTATCTTTATCCAGGCATGCTTGGATTGGGGGTCCACGACTTGCAACGTTCCATAAAAGGGGAATACGAGAGATGTTTGGGCGATTCGCGGAGTGATCTCATGTGATGGTCGAGTTACAGATTCGTTGGGTTCAGAAGGCGAGGAGGTGCGGTGTTTGTGACACTCATAACCTTAAGGTATCTATGTGGTCGCTGGCCGTGTGACATTGTGGCTGGAGCAGCAGTGAAACCCGACTTGCTCGAAATTGACATACGAATTAAGGGGCTTGGGGTGTTGAGTAAATACTTCTGGCGACCAAGATGTTCCAGTTTGGTGGTCGCATAAGTAGGCTTCGGTCCAGAATAGGGGAGTGGGAGTTTCGATAAGTCCGTGCGAACCGACTGGGTGTTTTGCTCAATCGGTAGCCACGGGGGGACTTGTCTTGGCCATGTTGGAACGTTCGCGTATTGTACCTTTGCTGTACTGTTGTGGTTTTGATGGAAACCGAGGAGTCTTAGCAATCAAACATCGTCGGTGTGGGTTGTTAGACGTTAGAGTCGGACCACTGTGAGATTGCGCGGTGTCTTTTATGACACTCGTAAGGAACGTGTAAAACGACAAGAAGTCAATGCTCTCAATTTCTGATTCTATGTCACACATGTCTGACAGGTTTATTGAACGTTGACGGTGTGTTGTCCACGGCTGCACTGGTAGTTGCTGTCATTGAAACAGTCCCAGGTTCGATGCTAATAATGCGTCCATTGTTCCCAGACTGATCTAGTACGGCTCTGCAGATGTAAGGTAAACAGATCCAAAGGTTCGTTCAAAAACCTCGAGATCTTTGTAGGCTATTCCACTTCTCCTTATTAGTTCCCTCTTCTCGGGAACCGTCGTGCATTGTCGCGCTCTCTGTCTGCATTCCTTTATCAATTGGACGAATACACCTTCGGGCCTGGCTCTAAACTAATGTCGTCTTACCAGTCTCCTACTTTCTGTTTCCATACATCCGAGATGTAAACAATCTAAGCTGTGCAGTCACAACACACTGAGTCTCAGCCTGAGAGCTTCGTTTGGCATGCCAACTGGCCTTTCATATAGCCTATGCCGTCCCGCAAGTGTTCTTTTCTCATGTCAGTCATTACTGTTATTCCCGCCTTAATTTGGCGGTCTAGCATCAACTTGCTGACTTATCCGGTTTCATCTAAACGGTTTCCTTCTTTCTGACTCCTCTCGGACGTCTGCGATCTAGATGATTTAGGCTCTGTCGACGTAACGCGCTGTGCCTCACACCTCAAGAGCATAACTGCTCATGATTTAGCTTTTTTATTCTATTCCCCTTACAAGCTTAACACATCTGTTTCTGCCGACACTCTGTTTGCATTCCGGCAATAATAATATTGCTTTCTCTCTATGAACCGACATTCTAGTCTCGTCTCAATGGTCTTCTTTCTGACTGCTGAGGCCTTACCGATGGATCATCGACAGATCCACTGATCTGTTCACAACACCTCGAGACTACTGCAGGCTTTTCCACTTCTCCTCAATAGATGCCTTTCCCTCCGGACGTTATTCTTTCTTTTTCGCGCCCTGTTTAAATTCCTGTTTCAGTTGGACAAAGAACTTTTCGGGCTTACCTCTACTCTGTCCTCGTCTGCCCAGTCTCCTTCTTTCTGAGTGCATTCAGGTACCCAAGACATAAACGGTTTAAGCCCTGTAGTCCCAACACTCTGTGCCCCTCATCCTTTGTGCTTTGCTTACCATACTATCTACATATTCCGGCGAATAGCTCTGCAACCCTTGCTTTAATTACATCGCTGAGCATTATACGTCCTTCTTTTTATTTACGCTATGAATTGTGACCTGAGTTAAGTTGTCGGCTTTTCCACTTCATCCGTAATAGAACCCTTTTCTTTCCTTCCTGTACTTACTGTTGCATTCCTACTTCATTCGACGCCAAATTACGTGCGTTTGTTCTCCCTGAATTCTTACATTCCAACCAATTTAAGACTGAGGCAACGCGTCCCTGTCGCTTCTTCTTAGTGCTTCTCTTTCCCATAATCTTCACACCTCGTCCCCCTGGATCAGGTTCCCACAGATTGGATATATGCTCATTAGGACCGCTCAAAATCTCTTTGCTTCATCTTCCTTCCTAACTCAGAACAATCTTTTATTCTCTGCTGATCCGTGTTCTGCTCACTGCTCGACGTAGTTCACCCTGTATGCTAAATGTGTATATGTGATATTGTACTAACAATTACATGTAGGGTACTATAGTTCAGTCATCGGGGCAATCGATCGACTGCGTTCCAGTTGCCTTCCTTTCGTCTGTCTGTGTGGCTGTCTCTGTTCGTGGCTTTTCTTTCCCGGGATTGTCACAGGTACAACGACACGCAACGAAGATGCTGTCCATCTTCGCGTCAACAATACCAGGCACAGAGTTCCTCTAGCTAGACATCATCGGAAGATTATCAACTGTTTTTACAGCTTACTAACCGGACAAATCATGCGTTATCTTGCACGGATACATTTTTCCGAGGCTTGAAACATTGGGGGCAGTTTCCTAACATTAGCTGTTCCGCATACCGCTTGCCTGAAGCACTCCTTTTGAATTCGATGGGCATATTCTCCTGCCGTTACAAAGTCAGAAAAATTGGTCATCCTGAGTTCTTCAATCCACCTTGCTTTCTCAATTGGCCGTGGTTTCCTATATTTCCAATCAAATTTAAACATACCTCAGATGATCTGACGTTTGCATCTCCTATCCTTCAAGGCTTCAACAACAATTCAACATATTTCCATGTATATCCCTCGGAGGGTTCACGTGGTGTTGCATTCCATCAGCACCCCATATCCAAAAAGAATATTTAGTTCCCTACCTACCAATTGGGCAAAGTCATTCGTTAAAAACAGAACAGGACTCAGGAACGTACTAGGTACTCGTCTTCTGCATCAGCCAACGGAAATATGGGACGCAACCTGACGGCGAATAACCGAGTAAACAAACGTTCAACAAGAAACAGCCCGTTACAACTTGCCATTTACTGGAGCGGCGGCATTGCTTCAGGACGTGCTGGGTTTTCGCCGGTAAAGCGTTGTCCATGTAAAAGGCCACAATTTTTTCCGTTTAGCAACACTGCAACGTGGCGGTTGTGCCTCGCCACCGAATAAAGTCACGGCCCATAACTTCACTTTGGCAGAGCAACTAGCGTCCCTAATCTAGATAGGTTCGATACACTGGAGCTTTACATCTGCATAGCGTGTTGTCAGTTCTTTCTACGATTTCACGCATATGCTGTCATCTCTTTACTCTATACGATATCAAGGTTGAGCTTTGCGTTACTTACGCAAGAACTCACTATATTGCCATTTCACTCTCCAGCATGCTCTTCAATTATCTTCCAATGTAATATTCAGGATTCTCAATCTATTATTAGCCGAGGTATACCTGCAACATGTGGCAGACCGATTAGGTCCTAACAAACGGGTCCCGGTCTCACGACAGCCAAATTATTGTTTCGCATTTTCATCATTGTACAATTCCAAGCATGAACATATGAACCATTTTCTACGGTCCCTGTTACAGTTGCCATAAAATGTCTGTACAGTTGCGCATACCTGGTCATGCCTCCATGGGCATTCCTCGCACAGTCGAGAATAAAATATTTATTTATTTATTTAAGAAGTGGAAATTACGGAAGCGGCAGGCGCCGCCGGACGGTACTCCATCGACTTCGAGCGCACGGTGCTGTGGCACGTGCGGTCGCAAATGCATGCTTCAGCAGGTTTAGTGAGCCACGAGCGTGGCCACACGGGTCCAGCAGCGAAACGACGAATCCTGCTTAGAACGTAAGCAGCACCGGCGCAGCGTTTTTCGGTACTCTGCGTTCGATTGACCAACCATGTGCTTGCGTGCCGTGTTTCTTCAATTTAGGCGGGGTTCGCTACTTTGTCGTATTGTTATTTTGTTACCTCATATTAGTGTGTGCATGAATAATTTAGTAAATGACGTCGCTTAACCTAAAGTGGTTAACTTCGTTTATTTTTCTCATTCTTACATATGTGTCTTGTTCCCTTTCCTGCCATGCTGAATATAGCACGGCTATTTTCCTAATCCATTTTTTTCATTTGCATATCTTGCTCCATAACCGTACGGTGTATTCGATCTATATTATTCGACCGTTCATTTCATGTGCTTGCCTGATGCATGACATCCACGATGTGGCTGCGCTTGATGTGCTTGTTGGCAAGGTACCTACCTGGCTATTACCTACTACCTAGACTAGACTTGCTCCAGAAGAGGGGGTGCACTGTCATCGGGGCCGTGTTAGGCAAGAGGAATAGTTCCATGCACCCAGTTTAAATCAGGCTGCTGTCCAGCCGACTCCTTGTGTGCTTTTGAATACCCAACTAAAGCGTGCATGTGTGTGCCCCTGTAGGGGTAAAGTCCGGCTCCGTTGACGAAACATGGCTCCCCTCCGCATGCCTCCTGATCTTATTGCTTCGGGTTTACACTAGATATGGTGTTTGTGGATGAAGCGGTGGGTGAAGTGCAAGTAACCCATGGTTCCGCTGTAGGCGAAGGCATCCCGTGGCTGTCCCAGTGTAGGCCACAGGACGCCTGCGCCTACAGAGGGATCGTGGGCGGCTTGCGCTGCACCACCCACAGCTCCAACCGCCCAGCGGCACACGGCAACGGCCTAGGCACACGAGGGTTGTGATTGGTAGTGGTTGATCCTGTACCAGCCAACATGGAATCGATATATGCGGGTGTAAGCCAATCATTGCTCACAGACTCCTTGGATCCATTCTTGTCTAGAAAGAAGTGTTTCGTTTTCCTCGAAAGACCTTGAATGGACCTTCATAAGCAGGTGTCAATGGTCTCCGAACACTATCGATTCGAATAACCATGCGTGTTAAGCAGTTGTCTGAAAATGAATGCAACCAAGCATTCGACTCAAGTCAAGGAAAGGGTGGAACTGAATTGCGATCCTCTATCAATAGTGACAGTGACTTGCACACCAAAGAATTAAATCTACCATTCAACGATAGCACGTGCAACAGTTTCAGAGTATATGTCACGTAATGGAATTGCGTGGGGAAAACAAGTAAAACGAGCCACATAGGTCAAGATAAGTGAAAACATTAGAAGCTGGTAACGGTCCTGTTACATCAAGTTGAATGTTTTTGAAATAGGCTACGGGTCGTGAAAAAGTACCAGGAGTTGTAAGAGTGTGTCTGTGAACGTTGCTGGGTTGACAACCAAGACAGATTTTGGCCCATGGTCGGATGTCTGTGCGCATATTAGGCCAGATGTACCCGTCGGTACTTAGCTTCACAGTAGATCGAATATGGGGTGGGATAATCCATGAAGGTTGTCAAAGACCCCTCGCCTGTTGGACTGTGGAACAAACGGTCTAGGCTAACCGGTGAAAATAGCGCAGTAGATTCTTCCGCCAGAATTGAGCACAGGCAATTGCAAGAGTTTTAACGAAGAGTTCAATCGAAGCTGTGTTAGTCCTGGGTCACTGACTTGGGCAACAGACTTTTGCTCCAGATTGACGTACGAACGAGAAATCTGATGGATGTGATCACGGGATAATGCGTCGGCAACAGGGTTGTTAGGACCGTCAATATAGCGAATAGCAACACAAAATCAGGGAATATAATCGAGGTGTCGAGCCTCGCTAGGGGAGTAACGGTCAAAAGTTGCACGACCAGCATACACATGGGATTTATGATCTGTCAAGATGATAAAACGTCGACCATCAAGAATGTGACGAAAATGCTTTACAGCCATCTACTTGATAAGGAGCTCTCGAACGAAGATACTATAGCTGGTCTGGCCAGGTTGAAGCTTCCGTGGGAAGAAAGACAAGGGTTGAATTTCGTTACCCACGAGCTGTTGCAATGCGGCACCAACTGCGGATTGTGAAGCGGCTTTCTTTAGAAGGAGAGTGACGGCGTCGTCCGTTCTCATGTAAGCGAGTGAAGCAGCTTGGCTCAGCTTTTGCTTGACGGTGTTAAAAGCTGCTTAGACATCTGGAGTGAAAGTAAAGGTTTTGGGATTAACTTTAAGCAAATCAGTTAAAGGTTGAAGCATTGAAGCGCGGTGATGGATAAACTGTCCGTAGTAGTTAACCAAGCCGAGAAAACGGCGTAGGCACTTAACAGAGTGTGGCAATGGATACTCCAGTATGGCTTGCGTTTTATCAGTTAATGGGATAACCCCACTTTTGTCAATTCTGTGACTCAGGAAAATGCTGAAAGGTTTGCCACATACGGATTTGGCAGGGTTAATGGTGATACCATGTTGTGCGCAACGTTTGAAAACTTTTTGTAGATGTGTAAAGTGTTCGTCGGCAGAAGCACTTGCAACTAGAACGTCGCCAATGTAAACAAAGACGAAGTCAAGACCAAGAAGAACTTGGTCCATGGATCGTTAGAACAATTGCACGGCGTTTCTGGAACCGAATGGCGTACGGAAAAACGCGTAAAAGCCAAAAGTAGTGGTCACCGTCGTTTTTGCAATATCTTCCGGGGCCGCGGGAATTAGAGGGCACGCCCTGACGAAGTCAAGCTTAGAAAAGCTTGACTTTCCAGCCAATCCTAACGGAAAATCGTGAATATGCGTGATCGGTCGTCTGTCGGGAGCTGTGGCGTTATTTAGTTCGCGATAGTCGCCACATGGCAGCCAGTCACCGGTCTTCTTAAGCACAAGGTAAGTGGAGATGACCAAGAGCTGCTTTAAGGACTGATGATCCTGGGCTTCAGCATGTGCTCGAACGCTTTTTTGGCGGCCTGTATTTTGTCAGGGGAACGTCGGCGTGATTTCGCCTTCACGGGTGGACCAGGTTTGACGATGTAAGGATGCACAACGTGCCTGAGTGCCGTCGCGTTGTTATTTACTCCAACCAGTGATGGAAACTTCGGCAACAATGCAGAAAACTGCGAATGATTGGGCAGAAGAACTGGAAGTACGATTGAATTAACTGCAGTAAGGTTGCCGGAAAAGTTAACGAATTGGTATCATCACGTAACCTACCACAAAGTTGATCTACTACAAGGCCAATTTTGCTAAGAAAATCGAGCCCGATGATAGGCCATTATACATCAGCAATTGTACAAGTGAAAGGAAAGGTACGGTGCAGTCCTAAACTGAGCGTGAGAATTTTCTGGTCGTAAGTCACGAGCTCCGTTTGGTTAGCAGCCTGTAGCGGCATCCTATCCGGCTGTAACGAGAGTTTTTCCAAGGAAGGGGTATAACGCTCTTCTCTGCTTCGGGGTCGTGGAAGCAACTACGTACAGGGGGCGATTTATAAGTTGGCCAGTTGCAGCTGTCGCCATTTTTGGCTGGCTTCGACGTATCCCGATTTGGAATTAACAAAAGCCTTCGGGTGAGTACACCCTGGGCGGCAGTTTCGTGCAGCATAACCAAAGCTGTTATGGAAGTGGCAGTGGGAGATCGGTGCTCGTCTGCGGGAGTTGCTGCGAAGCTGCCTGTGATAGTGGATCTTTGGTACGGTATTCGATTGCGGCTAAGGTAAGAAATGCTGAGTTCCAACGTTGAGAGCCTCTCACTACTGGAGTCTAGTGGAGCAGTCCCTGTTCTGCTTGTACTGGGCACCTCAACCACATGATTCACAGCGTAGTAAAGAAACTTTCGTGTAATTTGTCGGCCACTTCCGCCAGCTTATTCAGTGGTATGTTCGCAGCCAATCCAATTAATATCGCCGTCGTGTTTGCTGGAAGACACTTGAGCCAGAGTTGGCAAAGGATGGAATCATCCAAGGTTGCTGAACCGACAAGGGATCACATAGGTCGCAGGAGCTGAGACAGTCTACGATCACCAAGCTCGACGCCAGAGAGTAGCTGTTGGAGGCTTGACTCGTCGGATGAGGTAGTGCTTTTTAAGATGGCTGCCTTGAGCTTATCATAAGGTGAGTCAATCGGAATAGGGTCGAGATTCTCAATGACTTCTGAAGCCACGTGTGTAGGTAAATGGGCAGTAACATATGAAAATATTGTAGCCTGCGAGCTAGTCTTACCGAAACAAAAGATAGATTCAACTTGAATAAACGAAACACGTGTGTTCGACACATCGAAGGATGGCAAAGGAAATGTTACGGACATTTCAGATAACTGTTTAAGAGAAGGTTGATCATACATGTTGAAGGAAACAAAATAAGGTTTTTAGAGAAAATATACGTGGTTACCAATTAATGTAGCGGACCGTTAGCTAATGAGCGCGAGTGCGTTGACAAAGGGCAGTCTCAGGCAAAATAACATAAAATAGAAGAAAAATAAAACAATTGCGTTATAGTTCCTCCTTCAGTCAATGTTAGTTCAAGGCCGAGTAGAGCTTCGAATATATAAATCCGAATAGTGGATAGACGTGACAGCAGCACTAGCAGAGGATGCAGCAAAACGAAAGCAGCACGACGCAAACGCGTAGAAATCGTTGTATGCAAAATTCTTGTGGGTTTAACCAACTGGTACAAAATGCTCGGTAACGGAAATGGAAAAAAAAAGTTAAAATACGGTGTGAGCACAACCACGGCAATATATATATAATGGTTGGCGGCATACGTATCCGGATCCAAATATGTTTACGTTATCTGCCACTTTAGCTTTCCGTTATTGGAAACCAAATTCTATGATCGTCCGGTGGCTGAGAATATTGCGCGCTTGCTTTGTATTCTTTAGGTCTTCTGTTCTAAGACAGGTTGGGGCTGGCGATCTCGCGGCGTGTACAACCCACGCGATACTGGTGTTGGTGCGGACCGGGACCCTCACATCTGCGTTTTGCTTGGCGGCAGTTTTGGTTGGGAAGGTATGCAGGGCCAACTGGAGATATTGCCATTAGGTGGCGGTTTGCAAATATATATATATAGCATGCACATGTTAAGTCGGTGTTTGTACCGAAGAAGGTTAATATGGTTAGCATAGTTAGTTGTTGTGATCGACTACAGGAGTGTTGGAAATCACTTGGCGTCACATTTGTAACTGTCATCATGGTGGATGTATTTGATAGGTTATGTCCTTTGGTGCGTACTATTATCGGAAATTGGATGAGGCTGAGTCCGATGTAAAGAAATTTTCAATTTTCAATTTGCAAATGCCACAGCTTCATACAAGCATACGGCGGTGACTCGACAGCATTATGAACGACAAAGGGGAAGCGGTTGCCAGAGGAGTACCCGTACCAGTACGTGCAGCAGCCTTGTGTTTCTGGCAGGCGTAGCAACGTTCGTGGGAAACGGTAAGTTGCTATTCTCACTGTATAATAAATGCTACACAGTTACAGGAGGCTAAATTGCTGGGTCCATTTCTCTTCCAAATTGAAGGGTGAATTTTACGAAGACATGGCTATATCCACAAAACAGGCGGTTTACAGATGCGCCGGAGAAAGAGGGGTTTTCCCTCATGTACGTGTTCAAAGGTGGTAAGGAAATACGTCAGTACATTTCTATGGCACACGGGCGGAAGTTGAACGGAGATCATCTGAGGATACTTAAAAGGCGACACAGAAGGAGGAAAACTGGGGAAGTGGGCGAGGTGACAGAATGGTTGCAGCGGCACAGCCGATGGCGCGTGTTAAAAGAGGGCAAGATTGTGAGATATTTATTCTGCGTGCAATCGATTATGGAGGCCATTGCGGAACGATACTGCGAGGTTATTTTTGGCCGACGCGACTTACCAAGTTAAGTATAGGGATATATTTTTCCCACTGTATGCTGTGGATGTGGCTAGTGTGGCGCTTTCTTTTTCTATGCGTTGCTGCCGAGTAACTGGTAGCACAGCTACCGGCAATCTGTGGAAGCGATGAAAGCAATGCTACATTGCACGGAAGCTGTACGAACCCTTGTAATGAATAAATGCATGGCTCAGGTGCTGGCGATGACCTAGGGTTAGCCTAACGAGTCGGTGGTGTATTGCCTTTTTCACATGCTGAGGTATATGTTCCGCTGGGTTACGCGCTTTTGGGAACGAGTTCAGCAGACAGACGCCTTCTGCAGCACTGCCTGCATAAATTGATCTATACACGTGATGCGGAGCAATTCGGCAGACTGCCGAGATCGATAGGGGTGAGGAATGCGGAATGGTATAGTTACTTCAGCGAACTTAGCTGCCTTGTATATCGTCCTGGGCTGCTCATAGGTTGGGAGAGGTGCGCTCATTCGGTTGCGCCAGAATCAAACGGACTGGGAACGAGAACATGCACCTGAATAGGCAGGTTACCGAGCAGTCTTCCCAGCGTACTCCGTTTACTGTGGTGCTTGATGATGTAAACACGTTGATTCAGGAGAGACTGCAAACTCTTGGTAAGCATATCGTGTCCACTTACACACCACCCCGGGATTGTCCGTGGCAGCACCGATTTTTCGCGTTTTCTTCCGTTCGGTCGCAAGCAATTTATGAGACATTGGAGGGACGTACGTAGCACCGCTCTCCAGGATGTTGGTCCGCAATGGTGGGTTTGTTGTGCTACGGCTACGGCTACCTGTTCCGGCACTGTGACCGTAGTGTCCTGCAACGGCGAACTTCATCATCAGTCGGTTGTCCCTCACTCTCCCTTTTCTCCGAGGTCCGGAACTTCTTGGAGACCTGGGATTGGACTGGGGCACAGCTTTTGCCCAAGACGAACGTAACAACCGACAAGGAGTTATATGGAGCATGGTTAAAAACGAAAAGGACCCAACTACATTCACCACAACCCTTGTCCAGTATGGAGAACTGGACAAATCTTCATACTCCTATACATTATATATCTTAAAACTCCAGACAGCAGAAAATTTGAAGTTTTGCTCACCTGGACACACAACAAGACGACTATTCGCGATGTTCCTCTCCTCAACCGACCTCAACAATCATGACGACCCCGATCAAATTACCTGTCCAACTAACAGAGGAAATTAGAAGCCATTACTCTGCGAAAAACCGAAGGTAAAACTAGTCGTCAACCGGCTTTGCCAGTTCAACATTAATGTTCAAAATGCTTTACGGCAGTGTTGCAGGACGTGTTGGGTTTTTGCCTGGCAAGCGTTCTCCCTATAAAAAGCCACAAATGTCTGTTTAACAATACTGCGACGTGGCGGATGTGACTCGCCACTGAATAAAGTCACTGCCCACAACTACATACTGGCAAGTCGATTAGACTCATATTTCAACTCATCCCGACACATGCAAGTATGCTACTCTCCGTCTATATTCACCATTTCCTTGCAGTTATAGTGCCTTGACCGTTTCAACTACACACGATTGAACCCGACGTATCGTCGTGATACACAACTGCTTTTAATCCTTGATCATGCCTGATTTGGTGGGTCTCTATGATTTTGAGAATAAATTGTTTGTTTATTTATTTATTTATGTGTCACGTAACCGCTAGGCTAGGTGCCAGTATGTGGACACTGGGTTAAATGTCGTATGAATGTTGGGACACAGGATACACTGAACACTGCGTCGGATGCTTCCTTGTGGCGAAAAATAAACATACATGTGACGGATCACGTGTTGGAAGTAAGACAAGTGGGATAGGCTACGAAATTGTGGCAGGCAGAGGAGTTTCTTTCGGAGTTGAAAACACAAAGATGCAGCTTTTTATGGGAAGAAAAGCTGGAGGTTTACGTGACACATCCGATAAAAAGAGTTCCGGTGGGGTCTGATGAAGGGCCAAGCAACCTGGAAAGCCTCGTGGGCTCCTGCACTCTTTATCAAAAAACCCCTCTCAACTCGACCCTAACCTCTCCTTAACAAGCTTTCTGTTTTCACTCTTTTTCAATCAGGTGCCCGGCTTTACTGCCCTGTCGTGAACTTGACCCACCGGATTAGTCTTTTTCTCAGTTGTTGTGGAGTTCTCCGAGCTGGGCAACTTGGTTGCAAACGTTTCACCACCATTCGAGGTGGCATCTTCAGTGCGGGATTGATAGCAGTAAAGTAGCAGTAGCTGGTAGAAAGCAAACCCAATAATGGATGCTGTCAGCAGCCACTCCGTTCCTTATATAGGCATACGGGGCTATTAATTTTGCCTCGTTCTCATTGGTGAATCCTTGTGTTCAGCGGTTGTGCTCGAGTCATTGTCATTGGCTGCGGAAATGTTGTTGCGACGTGGTTGGGAATATCGCACCCGGATTGGTGCAACGGGTGTGGGTGAGTAGTCTGGGCTCATATTGACCATGCTGTTCATTGTCCGTGTGTTGGATTAGGTTCTTTCGGACAACGGTTTTTGATCCGCTTGAACTCTCTCTGTCTCAGCGGTTGATATATTGGATCGAGGTCGATATGCATGTTGATTGAGTTCGTGGTTGAGAACCAGGCTTCGAGAAACTCCCTCCCTTTTTGTGTTTCTCCTTCGGTCAAGATCTCTACTTTGTTCCAGTCGAAGCTGTGTCCCTCTTCATCCACATGTGCTGAAACCAATGAGTTTGCGTAATGGTTCTTGCACGCTCTTTGGTGTTCATGTATCCTGGTGGACAGCTTCCTTCCTGTTTGTCCCACATAGTGCTTTTCACAGTTTACGCAGTTTATTCTATATATGACATTCTGTCGTTCTAGTGCCTCTCGCTTTCCTTTTGGTTTTGACAATGTTTTCCTCAGAGTGGCGGTTGGCTTGTGGGCTACCATGATATGATGTTGGTTGAACAATCTGGCAGTCATTTCAGACACGTTCTTTATGTACGGCAGAACTATACGTTTCGCCATAGCTGACGTAGGTTCGGTTTTTGAGGGCTTGCGATTTAGGCATCTTCGGAGGAAACTGCGTGGGTATCCGTTGCGTTCGAATGACCTGAATAAGTGTTTTTCTTCTGCTCGTTTCGCTTCTGTCGTACTGCAGTGAGTTTCTATTCTATGGAACAGTGTCCTCACACAGCTTATTTTGTGACATCTTGGGTGGTTGCTGTTGAAATTCAAAATCTGATCGGTGTGCGTGCTTTTTCTGTAAACTGAGGTTTGCAATTCGCCGTCCATTGTCCTGGCTACCAGCACATCCAAGAAAGGAAGTTTGTTTTCCTTCTCTGATTCCATGGTAAACTGTATGCCGTCCATAGCGTTGTTGAGCAGTTGTTGTGCAACCGATACTTGACTACGTTTGAGTATCACAAACGTGTCATCGACGTAGCGAACCCAGAGTTTCGGATTAATCATTGGCAGTAGATCCTCTTCCAATTTTTGCATGACAATCTCTGCGATGAGTCCGGACACAGGTGATCCCATCGGTGCACCTTTCACTTGTTTATACATTTTCCCGTTAAACGCGAAGTAAGTTGAGAGACATAAGTTGAGAAGTTCGCATACGCTTCTGGTCGTCATGTTCCCAATTTTCCCTCCGCTGTTGTCCAGACGTTCTACGATAATTTCTTTGGCCAGCTGTAAGTTGACGGAAGTGAATAGGGCGGTTACATCGAAGGACACCATGGTTTCATCATGTTCTATTCGTAGGTCTTTGAGCTTTGTCAAGAATTGTTGGGCATTGTTTATGGAGTGTTGCGATTTACTGATTAGGTGCTTGAGGCGCCTCCATAGTTCCTTTGCCAGATAGTAGGTGGGCGTGCCTGGAAGTGACACAATTGGTCTTAAGGGTGCTCCGTCCTTGTGTACTTTAGGTAGTCCATAGAATTGTGCAATGTTCGAGTCGCGAGCCCTCATTTTTTCTCGTTCCACTTCCGATATTTCGTTCGACTTCTTAAGCTTCGCCAACACTCTGTTTATTTTGTTGGTTAGTTGCGACGTTGGGTCATTCTCAATGCATTGGTAGGTTGTAGTATCGTTCAGGAGCTGTTGTGCTTTCTCGGTGTAATCTGCTTTGTCCATAATTACTGTCATCCGTCCTTTATCAGCAGGTAGGATAACAATTGATTCGTCAGACTTCAGAGCTTTTATTGCTTCTTTCTCTTGTCGGGATAGAGGGTTGCATTGCTTTAAATGCGTCATGGCTGGGACGACTGTGTATCTGATTTGTTTCTGTGTTTCGTCGTCTAGTCCGTTGGACTGCAAAGCGCTTTCAAATCGTGCCAGAAACTCCGTAGTTGTCGCGTCTTTGTAGTTATAATTTAGGCCTTTGATGAGAATTTGTTGTTCCGTACCACTGAGTGGCCGTTTTGACAGGTTCCTGATCCAACCATTGTTGATGCATTCGTCGGTGCTGGTTGTCAGTTTGGTCAACTTCTTGTGAAGCGCAGTCTGCTTTTTTGCTTTTGTGTTTTTAGCTCTGCGATCTATTGCGCGTTGCACTTGTTCAGTCAGTTGTTGCCCAATTGTTTGTAAACAATTGGTTCGATGTTCGTTTAGACAACGTTCATATTTTCGGATACGGTTGTGGGCGTCTGTGATCATCATTCGTACCATACGCTTTCCGAATTGCCGTGCAATTGTCCATGCCTGTGGATGGTTCACCGGTGGTCTATAGCTGACACTGCGAGGAAGAAGGTCTCTTCTCAAGCACTCATGGAGGAAGTAGAGCTGTTGCCGTGTGGAAGCATTTCGGCAAGCGAAATCCTCCCAACGACGAGCAGTGCGGAGCGTTGAGCGCCCGTAGGTGTTCGAAATGATTTGGAATATTGGTAGCTCGGGAGGCTTGCTCAGTTGTTGTGGAGTTCTCCGAGCTGGGCAACTTGGTTGCAAACGTTTCACCACCATTCGAGGTGGCATCTTCAGTGCGGGATTGATAGCAGTAAAGTAGCAGTAGCTGGTAGAAAGCAAACCCAATAATGGATGCTGTCAGCAGCCACTCCGTTCCTTATATAGGCATACGGGGCTATTAATTTTGCCTCGTTCTCATTGGTGAATCCTTGTGTTCAGCGGTTGTGCTCGAGTCATTGTCATTGGCTGCGGAAATGTTGTTGCGACGTGGTTTTTGGGAATATCGCACCCGGATTGGTGCAACGGGTGTGGGTGAGTAGTCTGTGCTCATATTGGCCATGCTGTTCATTGTCCGTGTGTTGGATTAGGTTTTTTCGGACAACGGTTTTTGATCCGCTTGAACTCTCTCTGTCTCAGCGGTTGATATATTGGATCGAGGTCTATATGCATGTTGATTGACTTCGTTGTTGAGAACCAGGGTTCGAGAAACTCCCTCCCTTTTTCTGTTTCTCCGTCAGTCAAGATCTCTACTTTGTTCCAGTCGAAGCTGTGTCCCTCTTCTAGTGCCTCTCGCTTTCCTTTTGGTTTTGACAATGTTTTCCTCAGAGTGGCGGTTGGCTTGTGGGCTACCATGATATGATGTTGGTTGAACAATCTGGCAGTCATTTCAGACACGTTCTTTATGTACGGCAGAAGTATACGTTTCGCCATAGCTGACGTAGGTTCGGTTATTGAGGGCTTGCGATTTGGGCATCTTCGGAGGAAACTGCGTGGGTATCCGTTGCGTTCGAATGACCTGAATAAGTGTTTTTCTTCTGCTCGTTTCGCTTCTGTCGTACTGCAGTGAGTTTCTATTCTATGGAACAGTGTCCTCACACAGCTTATTTTGTGACATCTTAGGTGGTTGCTGTTGAAATTCAAAATCTGATCGGTGTGCGTGCTTTTTCTGTAAACTGAGGTTTGCAATTCGCCGTCCATTGTCCTGGCTACCAGCACATCCAAGAAAGGATGTTTGTTTTCCTTCACTGATTCCATGGTAAACTGTATGCCGTCCATAGCGTTGTTGAGCAGTTGTTGTGCAACCGATACTTGACTACGTTTGAGTATCACAAACGTGTCATCGACGTAGAGAACCCAGATTTTTGTATTAATCATTAGCAGTAGATCCTCTTCTAATTTTCGCAACACAACTGCTCAACAACGCTATGGACGGCATACAGTTTACCATGGAATCAGTGAAGGAAAACAAACATCCTTTCTTGGATGTGCTGGTAGCCAGGACAATGGACGGCGAATTGCAAACCTCAGTTTACAGAAAAAGCACGCACACCGATCAGATTTTGAATTTCAACAGCAACCACCTAAGATGTCACAAAATAAGCTGTGTGAGGACACTGTTCCATAGAATAGAAACTCACTGCAGTACGACAGAAGCGAAACGAGCAGAAGAAAAACACTTATTCAGGTCATTCGAACGCAACGGATACCCACGCAGTTTCCTCCGAAGATGCCTAAATCGCAAGCCCTCAAAAACCGAACCTACGTCAGCTATGGCGAAACGTATAGTTCTGCCGTACATAAAGAACGTGTCTGAAATGACTGCCAGATTGTTCAACCAACATCATATCATGGTAGCCCACAAGCCAACCGCCACTCTGAGGAAAACATTGTCAAAACCAAAAGGAAAGCGAGAGGCACTAGAACGACAGAATGTCATATATAGAATAAACTGCGTAAACTGTGAAAAGCACTATGTGGGACAAACAGGAAGGAAGCTGTCCACCAGGATACATGAACACCAAAGAGCGTGCAAGAACCATTACGCAACCTCATTGGTTTCAGCACATGTGGATGAAGAGGGACACAGCTTCGACTGGAACAAAGTAGAGATCTTGACCGAAGGAGAAACACAAAAAGGGAGGGAGTTTCTCGAAGCCTGGTTCTCAACCACGAACTCAATCAACATGCATATCGACCTCGATCCAATATATCAACCGCTGAGACAGAGAGAGTTCAAGAGGATCAAAAACCGTTGTCCGAAAGAACCTAATCCAACACACGGACAATGAACAGCATGGTCAATATGAGCCCAGACTACTCACCCACACCCGTTGCACCAATCCGGGTGCGATACTCCCAACCACGTCGCAACAACATTTCCGCAGCCAATGACAATGACTCGAGCACAACCGCTGAACACAAGGATTCACCAATGAGAACGAGGCAAAATTAATAGCCCCGTATGCCTATATAAGGAACGGAGTGGCTGCTGACAGCATCCATTATTGGGTTTGCTTTCTACCAGCTACTGCTACTTTACTGCTATCAATCCCGCACTGAAGATGCCACCTCGAATGGTGGTGAAACGTTTGCAACCAAGTTGCCCAGCTCGGAGAACTCCACAACAACTGAGCAAGCCTCCCGAGCTACCAATATTTCAAATCATAGTCTTTTTCTCTCTGACTTCGCCCATGTTACCGAGACTTAAACGGTACATGCTCCGCATTTCTAACTCTGTTACCCCTACTTTGATGGATTGCTAGACTCGTTCCCTTGTTACTGTTATAGCCTTTTTCTTATATTTATTTTACGCCCTAATCCCAAAGCGCCGATTAATCCGGTCCCGCTTAGTCGACCTCCTACTCAATGAGTACATTTGGACTTCTGAGACATCACTTCTCTTGGTTCGGCTGACCTGATGGTTCTGTTTACATTACGTGGAGAGGCTAGTGGGCTTTTCCACGCTTTACCAATAAACCCTTCCCATCCAGACCCTAACCTTTTCTTATATCGCTTTCTGTTTTCATTCCTTTTTCAATCGGAGGGCCGGCTTTTCTGCCCTATCGTGTTCTTGTCTCACCTGACCAGTCTGTCTCTCTCTGCCTGCTTCTATGCTACTGAGGCTTAAGCGGCATACGCTCCGCAGACTAGGTAAGATGTTTCCCTTACATCTAGAGCCTGCTAGACTTGCCCACCATTTATTGTTAGCCCGTTTCTCACCTGTGCTATATGTCCTTATGAAAACGCGCCGACTAATCAAGTCTTACCCGATTGGCCTCCTGCTCTCCGGATTCCTTCAGATTTCTGAAACATCACCTCTCTTGGTTCGACTGACTCCACTATCCCTTTACACTACCTGGAGAGCCTCGTGGGCTTTTCCCACCTTCCTTCAATAAACCTTTCTCCTCTTGACGCTAACTTATTTTTAGTGCGCGCTGTTTTCAATTCTTCTTCAACTGAAGTGTCAGATCTCACTGCCCTGTGTTGGTTTAGTCTTACAGATCTGTTCCTTTCTCTCTGACTGCTCCTATGCCACCCAGACTTAAGCGGTATACGCCATGCAGACAACTTGCTTGTTCTCCTACTCCGTGAGGCTGCTAGACTCGTTCACCCTATATTGTTACAGCCACTTTTCCTGCCTATATTGTAGTGCTATTCCTACGCGCTGCCTAATCCAGTCTCGCCAGATCGGCCAATTGATATTTGATGTCTCTCTGCGTTCTTCGACCTTACAAATCTTGGTTCGGCTGACCCAACGTTTTGTTTACATCACCTGGAAAGCCTCGTGCGCTCATGCACTCTCTATCAATAAACTTTTCTAATCCCGTTCCTGACCTTTTCTTATCATAATCTATGTTCTCAATCTATCTTCTATCGGAGGACCAGTTCTCACTGCCCTGCTGTGGGCCTAGTCTTACCTGACCAGTCCAAAGTTGTTCCCACCACAATCGTACGACCCAATCTCAGTGCGCCAACTAATCTATTCTTACCTGAACGTTCTTCTGCCCTCCTATTACTCCCAGATGTCATTGCCATTTCCGACCAGGGTCTGGCAGCGGCTTCGCTCTCTTCCACTTGTGTCTAGACCCCTGTTGCTTTTATTTTCCTCTTATCCATGGCCTTCTCTGTTATTGCGCTCCATTTTTATTCCCACGGCTTAAACTCATTGCGCCTAACCAAGTTATACTCGTGCGTATGGTCTCCTCCGCTCCGACCTCGCTCCTGATTACTGGCGGCACTCGGACCATTGCTAAATGTTTCTTGAGTAGTACTTCCATTAGTATGCTCATCTTAATACCCTTCACATGCCTGCTCTTTACATTATGTTCGCATTTGCCTGTTAGTAAGACCGTACGTGGCATAACGACTCCCAATGCACGGCAATATTGGCCCTTGGTGGCCCTTTTCTCTAGATTCCGACGGCTTTTGGACTATGGAATTATGAGCGCTTTAGCCTAATTAGTCTCACAAATTACTCTTCGCACTGCCGTCTGCATTCGTCCGCTACTAGCTGATTCTTTGAATTTCCTTTTCCTCTTGGAACGTTGATTTACCTATGTTGCTCCCGCATTCGGTCCCAGCCTAGTTGTCCTTAGTTTCAACTAAGATGCCCCTCGCATTTGGACTGCTGTCATCATCATCGCTTTACCTGTTTCTCTCCAACCATCGCATCCTTCACTTAAATTTTGTCAACACGATTTGTCACATCGGTCTCTTGGTCCTGCGCGTGCAGAACCTTCTTCCTACCTAGTAGTTGTAGTCTGAGTCACACCAGCGACGTGCTGTAAAGAACGCGCTTGCAACGCATGTATACTAAACAAAATTACATAAGTTTTACTGTATCATAGGCAAGGTTGCTCGCCACCAGTCTGTGTTAGTTTTTCTTGATTTATTGCTGTCTCTCTGTTTGGCTGACTCTTGTCCGTTGCCCTTTTTTCCCAGATTTCCACAGTTACATCCGCCAAAATAGGTTTGTCCACTGGGACTGGTCGACCCATCCTCAACAGCCAGCTGTTTTAAACGCTTGATCTTTTCTCCGGGAGATGAAGAACCCACACATCGTTCCAAATGGAGCTCTTTCCGGCACAGAATTCGTACATAAGCTACGGAGACCCAAACTACTGCCTTCAAAAATGTCCAGGCCTACGAAACGTTTGTATTTATCCCTGCTTTACTGTTCGGAAAGATAAACACGATCAAAGCAGTTGTTAACGATATTTCTTCTCCATGCATGAGCATGGATGTTATGTACAATTTGATCTGATCCCACGCAAGAACAGCATCTGGCGCTTATCTAGAAATATACCTATATTTATTTTTATTTATTTTTTATATTTATTTACCTTCACGGAGTCTAAACAGATGGGTTTAGCTCGCCTCGTTCTCACAATAGAACAATTTACTCACCTGCAATAATATATTTACATGGATCCCCGGTTCCACAACCGAAGCCAAACAATTCTGGCGTGATTACCTTCACTGCCTCCAACATTCCGATTCTCCAGTCACCTGGAGCTTTTCTGGTGTCACTTCACGGACAGCGTTGCGCTCGTATAAGTGGCTTTTCCGATGGCCTTTCATGGAGTTTTCACTTGGCCATGGAGATAATTACACTTACTTTCATTTGAAGGAATTCCGAATCCACTTGCGGAGAATGGCATTTTCGCCTGTTATGGACGTATTCAGCCACAAGAAACAACTGCACCCCCATCCCCATGACAAGTCAAGCGTGGAGAGCTGGACACGGTTTGCGAGCCGGACAAGAATATAATAGAAAAAGCCAGCCTCCATTAACAATGTGTTTACTCACCTGCATCATTTATCATTCAACTCTGCGACCCTTTTGCCTCATTGACCGGCTTCAACGACTGCTGCCGTATCAGTACCAAGCCATTCGGCCAACCAAGGAATCATTTTGGCTGTCAGCCGACTGCGAATAATAGAGTGAAAAGTTGGTCTATACAATGCATAACCGACTAGCACTACTGTTCAACGGAGGCTATGGAAGTGTTCCAGGACGTAGTGGGTTATCGCCTGGCAAGCGTTCTCCCTGTAAAAAGCCACAAAGGTCCGCTTAACAACACTGCAACGTGGCGGATGTGATTTGCCACAAAATAAAGTCACAGGTATACATTTCACACTGACGCAGTCCTCAGTCTTCTACATCCCATCTGTGCAACTGAGTTTACTATGAAGAATGCTTGGATGGAGCACAGCTCACGCCGGCTTCGTAATGGTCATTGTGTGCACCAAAACCTTGTTCGGGCTCCTGTGCTCATGGATCACTACATGGCGAAATTACCCCCAACTTGTATCTTGACGTAACAGTTATGACTGATTTTTGCTCGCCATAGCGCCATCATGGTCCTTGGTCTAGCTATTACCTGCCAATATGCTCACTCATATGGACTACATCTTTTCGTTTATACCTTTCCTTAAAACGAAATGTTTTAACCTTCCAAAGAAGCTATGCTTTATGCATATTTGCTCACGCCTTTACAGGTGTGCCTAGTTTTATCGAGAATATACCATTTATTTATTTATAGGGGGTTGGACTCACGTGTTAGCTGTATCTTCATCGGGCTTATGCAGCATTTAAACAGAATGCACCCTGGCTCTAAGCGTGACATCCCACCACGCCCTTCCAAACGGTTGTGGAAAGGAATTAGGTAGAAGAGAAAAAGAACAGAAACTCCATCAAGTAGACGGTAGTTGTCTCGGGGATTGTTGCAGTGTAGCTCGGCCAGAGGACAATCCAAACAGGTCTTAAAATCCGCCACATTGGTTGCCGAGACTAAATCGGCAGGCAGAGCATTGAACGGTCGGCAGATTCGCGAAGCGAAGCAGTGTCGTCTGCAATTCAACCGACTGTGCTGGTGAGTGAGCCTCAGTGGGTGGCAACCTAGGTGGAGCACGCTTGGTGCAGTGTGAGTAGTTCGCGACGGGGATGTCCAGGGTTGGATAAGATCATAAATACAATGATCTGGTCGTCCCGGAGACGTCGGTACTTAAGCGACTAGAGGCCCAGGCAGTGAAGTCGTTGTGGATAACCTAGCTGATTGCGACCTCGGACTGGTTTTCTTGTTCGACGTTTTGGGGCCTCTAGTATACGTTGGTCCTTCAACAAATAGGGACTCCAAGCCTGAAGGAAAGGCTTGATGAGGCGGAGATTGCTGGGGTCAATATGACCTAAGTCTCAGTACAGCAATCACACCATGCGGTTAGCAGCAGATGCTGCTTTACGGCGGGAAACGGGTGCGGAAATACTCGTCTGGCAAATGATACCCAAGTCTCTTTCGGCTGAACAGATCCGAAGAATAGACGCTCTCAGGTATTATATATGAGAAAAGGAGGAAGGGCGGACAGAATGGACGCGACATTTCGAAGCGTTAAATGGAAGGTTGTTTTCTATGGATCACTGCTGTGGACGGTCGAGGTCCGTCTGGAGTACGTGGGTATCATCTGGAATAAAGAAATAAATAAATAAACATTTATTCTCGGTTAGGCGAGGCATGCCCGCGAGAGCATGATCAAATAAGTGCAAGTATACGGACATGTCATGGCAATTGTAACAGTGACAATCACAGATTGTTCAGACGTTCCTATTTGAAACTGTCCGAAGAAGACAGAAATAAAAATGAAGAAAGCCCATTGTCGTTAGTTCCGGCACGTTCGTGTGGGCATAGTCGGTCTGCCATAATGTGCAGTACCAATTCAGGTAGGAATAGAGCATGAACTAGAACTGATCAATTAGAAAAGCGCTGGTGAAGAACTTGCTCAGTCGCGATTACACGATACCCTGGGGTCATTTGAGTGTAGCGTAAAGAACAAAGGTGAATGCGCAGAAAACGACGTGGCGACGAAGAATGCACATGAGCAATTGTCGGGCGTATCAAGCATGGTAGTACATAGTCATGGTCAGCTTGTCAGTTTAAGCTTATTGGCTGTGACTTTATTCAGGGGCGAGGCAACTCTGCCACCTCGCAGTGTTGTTAAACGGACTTTGGTGGCTTTTCATAGGGAGACAGTTTGCCAGGCAAAACCCACCACGTCCTGGAACACTGCCACCGATGCATTCCAACGACAAGCTGCAATTAAGGTTAAGTGTGCGCCACACTTTCGCGGCATTAGCATATAACAGCAGCGAAGACTGCACTTGCGGTATGACGTCATATGTGAAGTCTAGGAAGAGGTCCTGCCTGAGAACAGACCCCTGTACACCATGCAAGCGCGTCCGTGAGTGAAACGAGCCTCGTACTTCCAACAAGGCACCGCGGCTGGTGCTTGCTAGTGACGTATGCACCTCCTCCAAATTTAGAAACCTTGCATGTCACTCATTCGTCAACATTGCATAAGGTGTTATCGTTTACACTTATCAGTGGTTTAACGGTTATTTACCGTTACCTGATCCACGCAGTTGCAGCAAGGCATTCTATTCTGATCAGGTACGTTTCCTTGGACGTGCGCAACGGAGGTTTTAGATGTGGCTTCACAGTAGGAATGACTACCATAGTGTAATAAATGTATCGCCACATGTATAGTACAAGTCACGATGAGAATGTGTATCTGCTCTCCTTCAATCATCGTACGTCGTATTAGGTATTTGCATGGCACCGCTTAGTGAAATCCCCAGCGAATTTTGGCCCTCATGTTCCTGCAGACATACGCTATCGTAAATGTGGTGGAGTTTCCGTATGTGTCCTACCTAACGGGCAATGATGAGTTCGTTTTTAGTTTATCGTTAGTACGCCGATTGTTTGCTATTTGTAGTGCCTTAACGACGCCAGCACCTTAAACAGTACGACCTGCCGTTCCATAGAAATGGCGTGAATAGCACTACGTAGTATTTGCGTACGCAGATCATGGTACCGGACACCCCGGTGCCATCGGACACAAACAAGGCTTCGCGGGCAACGATGGTCAAGCACTTGAAGGGGATTCAGATGTTCAGACGGAATGGTCCAAACGTCCCTGTGATAAAGCTGAAGCATACACGCCCTTTCAAACTGATGGGAAATGTCCCCTGTCGCCAAAGATGCCGTCGGGTTTAAGAAGTCCGTTCCAACTTGTGCAGTGCGTGAACGGACTTCAGTTGCTGTGCGGACATCCTTGCTTTCTACCTCTCTTTAGCCTTACTGCTCCAGTAGGCTTCCTTGTCAGCAATTAGATTTCGCTTCAAGTCGAGCGGAATAGCCCGTGTGGTCACATTGTGCTAAACATCGACAGTAAGGTTTCCTCCGAATTGCAACAGGTTCACCAACCTCTCGAATAAGTAGTGCCCGCTGCAGTGACAATTTATGGTGCCGCATGCAGATGCTGATGCATGGTGGCAGATGCCAATCCAAAGGAGCTCAGTGTCATCAGGATAAGACATCAAAATTTGGGTACGCAGTGCGTCCTGCTAGGCTTGGCTGACCGAACGCTGAGGGGTACTCAGTGAGCCAGCACAGAGTATGCTTAGTGCGCCTCCCGGTGAAATACATGGAAGCGTGCTCACCTTGGTCGTAGGTATTGATATGTGTGTTGTGTTTCCGAAACGCCCAAGCAGGGTGCCTGTCCTCTTCAGACGCTCACCTGGGTGGTAATTGTGGGCTTAACCCCGAACGGACTGACAGCGGTGAGCGTCTCCTGCAACTGTGTGCGGAGCACTAGTTGTTTCTTAGTAGCACAGCTTTACGATGTAGTGGGCGACGAAGTGCCACTTGGCTTCCTCCTGTAGCCGGCTTGCGATGGACCCAAGTTGATCACATATCCATAAGTTACAGGTGGCGCGGTTCCAAACGGGGTTGCCGCTCGTACTGGAATACATGCGTCGACGCTGATCATGCCTTGGTACGCTGTCGTTTATTCAGGAAGTTTACCAAGAAGCGCACCAAGCGTCGCCTCCTATTGGCGACTGAGAAATTGTCTTCGTCCTTGGTCAGGCAAGACTATCAAGGCACACTGCATACCGAACTTTCGCTGTCTTGTTTTTATGACACTGACCTTCAGTGGAATAGGATCTCGGCCGTCATGCAGGACGCAGGAGCATCTGCTCGTGGCACTATCCATCGTCACCGCACCAGTCAATGAATATCCGAGAGGTCCGCGTCCTAGTTGAAACCTAGAAGAAACCTCGCGGCCGGCTCTGGGCACAAAGTGACCAGGCGGGCTATCAGGGTGAAGTAAGGCATAACCCACGTGCTGAAAAGGAAGCCTGGTGGATTACGTGGGCCCAAGAAATGCAGGAGGCTAAAGCAGTAGGTAATTACCGCAAGCACTTCTAGCTAACCTGCACCACTGGTCCCCGAAAACTAGGCGTCAGTGAGACAAGCAGAGAGCACGCGGGTGCACTGATACACAATAATGAGCACCGTATTGCTCGTTGTGGGAAGACTTTCAAGAGCGTTTCAGTTAGCCCCCTGCTCCCGGACCTCCCTATTCAGATGATGCAGGAGGAACCATGGACGGTTAGTTTAGAGCCTCTGTCGGAGGCGTAGGTCCAGAACGCGATCCAAGCCCTCAATCATTTTCGTGCCGCTGGCCCGAATTCCTTCCCACCTGCACTATTTAAGGAGGGAGGTGAGATTGACTGCAGAGTACTGACCTGCCTGTTCGAACGTAGCTGGAAAGAAGACAGTGTCGCGGCTGATTGGAACGAACCGATTATACTAGCAATATACAAGAAGGGCAATCGCACAAGCTGTTTTAATCGCAGGGGTTTTAGCGAACGTCAATTGTGACAAAAATACCGGCCACGATTCTCGCTCGTCGCCTCACTGTGGTACCGAAATCTTGGATTAGGGAAGAGCAGGCAGGTTTAAGCCCACGGCATTGCTACACAGACCGTAAATTCACGTTGTGGTAGGTGCTAGAGCCGTGCGTTCGATTCAGTCGATCGCTGCCTTCTGTCTAAAACACTTGCACAGAAAGGTGTTCCCACGAAATATGTGAACATCCTTCGTGCTCTATGCTCGAACACTACAGTTTGCTTCAGGGTCTACGGTGACTTATTGAATAACTTTCCGACCACAAGTGACGTTCGTCAGGGTTGTCCGATTTCCCCAATATTGTGGCGGTTTCGGAGGCACGACCAACTTTGAATGGCCTGTCCAGGGTGGTTCTATTATTTGGTATGCGCTTTGGACCTTCAGAGTGCGAAGTGTTGCTGCAGGACCACCAGCCACTTTACGACCACTTGACCCTGTCTAATGATGAACTCCAGGTGGTTGATCAATTCGCTTATCTGGGCCGCTGCATCAACAACGATGCGCGCATAGCAACTGACGTCAGCTCACGCGTTGACGGACGGCCAGCACTAATCCGGCCTGTACCGCTTGTAACGTTTGTGAACTGTCACAGCTTACGGCAATACGCTTAGCATAATCAATGTCAATAAGGCATTCTCCTGTAAGCAGATCTGCACTTTCCAAGTTACGTCCTGTGAACGTGATGTCTATGACTTCGTCAATAGTCAGGTTGAACAGGAAAGGTGACAGCTGGGAACCTTGCCTCACACCACTGGAGATATCAAAGAGCGACTACATCTTGCCATTAGCCCTCACTAGGACTGAGCTACTGGCGTACAAGGCTCAGATACTATTTACATTTTACTCCGATGGCTAGAGCATCAAGAAAATGGTTGACAAAGGACTCATAATATTGCGTGCGCTATCCTTGACTGCATCTAGACTGCAGTTTGTAGGGCCGTAGGCGGAGACGACAAACAAGACACGTCTAACGTCTACGCTCCGCTTACACTACAGGAACCGCGTAATCTGACTGCACACAGCCGACGGTTGGCTGGAATCCAGTATACCGGAGCTGAATCCGTCGTGGCACTCAGTGCATCCGCAAGACTACCTTAGCCAAAGGCGGCAGCTTCTTGATCTCAGGGTAGCCGCAAGCGTTATTCTCCGTTATAGTTCTTCCCGGAGAGGCCATTCTGACGACCTCGCTAGGGTCCTATAATCTGGTCTATGTAAGGCAACAGATGTCTACCAACTGCGTTTCAATAATACTGGCCAAACATGCTTGCCGTCCGATCTGCATCCAAGTTCGAACATTAAACGATGCAAGGCTGAATGAGGAGCCAGGCGATTACCCACCACGTTCTGGGAACACAGCCATCGAAAATTTAGGTGGAACGGGAGAAACCCGAACAACCCACCTGGCACCAGAAAAAGATTTTTGGGCAAGGCAGCGCATTATTAAAGTAATACTGTAGAACCCTTTTCAAAAGGTGCATAGATATACTACTGCGCGGTAGAATTACGTTTCCCTACATTCCTTAAGGCTATCAGGTAAGTGAATACGTCAGTGAATACGTCATCACTGTTTTACTGATTGCACGACATTTCCCTGTTACCTAATTCTTGTATTCGTAGGGTTCAAGCTTTCCCGTCGGAATCCAACGGGTCTTCTTTCTCATAGGTGCACAAGGAAGCAGACGACCATTACGGTTTGGCGGTCGAATGCTTCCGATTACAGCTTACGTAACACACTCGCCACAAACTTCCCCATGCCGCCGTGTTGCGTAACATCCTCCGCCGACATCAATACCAGCAGTAACCTGCCGCAGCATGATAACACGAAGTGTGCTTATTGCGGTCATTTATCCTTACACGGAAATGGTAACGATGCCCAGTTTCAACGCCTGCAGCAGCCTTGCCCAGCGTCAACAGTAACGCTGAGGCCACAGATGTTCACAGGCAAGTGCATTAAATGCATACACTCTGCTTTCGGCCCATGTAACATAAGCGCCACGTCCTCCCCCATGCCGCCGTGTTGTGTAGCATCCTCCGCCGACCTCGCCACCAGCCGTAAAGTCTGTCATCATGATAACATGTGTGTTTCTTTCATTCACTTACCTATCAACGGAAACGGTAACAATGTTCGGATCCGTTGAATGCCGCTGCCTGATCCAGCGTCCGCAGTAACACTGCAACCTCCGCTTTACACAGACAAGTGACTTCTATGTATATACTCCGACTTCATAGCACCTGTCACTTATGACATGGCTATGTGGTACGAGTTTCCGCGGCTTCCCGATAGCATGCAGCCATTGCACATGAAGTTCCGAAACCTAACTGGTTGCCATTATCCATGTCTGCGTGGACGACCCCACGGCCCTTCTCAGGGTTACCATCTGTGCTATAGTGGTGGTTTTCCCATATGCAAGCACCATGTAAACACCGGACAGCTTTCAACAGTTGGAGCACTGGGTCATAGGTGCAGTGGGTAGATCCGTAATCGTCTACCGAATAACCTACTGGACAGTCCAGTTGGATCCTGTGTGCAACTGCCGTCCTAACCTTTCTGGATTTTCAGACGGCATAGCTGCTGCAATCCCACTTTTTTGCTCACTAACAAACTCTTTAGTTACGACTTATCACTCATAGTGCCATCCATAGATCATTACTACACACATTTGAAACGAAAAAACTGAACAGGAGATAACCGTTGCATTAACCAGTAGTTACCGTACCTACTCTGCAGTGAGTTAATACTGTAAATTTAGACCACATTTTATTTTTTTGACGTCTAGCAGCGATACAAGAGGTGTGCAGCGCCGATCTCACAGCAGCCGGTAAGCACTTTGTTTACCGCTATCAGTTCTGTATGCGGTCTGCGACTACTGGTGTGAAATATCTTATCTGCCTGTCCGCAAACCACTGCATTATAGTGGTTCCGATGTGGCAGAAATGGTCATTACACCACTTCCGAAAACAACTTCTAGACAAGGTAAGTGACAACGTCTAACCAAAAATTTGGCAATGGTGGAATTAGTAACTTTGATGGTGCAGTCGCCCGGTTGCTAGGTGGCACCACAATGAAAAATTATCAAACGGTTATCACCCAACTACGGGATTTTTTATTTCCCAGTAATTTTGTCTAAGACATGGATGACGTGAACCATACACTTTACTATCGGGAGGTGCACTACATCGCTTCCATGTGATTAAGTAAGTCAACCCCGCGTTACCTCTATGCATGGTGCTTTCATGTGTGTCTAGGGAACACCTTTCCATTAACCATTCCTCAACTTTCGAGTGCTGTGGGCCAAGAGCGCCTCACACGCTCCCCATAACGACGTGAATATTTGGAATCGGTACAGACGCCAGCGTTCCATTTGTGTCTCTTTTTCCTTGCCATTTGCATATTGCTACGAGTACGCAGCATAATGCACGCAACGCTGTTGCATACAACGACGGAAACAGCTGAAAATCCATGTGACACTAGTCCAGTTGTATCAGTAGCGCTGACATGGCCCATTACTTACGTTCTTTTTGTCGCAATGCCTAAGGCTACCACCGCTGCTTCCCTCATATTGACAATAATGCCTGCTATGCAACCTATATGCATTTTGTGACCACTGGTTATGGAGGCCCGCCGTGCCTATAGCGCAGTCCGCCCCCGTGCCGATTATAATTCCACCACAGTGAGGCTTACGTAGACTTATATACTCTCAGTCATTAAGGCATGTGATACCACTCGTTGCCAATTCGCTAGTGGCAAAGTTGGTGCCGCTGTCATGAGCAGAGTTAAAAGTATTCCTTGGGGCGTGCAGGTACATTCTCATTTGATTCCTTAGCAGTGCTGACTATACCACCGCTGCGGGGCCATTATGGTCTTAGTACCCGCCCGTAGTTAAGGACTATGGTTCCATAAACGGCGGACATGCTTGGTCCGATAAGGACACCAATGCTCTGCGACTATATTTATTTAATATAGCACTACTAACAACAAGCCTTCACGGCATGCTCAACAAGTACGTGGGCTAATGCTTATATTGATGCAAATATCATGGAACCCACTTAGTCTAGGTGCGGGCCGTTCATGTATGCTCCTGGCGCCGATTACGTAAGTATCGCTGTAGGCCATAATAAGGTTTCCATATGGAACATACATAAGCTTCCCAAACGCCATTCCTTCACCGCGGTGAAACCAAAAATGTATACCTGTTTAATGACCTTTATGACACCACTGGGATAGAACCTATGATACATCTCCATGCATCGCTCATGCAACTAATCGCGGCCAACACTGAAGTCCGGTTGAGTGAACAATCAAATGCCAACTGTGAGGCAATCATATGGCCTTACTATGCACCCGTCACTCGTAGGAACATAAAGCTACATGTAGTCCTGCGGATATATGCAAGGCTACTTGTATGAAAACATGTCAAGCATTTTCATTGATTTTCTTCCTTCTTGGTTTGCCACCTTATTATTCCCTATGCTTCATATAACCGCATATACTGCACCTGATACTTTTCCCTTAGTATTATTCATAAGAACCGTATTAGATAATTAATGAAGTACGTAATCTATTTATTCTACTACCGGTATTTTGACATGTACAATTACAGATACTGGTAAAACTCCATGAAAGCTGGCAGGCACGTAATTAATTATTTACATAAGTACGTCTGGATAAGTTCCAATATATCTCTGAAATAAAAAGAACGTATGCTTTGGTACTTTGCTGTCTAGTTGCGGGGGATTGCGCTAGGCAATCACAGCGGGGACTGAATTTAATGCACTGGCGTCCAGGTTCACATTGGTTGAGAAGGCGTTAGTCAGGCTTGCCTCGCTCAACTCTAAAGTGGACTTACTTATGAATTACCTGAGTATTGCAACCGAGGAATCTGTAGCGGGCTGTCCCCCTGCTGACCGTTTATCCCTTGATGGGTAGTTCATCTTACAGGACGCTCCAGTACACATTGCGATAAAGGACTCATATGCATCGGACAACATTGTTGACCCTCCACAAATGGAGGGAGAGTCACGGGCTCTTGGGCCAGAAAAAAGTAGGCGAAAGAGGGCAAGAAAAGTGCGCAAACACTCCGCACCCAAACCGAGAGGTGAGAAGTCGCTCAAGATGCAACCGCATGAGCCGGAAACATCACCTGGTGATGCAATTCCCTCAGTTTCTCCTAAGGTTGTGAAGGCAAGGGTGAAAAACCCCAGATATCCCCCTCGCGTGCTACTCAAACTGCGATGCCCACTCCAAACACCTCATACTGTCTTTCGCGGTATAGGTCGTGAAGGCGGGCATGGACGTTCAGCCACTGGCTTTTCCGGCTGCAGAACGCAAGAAAAATCGGAACAGAACTGCCCGTACGCTTCAGGCAGGTACGAAAAGCGTCAAGAATGACGGAACAAACAAGCTGGAGCGTAAGGCGTACGCTATGGTTGCTTCAGCGTTGTCTGATAACTTGCGCCCAGTCTCATTGCCTGCGGTTAAGCCGGTTACTGCTCATGTAACTTCCAGAACCCGTGGGGTAAATACATCCCGTCCAGATGATTTTTTCATGGACAGCGGCGTGATATTCCGTAACGCAGTGGAATCCACCGCTGCACTTCCTGCCGAACGTACATTGGACAACCTACAGTTGTTTAAGTTGTGCATAACGAAGCTTCTTCCGCCTGGGTTTCCCGGTGTTACTGTCAGGAAACTGACTAGATTGGGTAACGTCCCAGTTAACGCCCCAAACCCTCGATCGCGCTTACTTCGGGTAGTCCTATCCACCCCGGAGGAACGCAACGCGCTGTTGTTGTTGGTCTTCAAATTGAAGGGTACTAATGTTAGCTTTCAGCCAGACCTCCCATTAGCGGATTGGCTGAAGTTAAAAGAGGCCATTAAGTACCTCAAAACCAGGCGAGCGGCCGGTGAACTAGGTCTCCGGTTGGTGGGTTTTCGGGTGGTTAGCCGGTGGTCTGTTTCCGCCCTACCAGTGCCAGTACTGGTAGCGCACGACCCAGGGCTGGACATTACGAGTACCTTCAGATAGTGCTAGGCAATGTGCGGAGCCTAAGAAAAAGATGTGCGAGATAGGTCTGCTTGTAGATGAGTCCCATCCCGATATATTTGCATTCACTGAAACTTGGCTGTCTCAGGACATCACGGACGGTGAAGTACAGCTGTCTGGCTACGCGCTATTTGGGTGTGATTGCTTCGTTGGCCGACAAGGCGAGGGTACTGCGCTTTACGTTGGGTGTGAACTTGACGTTTCACGTACCCACATGTTTCAGTCGGCAGATAAATAGGTCGAAGCTCTGTCGGTAGTGATTAGCACTTCCTCAGCTCAACTTACGGTTGTACTTGTGGATAGAAGCCCTGGGAGTGCGTCCAATGAGGTGCTTGACTTTATTCGCTCCCAATCCGCAAACAGGTATTTGCTACTTGGGGATTTCAATCTACCAGATGTTTGCTGGGCAGATCTTTCTTGCAACTCGACAGAAGGTACTTTCGGGGCAGATCTACTTGAGCTTACGCTACAAGTACCGTTGCATCAGTTCATGGTCCTCCCCATTAGGTACATGGACGCCCAACTTCCGTCTATTTTGGATCTAGTGTTTGCCAAGTCATTAGACTTTGTAGGTGACGTCACTTACAGCTCCCCTTAGGTGCTAGTGATCATGTTTGTTTATCGTTCAGGTGTACTCTGAACAGGCTTTACCAAGCATTGTTAAGCCATTTCCAAACATTTGGCGTGCTAACTAGCAGGAAATGTGTACCAAGGCTTCTGAGTTGCGTTGCAAAATCTCGGTGGTTGATGCGTTCAGGCGGCCTGGGATAAATTTAAATATTATCTCACGGAAGTGTTTACTCCCTACATCCCGCTTGTGAGGAGAAAGGCGACACGAGCGCGGCCGCCGTGGATAGATACCACTGGCAAGTACCTGCTCCAGAAGCGGTCTAGGTGCTGGAGGACCTTCGGTGCGGCTCCATCCACTAGCACCTATGATAGATACCGCGACGCTAGAAATAGGTGTAAACAACACCTAAAAAAGCTCGGCTGGTGTACGAAAAGGAATTGGCTGATGGAGCTTGGGAAAATCCGAAGTTCTTTGCTTAAGTTTAGAAACGCTGTGGTTCAACTTCGGTAATCCCGACTTTGACGCGGACCGATGGAACTCGTGCGCATGCGGACTAAGATCAGGCTGGTTTACTTGGGGAGCGGTATGCAGCGACTTTTGTACGTGAGGCCGCGTTGACTAGCGTTGAACTTGTCCCCAGAGTACCAGTGGGTTCTTAGTTAGCTGAGTTTACTGTGGTAGAAACGCAAGTCCTTAAACTGCTGCAAGAACTGAACCCTTCTAAGGCAGCTGGACCAGATTCAATTCACCCGAAGCTTCCGCATGAGTTGGCGGTGGAGCTAAGTGGACCGCTGACGATGGTGTTTCAGACGTCAGTTGACAGCTGTACATTACGTTAGGAATGGAAGGGGGCTGTCATCTGTCCTATCTGCAACAATGGCGACAGGAGTCTGTCAGCCAATTATAGGCCAGTCAGGCTGACTAGCGTCGTGGTCAAACTGCTTAAAAAGCTGGTGAGAGATCCGTTGGAATGTCACCTGAATAGCTTTAATCTACTCATTAGTGCACATCGTGGATTCCGGAAGGGGTTTTTGTGTCTGACGAATTTGTTTGTTGCTCGTGAAGCTTGGGCCGAGGCAGTACACAACAGCCACGTAGTGGATGTGCTTCTCGTAGACTTCTCGAAAGCATTGGATAAGGTACTCCACTTGAGGCTATCACAAAAGCTGAGCTCCTACGGCGTACCTGGCCGCGCATTTCACTGGGTATCTGCGATCTTGCAGGGAAGCCAGCAGTGTGTACGTGGGGTCGCAGCTTATCATTTAGGCAAGCGGTCTTTAGCAGTGTCCCATAGGGCTAAGTCCTTGGACCGATGCTGTTGTCCATCTATCTAAACGATCTCACTGGAGAACTTAGGGTATCATCCCTATTGTTTGCTGATGACCTTAATCTCTAGAATTTTATAAGTGTTCCCGGGGATTCTGAGGATATACAGCATGCCCTGGACAGACTCTGGGACTGGTCTACTTTGTGACTATCGCCCATTCGTCAGGCTGAGTGTTCCGTCCTTCGTATAGAAACAACTTTCCCCCTTTCTAGCTACGTACTCGTTGGAGTAGAACTCCCCTTGTCTCCAACCAGGTAGACCTAGGCGTCGTGAATTCCTCGGCTCCGCATTCTGGTGACAACTGAAAGAAGGCCGCAAGTAGGGGTTTCAGAATGTTGTGGTTAATACGCCGTTCTTTAGGGGTCTTAACTGCCGACATATTTGTGAAGCTGCTCTCAGCTTTCGTTCGGCCCCATCTGAAATACTGCGTCCAGGCTTGCCCGCGCTGCCTTGTTCAGGACAAAATGAAGCTTGAGAGGGTTTTGCGAGTAGGTACCAAATTGGTCTTGCGGTTACAGGGGCAAACGTACCCCGAGCGTCTACTTAGCTTGGGTATGTTTTCAATGCACTACCGACGGCTCCGAAGAGACATAATCCTTACTCACGGCATTTTAACAGTGAAGGTTGGACCGGACTTGAGCTGGCTATTTAGCCCAGCTAGGTTGCCTTGTCTTCGCGGTCATCCCATAAATCCACACAAGCAGCGTATCGACCGGATCAAGGCGAAAACTCGGTTATCGCGTAGTGTTATCGAGCGCTGGAACTCGCTTCCAGAAAATGTAGTCAGTGAACCTACGGTTAAGGGTTTCGAGCGCCAGTTAGACGCTCTTGGGTGGTTACGCGCAACCTTTCCCTTCTCGTGACCATATCCATCTTCAAACTTTTAGTTCTTATTCTGTCATTCTCTTCACTCTGGTGTTATTCTTCATTTAAATTAATTTCACTCCCCTTTTTTCTTCCATTTACTTTCTACTTCTTTCTTACTTCACATAGCCTACACAGCGGGGACTGCTAGTTCAGGGAAGGTGGGCAGTAATTGGTTGACCAGGGTGTGGTTCAGGTGTTTCCTTTTAGATCTATCAAGACCTAGCACCTTATCATTTTTTGGCTCAAAGATTTGCTCAAGAAGGAACACTCAAGGGATTTTGCTATTGTTCCAGTCCATCTGAATCTGAATAACGTGCCGTCCTCTTAAATTACATAGTGTTGATGATCAGTGCTACGCGCTAATACGTGTACAAATATCCTCTTACATAAGGAAATAAGCATGGATAGCCTGGAGGAGCAATTCCATTTCTAAGCACGTTAAATTTACAAACTTAGGAATGCATATATTTGTAAATAAATATACGCACTCAATTTCGGACAGCATTATGTATACCTAAATGCACGCATTCTTAACCTCAATCCTATGTATATATAGCATGTTTCACGAAGTATTTATGCATGCTATGAAAGCTCCTTCCGCCGTTGCAAGCATTAAGGCACAACACATTGACCAGAGACCGACATGCATTTTGACTTCCCATTCAACTTAGGGCACTTAACTTACTGTTCCCCATGCATTCAGATATGCAGCTGACGCTTCCGCGCTACCTTTACTTTATAAATACGCATTCCATAAAAAATCGCTTAGGTATAGCGCGATGATCGTGCGATATATATTAGGCACGAGACTAGAGGCCAACCAAAGGCAATGGTAGAACACACAAAAGTAAGCTGGGAAAAGTTTATTGGACGGGAGGAGCGTTACCCAATACTAAAAATAGGGCACCCGAAGAGGGATAGCTAGGGAGAATGTAGTCGGCGTCGAGGGCATAGACGGGGCGTCGTTCGCAGTCGAGTCGCGCGCCAAAGGCGGGAGATCGTGTTCGTATTTCCAAAAAACGGGAACAATGTTCCAACAGGCAAACCGAATAGTTCCTTAATACAGAAGAAAGCCATAATTTGCATATTTTAGTATAGTTTACACAGTCATACGGGGGAATCTCCAGGTCGTTACACAGCCCCTGCTAGAAGGGAAACCGTGGGTGACCCTTCAATCTACGTGAGGACTGTCCGTCTCTGGCCAGCCTTCTGCGAGACCAGGTAGTGAAACCTGATGCAGCTGCCGGGGGAGAACCAGGCGATCGGACCCTAACGGGCTCCCATCCGTGTTCTCCCTAACTGTGCCAAAAACACAAAATGGGGGAAGTTCGTAAGCGTTAAATGTTCACGAGTTCGGGAAAGTCATATGTTCACTTTAGGCTCGTCATCTCTGGTTCATACATGGAAGATAAACGGAAACAAGGGTAGTGATGGTGAAGGCGAGGGCAAAAATAAGAGTGACACTTACTGGTTGAGGTAGGCGTCAAGCGAAACGCAACTCCGTTCATGTATTTTCAAAACGTTCTCTCATTTTTTGGTTTTTGAAACGTTTTGCGTTCTTTTAAATAAATAAATAAATAAATGTTATATTCTCGACTATGCGAGACACGCCCATGGAGGCAGGATCATATATGCACAACCGTACAAACATTTTATGGCAACTCTAACAGTGAGAGTAAAAAATCGTTCATATGTCCATGATTGAAACAGTACAATAAATAAATAAATAGTTTATTCTCAGTTTCATAGAGACACGCCAACTCAGGCATGATCAAGGTTTAAAAACAGATGTGTTTCACGACGATACATCGGGTTCCATCGTGTGTAGTTGAAACGGTGTCGGGAAGAGTTGGTATGTGAGTCTAGTCGACTTGTCAGTATGTAGTTGTGGGCAGTGGCTTTATTCAATGGCGAGTCACATCCGCCACGTCGCAGTGTTGTTAAACAGACATTTGTGGCTTTTTATAGGGAGAACGCTTGCCAGGCAAAAACCCAACACGTCCTGCAACACTGCCGTAAAGCATTTTGAACATTAATGTTGAACTGACAAAGCCGCTTGACGACTAGTTTTACCTTCGGTTTTTCGCAGAGTAATGGCTTCTAATTTCCTCTGTTAGTTGGACAGGTAATTTGATCGGGGTCGCCATGATTTTTGAGGTCGGTGGAGGAGAGGGACATCTCGATTATTCTTCTTGTTGTATGTCCAGGTGAGCAAAGTTCAACTTTTCTGCTGTCCAGATTTTTAAGATGTATAATGTATAGGAGTATGAGGTTATTTCTAGTTCTCCATACTGGACAAGGGTTAGGGTGATTGTAGTTCGGTCCTTTCGGAGTTCTACCATGCTCCATGTAAGTCCTTGTGGGTTGTTACGTCCGTCTTAGGCCAAAACTGTTCCTCAGTCCAATCCCAGATCTCTAAGGAGTCCCGGACCTCAGAGAAAAGAGAAAGTGAGGGACAACCGAGAGAAGACCGCAAGAACAGGCATTGAGTTGAACAATGTTAATGTCTTGTGTTACAACATTTGGGCTTGAGACAAAAGCATGCACACTGTGCAACATTAATTATGCTGAAAATGTCTTTTGAATATCCTATAGAATCATTAGCCGTATGGGTGGATTGCTAACGCCTGCGTAGAGACAAGAGCGTTGTATTAGTAAGTAAAGTACGAAATATCCGTTTAGTATGAGCCAATAATTGCGTGGTGATAGAGCAAAGAGAGTTAGAATATTGGTAGTGATTGTCAGGTGCATGAACAGCACGTAGTTAGCGTAATCCGAGAGGGAGGGCATAATAAGCGAGAATAAATAGGTGGCCGCGAGAGAGTCCTAAAGGTCAATTGGCGGCAGGGCAGCGGAAGGATTGGATGCAGATATTCTAAAGGAATAAAGGTTATTGAGATACGGAGTGGCTCCTAACAAGCACTGGATCATCGCATATGCATGGGGCCAATGGCCACTAGCTACTTCTGAACAGAGATGCCAAATTTACGACGACCGACAGATGGTGACGCTAGGAGAGACTCAGTGGCCAGATGTAGCCATTCCAATCAGACGCCTGGTCAATAGTGTATGCCTACAGGGTCGCTGAGTGTATCAACAGGCCAGTGAAGGTAAGTAATAGGGCAACAGACCAGCTGAGCTGTGACGCAAACAATCCGAGAGAATGAACATTGTAAGAAGGGAGCGAGCTCCGGATATCCGCAAAGTTAAATGGAAGCTATGGCGACTAGCTGCGGCTAACCAGAGATAGTGGCTCTAGAAAAGAATGTAGCAGTGGCTGGCGTAGCCATGCCGTTAAGACGTTTGACTACTACTGGATACCTACAGTTTCGATGAAGAAATCAACATGCGGGCGAAGGTTAGAGAGACAGACGTCAGAGGAAAGTGAAGGCTGGAAAGTCAAGGAGTGGCTCCTTGCAAGCGACATGGAGCCGACAATGACTAGCTACTGCCAAGAAGAGGTGACGCGAGTAAGATGAACGACGGATGACGGCGCGCTAGCGGAGGGATGAGGAGTTGGGAAGAGGATAGTGTGGGAAGGTAAGAAGAGGCAATTATAAGTGATCTGGTCCAGTTTCAAAAACTCTTCTTCAGGACAGTTGGTATTCAGTAGTTTTGAAACTTGTGTGACAGATGGGTATTTGCTAATAGAGAAGCGGAACTGGTTTATATTCATAGATGCCCTTATTGTGAGAGGTAACCTATTCCATACGTGTGCGTATCTGTAGAGGTAGAAGTTGGAGCGAATGCTGCTGCGCGTTCTTGGCTGGATAATGGAGTGGGGTCTACCACGTAGGGGGTACGAAGTGATATATGGGTCTGAGACAGGGTTAGTTAGCTCCCACTGATGTTGGTAATGAGCGAGTATAGGAAAGCGAGGTTGGTTTTCCATCGGCGCAGCCATAACGGTTCGAGCTTAAGTGTGTTGCACCGATCACGGTAGCTTAGATATGAGTGCCCCAGGAGGCGTTTTGTGAAGGCACGCTGAACCTTTTCGAGGGTTATTCGGTCGCATTTTCTAAGGTTGATGAATACTATAGAGCAGTATTCTATCAGGGGCTGGGCACATGTTTTGTAGAGCACAGTTCTAGATTCCTGTATTGTCATGGTTTTGAGGATGTATCCGATGAAAGAGCGTGCTCTAGCTGCGGAATAAACTACTTGTTCGGCGAGGTTCAGCGAAACAGGATTAGCGCACGCCTAAGTCACGCACCGTCAGGCAGTTCCCTAATGGCGTGCCTTGCAGCATTAAGGTATTGGGAGGCATGGTGCATCGGTACGTAAGGACATTGCATTTTGTTGGTGTGAATGCCAACTTCCATATGTCGCACCATGCAGTTAGCGCTCTTAAGTCGTGTTGTATATGGGAGATGGCGGTGTGGAAGTTTGACGGATGAAGTGGGAAGACAGTTTTGATTCGTCCGCAAATAGGTAGGGTGTCCCATGTTTGAAAACCTGGAACACGTCATTGATATAGAGCAGGAAAAGTAGCGGGCCTAAAACGCTTCCTTGAATTACGCCACTTTTGACTGGTTTAGGAAGTGACATAAATTCCGCAGCCATTACTGACTGTGAGCGAGCTGCAAGATATGATGAGAACCAAGTGTGCAGGTTGCCGGAGATACCGTATGATTCCAGCTTCATCAAGAGTTCTGTATGTAGTACTCTGTCAAAGGCTTTCGTCATGTCTAGGAAGATGATGGCTAGTGCTTGCTTGTTGTCAACCACTTGAGTTACATGATTGAGGAACTCAAATTGGCAGGTCTGACAGGATTTAGACGGCAGAAATCCATGTTGTTGTCGATGAATGAGGTTGCGGGTAAGCAGGAAGGCGAGCATGGTTTCTATAACTATTCGTTCCATTATTCTTGAAGCTATAGGCGTGTGGCTGATGGGGCGATAGTTTTCCATTTTCTGCTGACTGCCTTTTTTGTGTTTGGGGATGACGATGGCATGTTTCCATGTGGTTGGATAAATCCCGTTAGTCATGGAAAGCGTGAATGGGTTGAGAAGTAGGGCTGGAATGTTCTTGCCACCGAGTATCAGCAACGCAGAGGGAAGACCATCGGGACCAGGATGTGATGAGCATTTGACTGAGCTGATTACTCGGGTGATAGAACGCATGTCAAACTTAATAGTGTCGAGTGAGTCATTGGTGCGCCTAGATGGCAAAGCAGGCGCAGTTCCATTAGCGTCAGTGAAAGAATTGCAGAAGTATCCACTGAGGGTCTCACATATATTTGATGGATCGCTAATAATGGAAGTGTCAGGAAGCCTGAGTGAGGCAACAGGCGTCGATTTTTGATTGCTTCTTTGTCGGAGTAGTTGCCCGTGTGACTTAAATAAATAAATAAATAAATAGTATATTCTCGGTAAAACGAGACACACCTGTAAAGGCGTGATCAAATATGCATACAAGCATAGCTTCTGTGGAATGTTAAAACATTTCGTTTTAATGAACGTTATAAAAGAAAAGATGTTATCCGTATGAGTGAGCATACTGTCAGGTAATAGTCAGACCCAGGGACATTATGGCGCTGTGGCGTGCAAAAAGCCGTAAAAACACAAGTTGGGGGTAATTTCGCCAGGTAGTGATCCGTGAGCACAGGAGCCTAAACAAGGTTTTGTTGCAACCAATAACCATTACGAGATACAGCTGATCTGTGCTCCAACAAAGCATTCTTCATAGCAGAATTAGTTGCACAGGTTCGATGTAGAAGGCTGAGGACTGCGTCAGTGTGAAATGCTTAGCTGTGACTTTATTTTGTGGCGAGTCACATCCGCCACGTTGCGGTGTTGTTAAGTGGACATTTGTGGCTTTATATAGGGAGAACGCTTGCCAGGCGAAAACCCACCACGTCCTGGAACACTGCCGTAGCTTTCGTTGAACAGTAGTGCAAGTCGGTTATGCATCGAATAGACCGATTTTGCATTCTATTATTCGCAGTCGGTTGACAGCCAAAATTCTTCGTCGGTTGGCCGGATGGCTTAGTACTGATACGGCAGCAGTCGTTGAAGCCGGTCAATGAGGCAAGATTCGAAGAGTCGAATGATAATGATGCAGGTGAGTAAACACATTGTTAATAGAGGCCGGCTCTTCTATTATATTCTTGCTCGGCTCGCAAACCATGTCCAGCTATCCACGCTGGACTTGTCATGGGGTCGGTGAGTGAAGTTGTTTCTTGTGGCTGAATATGTCCTTAATAGGTAAAAACGCCATTCTCCGCAAATTGGATTTGGGATTCCTGCAAATGTAAATAAGTGTAACAGTTTCCATAGCCAAGTGAATATTCCCTGAAAGACCATCGGAATAGCCACGCATACGTGCGCAACGCTGTCCGTGAAATGACATCAGAATGGCTCCAGGTGACTGGCGAATAGGAATGTTTGAGGCAGTGAAGGTAATCACGCCAGAGTTGTTTGTCTTCGGTTGTGGAACGGGGGATCTATGTACATATATTATTCCAGGTGAGTAACTTGTTCTCTGAGTACGAGGCAAGCTAAACCCATTTGTTTAGACCCCATGAAGGTAGCGCCTCCGGAATGGCGGAATGAGCTCCATTTGGACCAGTGTGTGGGTTTTTCATTTCCTGGAGAAAGGACCAAGTGTTTTGAGGATAAGTCGGCCAGTCCTAGTGTATAAACCTTCTTGTTTTGGCGGATGTACCTGTGGGAATCTCGGGAAGAACGGGCTACGGACAAGAGGTGGCCAAACAGAGACAGCAAGGAATCAAGAAACACTAACACAGACTTGTGGCGCTCACCGGTGCCTATGATACATTCAAACTTATGTAATTTGTTTAGTATACATAATTCACAAGCGCATTCTATACATTACGTCGCTGGTGTGACTCAGACTACAGCTACTACGTGGGAAGAAGGTTATGCACGCGCAGGGTCAAAAGACCGATATAACAAAGCGTTTTAACAAAAGTTAAGAGAAACAGGTAAACCGATGATGATGGCAGAAGCCAGAATGCGAGAGGCATCATAGGTGAAACTGAGGACAACTAGGTTGAGACCGAATGCGGGAGCAAGATAGGTAGAGCAACATTCCAAGAGGAAAAGGAATTTCAAGGAATCGGCTAGGAGCGGATGAATGCTGACGGCAATACGAGGAGTAGTTCGTAAGAGTAATTACACTAAAGTGTTCATGATTCTACAGTCCAAAAGCCGTCAGAATCTAGGAAAATGGTCACAGGGGGCCAAAACTGCCGTGCATTGGGAGTCGTTATGACACGTACGGTCTCAATAGTATACCAGTGCGAGCATAAGGTAAAGAGCATAGGAATAGGAAGAGTGGTAAGTTGAGCATACTAATGGAAGTACTAGTCAAGAAACACTTAGCAATGGTCCGAGTGCGGCCAATACTCAGGAGCGAGCTCAGAGCGAATGAGATCATGCGCACGAGGATAACTTGGATAGGCGCAATGAGTGTAAGCTATGGGAATAAAAATTGGAGCGCAATAAGAGAAAAGGCCATGGATAATAGGAAATAAAAGCAGGCAGAAAGTGACAGACGGGTCAGGTGAGAGAGGATAACGGCAGGACAGTAAAGACGGACGTCTGAGTTAAAAAGAAATGAAAACAGAAAGCGATAGAAAAGGTTAGGGTCTAGATGAGAATGGATCATTGGTAAAGCGTGGAAAGGCCCACAAGTCTCTCCACGTAGTGTTTACAGGACCAATAGGTCAGCCGAACCAACAGAAGTGACGTCTCAGAAGTCCATATGTATTCGTTGAGTATGGGACGGACTAAGCGGTATTGGGTTAATCGGCGCTTTGGGGCTAGGTCGTACAATGCAGATAAGAAAGAGGCTATAACAACAATGTGGGGTAATAGAGTTAACTCTGCTGAGCCAATACCGTTTAAGGCTCGGTATCATAGGAGCAGTCAGAGATAAACAGACTAGTCCAGTGAGACAGGATCACGGCAGGGCAGTAAGGCTGGTCGTCCGATTAATAAAGGGGAATGAAAAGAGAAAGCGAGATAAGAAAAGGTTAGGGTCGGTATGAGAATGTGTTACTGCTAAGAAGTGAGGGAGCCCACGAAGCATTCCAGGTGATGTAAGCAAGGCGTCGAGTCAGCGGAAACAAGGTCTGTAATGTGGAATAACTCTAAGTAAGAGTGAAAACAAGTGGCTGATCTAGCGAGACTAGATTAGTCGGCTCGTAGGAATAGCACGTAAAATTAAAGGCAGGAAAAGAGGCTGTAACAGAAGGTGAACGAGTCTAGCAGCCTCACGAAGTAAGGGATCAAGAGCGTTGAGTCTGTATAGCGTATACCACTTAAGTCAGAGTAGCATTGGAGCATAAAAGAGAAAGAGGCAAGTCAGTGGGACTAGATCACCTCAGAGCAGTAAGATAGTGCAATCCAATTAAAGAAATGAAAGCAGAACGCGATAATAAGGGTTTGGGTCATAATGGGAAAGGTTTATTGACGATGGATGGGAGAAGTTCACGAGGCTCTCTAGGTAATGTAAAGGGATAGTGGAGTTAGACGAGCAAAGAGAGGCGACGTCTCAGAAGTCTGAATAAATCAGGAGAGCAGGAGGCCGATCGAGTAAGACTTGATTAGTCGCGGCGTTTGGATAAGGACATGTGGTAAAGGTAAGAAAGGGGCCAGCAGTAGATGGCGGGCCAATCAAGCAGGCTCTAAATTTAAGGGAAACATCATGTTAAGACTACGGGGCGCATACCGCGTAGTCTTAGTAGCATAGCAGCAGACTGGGGGAAACAGACCAGGCAGGTGATCCAGGATCAGGGCAATGCGGTAAAGCCGGACTTCCGATTAAAAAAGGATTGAAAACAGAAAGCGAGAGAAGAAAAGGTTAGGGTCGGGGTGAGAAGGGTTTATTGGTAAAAAGTGGAAAAGCCCACGAGGCTCTCCAAGTTTTATTGGTTTTATTGCTAGAGTTGAGGGCGGCATCTTCTTCAGCAATCTTGGCTGATTCCTGCGCAGTTTGCCAGTTGGCTAGGATTTCATTCACGCTATCAAGGACGTGAAATTCCTCAGTTCTAAAGTATCGCTGTCGCATTTTTTGATCTTCCTTAGTAAACCGTATGCCATTGCTGATTTCGCTGTCATCTTTAAGCGGCTTCTGCAGGTGAGGGGGGCGAGAACATCTAGGCAGCTGAAGAGATTTAGATATAGGACATGTGCGGCTGCGTCTACATAGGTAGCTAAAAAGAAGTTGTCCCAGTTCGCAGACCGCACTAATACCTCAAAGCTGTCCCTGTGAATGTGGTTGAACATTCGAAACTGTTTGACAGAAGAAGAAGTGGTGCAGTGTGGAGTAGAAATTGTAAATATGAGTTTGACTACCTTGTGGTCACAGCCATTTATATTATCTAATATACCAGCAACTGCATCAGAGACACCTTGCGTAAAGATTAAGTCTAAGGTGTTAGAAAGCCTGGTGTGGTCGTGAACTTGTTGGGTTCAGTTATTTGCGTGGACGGTGTCGACGAAACGTCTGCATCTGAGTGGGGCAACCTGGTCGTTCCAGAGGATAAGTGGCACGTTGAATTCGCCACCCACTATCTTGTGCCGTGGGGGCATTTAGGAGATTTCAGTGAAGAGCTTAGTGAGTTTAGTAAGCTTTTTGCTAGATGTGTGTGGAGGGTTGTATACGCAAACGATAAGGCGGTCAAGTTGACCTCCTGTCGTCTGGATCCAGATGGAGTCTTCAGGGTCACCTACAGATAACATTTCGAAATCAGGTGCACCAAAATCGTCCCGGACATAGATAAGACAACCGCCACCCCGCTGGTTGTCTCGTCCGTTACAGAATGCAGTGTAGCCAGGGATACGTGGTAGGCTGTCAGAGGCGTTTGAGGGGTGCCACGTTTCTGTGATGAGAACCAGCTGTGGGTATGAGAGTAGGATACATGGGCCAATAAGGTACATCTTGTGTGTAATAGATCGCGCATTAATAAGCAGCATACTGTATGATTCAACGCAATGAGAGATGGAAGAGTTCGATTGTGTGAGGTAAGTTGCACAATGGGGTTTAACGGGCGTAGGGTACATGGAAGTGGTTGGAAATGCTGGAGAGTGTGATATAGGATTGTGATCAGGAAGTGAATGAGGAGGTAGCTGATGGTAGTCGGCCTCTAATGAGGCTGTAGTAATAATATTGAGTGTAGAACCTATCCGGAGGGCTGAAGCCAACCGTGAGCGGTTAGTTTCAGTGAGCATATGAGTTGTTGGAGGTAATAGAGAGCTGGCAAGAACTCTTGGTGGAATAGGCGAGGTGGGTCGTGTCCTGCTGCATCCCATAAAAAGGGGCCGTGGATGGCATGGTCCGGATGTAGTGCTTGTCATCCGGATGTATTTTTCGTTCAGGGGGACGTATGGCCAGGGCGTGCGGGGTGGTGTTAATGGAGCGGTACAGATTTTCAGAAGGGCGTCCTCTTTGGGAGGGTGCTTTGTTCCCCGCTGTTTCGAGAGGTTGTTGGGATTGGTAACGGGGTTGTGCACTTGATCTTTGGATGCCATAGCGCTTTTTGTAGGGACGACTGGGCGATAGCGTACCAGGCGGATAGTTGGTTATCAGGGGAATCACTGCGTTGATGCTGCGCGGGCTGTTCATAGTTTCATTTTGTTGTAGTGACTGGTAGAATGTCTCGGTCTTTGAAAGCCATGGCATTTGATATATTTCTGGGGTTTAATAGCATTGCTGGGCGTCTCGAGTAGGTAGGGCTTGCGCAGTGCTTGGGCCGGTTGGGTAGAAATCTGCATGGGGGGCGGCGTTTGGGATCGGAAGGATTTCGATCTCACGCGATCCATTGGTACAAATGTTGATTGGGGCTTATCAACTGTCCGTTCGTGCCATGAGGACATTGCTTGGGTACGGTTATCTTTGTTATGGTGATGCATCCGCGGAGTGCATCCTTTCCTTTTTCTCCCGAGTCTGTCACAGGTACGGCGACACGCACCCAAGGAATTGTCCTCCGTTTCGACAACAATACAAGGCACACAGTTCCTCTACCTGGACACGAGCGGAAAATTATCAACTTTTTTACAACTTACTAACTGGACAAATCAATCAATTCTTCCGCGGCATGAACCACTGAGTCCAATTTATCTAACAATACCTATTCCACATATCTCTTGACTAGAGGACTTTCGACTACGGAAGGCACATTCTCCTGCCAAAACAAAGCTTGAACAATCGGTCATTCTAAGCTCTTCAATCCGCTTTGACCGCTCAAAATGGCCGTGGTTACCACAATCTCTAATCAATTTCACTACATACCCCGGGGGATCTGCGATTCTTTCTTCGGAACCTATCCTGTCCTCCAAGACTTCAACATATTTCAACGTATATTCTTCGAGGCTTCACGTGGTTCTGCAGATGATCAACACATCAAATCCAGAAAGAATGCTTAGTTCCTGACCTACCGATCTGGAACAGGAGAGGACCCAGGCACGCAATGGCCACTCGCATAATGCATCAGTCAGCAGAAAAATGGGACGCAACTTGACTGCGAATAACGGAGCAAAAGAACGTTCAACAAGAAACATAGCCAGTTACAACTTGCCATTCAATGGATTGGCGGCAGTGTTTCAGGACGTGGTGGGTTTTCGCCTGGCAAGCGTTCTCCCTATAAAAAGCCACAAATGTCCGTTTAACAACACTGCAACGTGGCGAATGTGACTCGCCACCGAATAAAGTCACAGCCCATAACTTCACACTGTCAGCTCAATTAGAATCATCATGTTGGATAGCTTGCTCTTCAATTATTTTCCAATGGATCACTCAGGATTCTTTATCTATTATTACTCGAGGTATGACTGCGATATATGGCAGAGCGATTATGTCCAAACAAATCGTTCTTTCGCATGTTCACCATCGCACAGTTCCAAGCATGGACATTTGGACAATTTTCTACTGTCACTACAGTTCCCATAAAATGTCTGTACAGCTGTACATACCTGATCATGCCTCAACTGGCGTGCCTCGCATAGTCGAGAATAAATATTTATTTATTTATTTATTTATTACGAGGCGTGCCGTGTTTCAGCGGTTGACCTTTGTTGGTAGTCGGTCGTGTTGCGAGGGTGGTTACGGCTTTGCATGAGGGGGAGGGAAGGGAGTTGATCATCGGGAAGTCTACATTGATAGATTCGGAATCGGTGTCACTCATGTCGGAGGCGTTATGCATTGACCGCTTCTTGTATCGTTAGCGGGGGCGAGTCCGGAACGTTAGTTGACTTTTTGTCTATTAGGGCTGTGGGGCTTGAGTCGGGATGTAGTGCTGTCGTGGACGCGTGACGCAGGGGGTTAGGTCCAGATCCACGTTAGTGCTTGTAGTATGGCAAGCAGTAGCTCTGAAAACCGGCGATGAATCATGAGGCTGTTGCCTTGCTTTGGTATTAGTAGCCGGTGGGAAAGCTCTTTGCAACGGCGTTAGATCAGGCTTGATAAGAATAGGCTCAAAGTTTGCGTTTGTTCTTAAGGTAAATCGGTTTGCTATGATGCTTGTAGCCAGTTCTAGAGTTTTGAATGCGATAAGGATAGGGCAATTGCGACTGTTCTTCGATTTCCTGAGCCGCTTACTCCCGCACATGTCAGGAGGGATGTTACACATGGACGTAAATAGGCGGGTGACTTTCTCCAAGGGAAGTTTGTCACGAACCTTGAAGACGAGCACGTTCGGGCACAGCGCGTGCGCTCGTTTATCACAGTAGTGATGGTAGTAAGAAGGGCGCCGGTATCTTTGAGCTCGTCAGCGTTGCCATTTGTCCTTATTCCTGCGAGTTAGGCCAATGGCATAACTTTTGCTAGCGCTGTTTTGGTAACAGCCATTTCCTGTTTGAGAGCAACCATTTCAGTTGAGAGTGCACTGATTTTGTTAAGTGTCTTTCAATGGGTCTATAAGATGGACACTGCAGGGGCCCAGTTTATTCAGTTTGTCTTTCGCAGCAAAACGTTTAATCGCCTTATCCGCCTTTGCAGTGCATGAGACAGAGCTGTGATCGACAGAAACTGCGCTATTCGAATGAGTACTTCTACGTTTGCCCCGGAGTTTGGCTCCGGCGGCTTTACCTTTTATTCCATCTTTGTTAGTCATTATGGAATAGCACGGCTTTATAATTCGTGTTCCAGTAACACTGTTTTGCCGTATATAGGATCTAAAAAGCTTACAGTTTAGCACGTCTAAATATCGAGACAACGCGTCTAATTACTCTAATAAATAGTTGCTATATGGCGGAATAAGCAACAAAAAGTCTAAAACGCACAGTTTCTAACTTCGCGTGGTCAAGGTCATGGTCGGATTTGGGTTTTCAAAAAGTTTTGTAGGTTTCTTTTGCGTTTTCAAAAGCGTTTGCCGAAATTTTTGGGGTTTTCGTACGTGGTTGGCCAAAAGGAAAAAGGAAAACAATAAGGAAAGTGAAAGAAACCCTAATCCCTCAATCGCGCTGGCCACTGAACGCGTCTACCCGAACTAGTCGATTTGTTCGAATCAGAGGAAGGCGTCGTCTTAGACGTCCTATCGGATCGCAAGATTGTAGGAACTACTGAAGAAGTAGCGCTTGGTTCGATGGGAAGCGGCGGAGCTGAAGTGGAACGTGATGCTTGGGTTTAGGGATGTTGGAAGCATGCGAGTCTTCCATCATAGGCTGGGTTGATTCTTCAGAAGACGAGCAAGAGTCTTCATCGAGCTCAGGTTCCACGTGGGCAATCTTGAGACGATCAATCGTAACGGCTTCTCGTTTACCGTGACGGTCGATGATAAAAACCCGGTCCTTACGCTGCAGGACCTTGAAAGGACCTTCGTAAGGTCGCTCCAGTGGTCTGCGGAGACCATCGAGGCGGAGAAAAACGAACGGACAATGCTGCAGGTCTTGTGGAATAAAAGATTTACGTTGTTGTTCTCTAACGTCGGGAAGCTTGTACTGACGCATGCTCGTGGCTAGCTGACGTGCATAATTTGCTTCGTAACGGGTAATTCTGGGACTAGGGGAGAAGAAATCGCTAGGTAAACGCAGTGGTTGTCCATATACCAACTCGGCGCTAGACGTACGCAGATCGGCCTTTAGGACTGATCGGATCCCAAGGAGGATCATAGGCAGTACTTCAGTCCAACTCAGTGCATTGGCGGCGCTGAGTGAGGCTCCCAAATGTCAGTGGAAACGCTCCACCATGCCGTTCGCTTGCGGATGATAGACGGTTGTGAATGCTTTGGCATCCAGTGAGTTTAAGGGGATCGTTAAAAGGTCGTAGATTCGAATTGCGGACCGAGATCTGTAGTCACTGTGGCTGGACAGCCGTGTGAAGCGACACAGTGCGCCATGAAAGCGCGCGTTACGGTTTCCGCAGCTACGTCAGGGATGGGAATAACTTCGGGCCAACGGGTGCAACGATCGAGCATGGTCAAAATGTAGATCCCTCTTTTGGACGGCGCCAGAGATGGAATGGGCAAATCGCGCTGAAACGGACGGAAAGCGACCAAGCGGAACGGACACGTGCCGCTGAAGCTTGGCCCGCTGGCAGGTGAGACTGATGCGTGCCCACCGCGTAAGATCGCGTTGCCTCCCCGGCCAAACGTATCTCTCAGAGACAAGCTTAGCAGTAGCTTTAATGCCTAGGTGGGGGATATTGTGAAGGGTGTCGAAAACGATACGGCGAAAAGGTTCTGGAACGGCGGGTCGAGGTCGTCCAGTAGATGTGTCGCATAAAATTATACCATCAGATGACGGCAAAAGGTGCGGGGATATCTTCAAAGAATAATCGCGGAGTTCCGAAAAACCCGTCGTTTGATTGCGCGGCGGTCATAGCAGACAAATTGATTGCCTGCCCGGCAGGGCCCATCTCAGGCACTCTTGAAAGAGCATCGGCGACGACGTTTTGTTAACCAGAAATGTGTCGGATATCAGTCGAGAATTGGGCAACAAAATCCAGCTGACGAATCTCACGTGGTGAGCGTCGAGCTGATTGATTTCGGGTTGCGTAGATAAGCGGCTTGTGATCGGTGAAGATACTGAAGGTGTTACCTTCAAGGACTTGTCGGAAATGCCGAACGATAGAGAAAACGGCCAGCCGTTCGCGACTGAACGCGCTGTACTTCACTTCGGCAGGTTGTAGGCGTCTAGAGTAGAAAGCACGAGGTTTCCAGCCTCCATTTGAATGTTGCTGTAGGAGGGCGCCAAGGTTGGTGTCCGATGCGGCAACAGCAACACTGAGCGGAGCGTTCGGATCGAAGTGATGAAGCATAACGGCTTCAGCTAAGGCTTCTTTGCTGGCCTTAAACGCTTCGGCAGCAGCGGTCAGTTCCACCTGACCGTTTTCGCGCCCACGAAGTAGGTCGGTTAGTGGACTTAACAAATTGACACAGTGTGGAAGAAAACGTCGATAACAGTTGCGCATGCCGTTAAAACGGCGAATAGCGGCTAACGTAGTCGGGACCGGTGAGTCTCTGATGGCGCGGACTCTATCGTCTAGAGGCCGTATGCCATACTGATCAATATGGTGGCCAAGAAATTCGACGAATGGCTGCTGAAATACGCATTTGTCAGGGTTGACAGTGATGCTATTAGTGGCCAGACAATCGAAAAGAATCTTAAGATGTTATGCGTGTTGTTCTTTAGAAACTCTGGCAACTAAGATATCGCCGAGGTATGGATAGACCAAATCTAGTCCTCTAGTGACTGAATCGATGGGTCGCTTAAAGGCCTGGGCTGCCTTACGAAGATCTAACGGCATAAGCAAAAATTCAAACAGCCCAAACAGCGTAAGTACGGCAGTCTTCGGTATGGCCTCCTCAGCGACTGGAATCCGGTGATACGCGCGAACCAGATCGATTTTCGAGAACACACGGATGCCGCACAGGCTTGCCGTGATGTCCTGAAAGTGGGGAATCGGATATCGGTCGGGAACAGTAACGATATTGAGCGCGCGGTAATCACCACAAGAACGCCAGTCTCCTGACTTTTTGGGCACCATGTGGAGCGTCGGTGCCCACGGGCTTTTAGATGGGCGAACGATGCCTAGTTCAAGCATATGCTCGAATTCTGCGCGAGCAACTTTTAGCTAGTCAGGGGTCATTCTCCTGGCTTTGGCGAAAACAGGCGGACCTATGGTAACGATATGATATTTTGCAGCATCAGTGGCAGATGGAAAGGGTGCTATTGCGCGAAAGACTTTAGGATATTTGATATTAAGCATCTGACCGACAGGTGAGCTGAACTGGTTGGCATATGCAAGACTGGTTGACTCAATGTCGGTCAAAGTACCTATAACTGCCAGATTTGTTTGACTATCGATCAGACGGCGTTGCTTCGCGTCAACAAGCAAATCGAAGGGCTGCAGCAAGACAAGGCCAAGAATTGGCGTCTGGACATCTGCGACGAGAAAGATCCATCTAACTGAACGTCGTAGGTTTAAATTAAGCGTGCGCGAGCGTTGACCATACCCCGAATGGTGGTGCCGTTTGCTGCGCGCAATGAACTGGTCGCCTCTTTGATACCATAAGAATCACGTGGGATAACGCTGAAAACTGTGCCGGTGTCAACGGGATAGCATACTCCCGTACTGCGATCGGTAACAAAGAAAAGGCGACTGGGGCAACCAGCAACGTCCGTCGCCCCTACGTGCTGGCCGGCCCGTATCCCTGCCTATGCGCTTGAAGGAACATGGCTGGCGACACTATCTGGCCTGCTGACCAAATCGCTCTTGGTACCAGCAAGAGCTTGACCTAGGGGAGATTTCGAATGTGACCTAGGAGGACTGCGACTACCGGAACGATTTCGGCGGTTAGATCCGGATCGTGCTAGCTTCTCTAGTCGGTTGGCAAGTGCGGTTACTTGCGCTCTTAGTTCTGCTACCTCTGTACTAGAAGTAGACCGAACCTGAGATATTTGGGCGTTGGATTCCCAAATACGGCCGGCAATGTCAGCGAGCTGGGAAAGAGGCGCATCGTTTGCACACAGGGGTTACGCATGTCACGCGGTAGGCGACGAAGCCACATCTCTTTAAGACATGAGTCACCAACAGAGAGAAGCTTAGCTAGAGCCTGCATCTTGTACAGCAAATGAGAAGGCTTTCGATCACCTAGCTCAGTTTTGTTAAGAAGCTGCGTAACGCGAGCATGGGCTGATAAGCCAAATCGCTTTAAGACAACGACTTTAAGCTCGTCGTACCTCTTCTGAAATTCCGGTAGCTCCAAGATGTCGTCGGGGTCATCGACGACTTGCGGAGGAAGCGCTGCGACAACGCAGTGATATTAGACGCTGTCAGACTTAACACCATGTAATGAAAAAATGGATTCCAGCTGATTAAACCAGGACTTAGGGTTAGTCTCACGGAAAGGCGGGATAGGGAAACGGAACGCACTAATCTGATCGTCAGAAATTGGGTGAATGATCATGGTGAAAAATTACGGGCATGTGAAAGTGAATGCAAGTAGTAAAGAGTAAAAGTAGAAAGGTAGACAGAATAAGTTACCGGATCTGAAAAGAAATATTAGTATCAAACTCACGAAAGAACTTCCTTTTCGGGGTCACCAATTATAGCGCGATGATCGTGCGCTATATATTAGGCACGAGACTAGACGGCCAATCAAAGGCAATAGTAGAACACACAAAAGTAAGCTGGGGAAAAGTTTATTGGACGGGAGGAGCGTTACCCAATACTAAAAATAGGGCACCCGAAGAGAGATAGCTAGGGAGAATAAATAAATAAATAAATATTTATTCTCGACTATGCGAGGCACGCCAGTTGAGGCATGATCAGGTATGTGCAGCTGTACAGACATTTTATGGGAACTGTAGTGACAGTAGAAAATTGTTCATATATCCATGCTTGGAACTGTGCGATGGTGAACATGCGAAAGAACGATTTGGTTGTAGTGGGTTCGGGATCCATTTGTTTGGACATAATCGCTCTGCCATATATCGCAGTCATACCTCGAGTAATAATAGATAAAGAATCCTGAGTGATCCATTGGAAGATAATTGAAGAGCAAGCTATCCAGTATGATGATTCTAATTGAGCTGACAGTGTGAAGTTATGGGCTGTGACTTTATTCGGTGGCGAGTCACATTCGCCACGTTGCAGTGTTGTTAAACGGACATTTGTGGCTTTTTATAGGGAGAACGCTTGCCAGGCGAAAACCCACCACGTCCTGAAACACTGCCGCCAATCCATTGAATGGCAAGTTGTAACTGGCTATGTTTCTTGTTGAACGTTCTTTTGCTCCGTTATTCGCAGTCAAGTTGCGTCCCATTTTTCTGCTGACTGATTCGTTATGCGAGTGGCCATTGCGTGCCTGGGTCCTCTCCTGTTCCAGATCGGTAGGTCAGGAACTAAGCATTCTTTCTGGATTTGATGTGTTGATCATCTGCAGAACCACGTGAAGCCTCGAAGAATATACGTTGAAATATGTTGAAGTCTTGGAGGACAGGATAGGTTCCGAAGAAAGAATCGCAGATCCCCCGGGGTATGTAGTGAAATTGATTAGAGATTGTGGTAACCACGGCCATTTGAGCGGTCAAAGCGGATTGAAGAGCTTAGAATGACCGATTGTTCAAGCTTTGTTTTGGCAGGAGAATGTGCCTTCCGTAGTCGAAAGTCCTCCAGTCAAGAGATATGTGGAATAGGTATTGTTAGGTAAATTGGACTCAGTGGTTCATGCCGCGGAAGAATTGATTGATTTGTCCAGTTAGTAAGTTGTAAAAAAGTTGATAATTTTCCGCTCGTGTCCAGGTAGAGGAACTGTGTGCCTTGTATTGTTATCGAAACGGAGGACAATTCCTTGGGTGCGTGTCGCCGTACCTGTGACAGACTCGGGAGAAAAAGGAAACGAACAGAGACAGCCACACAGACAGAAGAAAGGAATGCATTTGGAATGCAGTCAATCAATTGCGGCGGTGCCTGAACTATTGTACCACTATGTTTAAAGAAATCGAGCGAAACACGGATCAGTAAAGAATGAAAGATTGAAGATGAAGCAGGAGTGTTTGGGGAGGGGTCAGAAAGCAAAAGAGCGTTTAGATGAGACTGGATAAGTCAGCAAGATGTAGCTAGGCAGTCAGATTAAAGTGGTGATAACAGTAGTGAATGTCGCGAGAAAGTAAATTTGCGTGACTACAGAGGCTATATAAAAAGCCCGTTAGCATATCAAACGAAGCTCTCAGGCTGAGGGACAGGGTGTGTTGTGACTGCACAGCCTAGAACACGTGCGTCTCTGATTTCTGGAAACAGTCAGAAAATAGGAGACTGGTCAGACCAGGCTAGAGTGGAGCCAGGCCCGAAGTGTTATCCGTCCAATGGATAAAGGAAGGCAGACAGAGTGCGAAAATGAAAGAATGTAATCGTGAAGGAGACACTTCCCCTTAAGTGTCTCCTTCACGATTACATTCTTTCATTTTCGCACTCTGTCTGCCTTCCTTTATCCATTGGACGGATAACACTTCGGGCCTGGCTCCACTCTAGCCTGGTCTGACAAGTCTCCTATTTTCTGACTTTCCAGAAATGTTTCCAGAAATGTAGTCGGCGTCGAGAGCATAGACGGGGCGTCGTTCGCAGTCGAGTCGCGCACCAAAGGCGGAGATCGTGTTCGTATTTCCAAAAAACGGGAACAATGTTCCAACCGGCAAACCGAATAGTTACCTAATACAAATTAAAACTATAATTTGAATATTTTAGATTAGTTTACACAGTCCTACGGGGAAACCTCCAGGTCCCTACATATGTAAATGTATATGCCTATATCGCAGGGTTACTTGCTCGTTTGTGCCACATCCATTTCATTGGATCATTGGACCATTGGATGATAGAGAGCAGAAGGAAGATCCTTTGTCAGCTCCTTCACTTCCCGAGCATTGCGGCGATGGCGTGAGTCATTGCGGCAGAAGGTTCCGCCGTGCACCACTGTAGTTGTCTTAAAGGCAGCAGAATCCCAGCGCTCTCAGGTGGGATTCTAACAGTTGTTTGAAACGTTCCTCTGTCTCAGCATCAACAACATGATCAGGCAACCGGTGCCATTCATTCACCACGCGAGTCGATAACGCCAAATTGAGCTGCACACGGAGATTCCTCTGTTTGAACCGTTTCATGCGGTGGCCTTGTGTCTAACTCTCAGTGTTGAGTTGAAAGAAGTCCTGTAACTCGCAACCCAGTTCTCCTCTGAGAATATGTCGAATGAATATCAAATCTCCTCGGTGACGGCGGTAACCTAGAGAGAACAACTTCAGTCGTTGAAGTCGGTGTGGATAAGACAGGTCTCGCAACTCAGGGACGGATTTGGATCGACGCCGTTGAACCTTCTCTATCATGGCACATTAGGATTTGGTGGGAGGGTAGGCAGCGGGTAGCCCGTCTTCGAAAATCGGACGTACATGCGAGCCAAATAGGAGTCGGAAAAGTCGCAGGATCAAGAGAGAAAATCCTCTACGTCTAGAATGGAACATCCTGTAGGCCGCGGCGACCCTATTCTGTGTGTCTTGAATAGATTTGAGGTTTGAGGACACTATCACTCAAAGGTCCCCCTCTTGAGTCGCGCTTTTTAGCAAGGAACCCCCAATGCGGTAACTTCCAAATGAATTTGCCGAGCCAACGGGGAGCACAGAGCATTTATCACGATTTACGGGCAACTGCCACTTAATCGACCAGTCATGGAGTAGATCGAGCGTGGTTTGTAATCTGTCGGCGTCCTCAAGGCTGGATACTTCCATCCATAGCTTTAGGTCGTCAGGGTAGATTAGGCAACCCGTCTGAAGAGTGTAGGGTAAGTCGTTGATGAAGATATTGCGATGTATGGGCCCAAGGACGAAGCCCTGTGGGACCCCACTCGTCATGAGAACAGGAGCAGAAAATGTCATTCACCTTCACATGCATAGAGCGGTCGTTTATGAAGTCGGAGACCCAAGACAGGAGGTTCCCAGAAATATCGATTCCTTGTACCTTAAACAGGAGCCGTTCATACGGGACTTTATCAAAAGCTTTGCTGAAGTCAACAACCAAAACGGCTTAGCCTTTGACAGAGTCTAGCTACCTAGCCCAGGTCTCCTTAGCAAGGAGCAAGTTCGAGGTACAGGAGCGTGCTTTTCTGAACCCATGCTGGGCATAAGCAATGACCTTCTAGCCCCCAAGATGAAGAGTAACAGCTTGTTTAAGATCCGTTCCATAACTTTACACACTATTGACATCAAAAAGATTGGACCATAATTGGCCGGATCATGTCGACTTCCTCCATTGTAAATGGGTTTGACGATACCAACTTTCCAAGCTGAAGGAAGATGGCCAGCTTTTAGTGATCGACGAAAGACTTGACATATGGTTGAAGCTATGTACTCCGCCACAGTCCTGAGGAACAAAGGATGCACTCCATCAGGGCCGGTTGAGCTATACGGATGTAACTGAAGAAGAAGTTTCATCACAGTATCAGTGATAATATCTACTTGGGCCAACGAAGATGGAAAGGTGGATACGACGCTGTCACTAAATGGTGTTTATTTCGCGTAAACAGAAGCGTATGGCTCAGCCAAGTGACTAGCTTTCTCAGCGTCCTCGTGAAGTAACGCTTGATGATCACAGAAACACAAAGCATGGAGGCCATTACCAGCGCTAGTGCTTCTTTTCAAGTAAGAGTAGAGCATTTTAGGCGCGATTCTGGAGTGTTTTGCCAAAGATAGTTCGTACTGTTGGCGTTTCTGGCGCTTCATTGCGACACAAACATTTCTGACAGTCTTGTAGTGAGGGAAGTCGAGTTCTGAATGAGATTGCCTAAAGCGGTTCCATAATTTGCGCCTTCTATTCATAGTTGACCTCAACTCACGATCCACCCAAGATGGACCTCTAGCGAAGGGCTTTCGATGGCAGGAGGGAACTACATGCTCAAGTGACGACGTCCTTTTGGAGAGTACAAGATTCCACGCGTCGTCGTGGTGAATGTGTTCAAGGATACCCCAATCCGTAGCGCTTGCGGTCGTTTTCATGCGGAGTGGGACGGCAAGCCAAAAATTCCGACGGTGACCACCGCGGCTATGGATTGTAAGACGGCGAATCCAGTGGAATGAAACAGCACAAGGATCGTTGTTGTCTATGGGTTGAAGAACGGTTAGGTTCGTGACATCCGCATCTGCCGGGGAGAGCACGAGATCTAGGATGTGCGGGGTCTGGTCTGGGAAAATACGAGTAGGCATCAAGACATGTTTAACGAGGCTGCAGTCCAGAGCGGTTCTAAGCAATGTGGCATCGAAGGAGTCAGATCGGCGATCACAAAGGAGTAGGTCCCAATCGATTTCCGGACATTGAAATCCCCCAAGATTAGACAGTCTTTGTGCCCACCATACATCCTTATCGAGCCCAACAAACGCGCTCCGGGACCCGATGGCGCTCTGTAGACGACACCGACCAACAGAGAGCTGCATCCGTCATGAACACGGCAACAAAGGGCTTCGAAATTGTCATCCTGGTCACTGATTGCTTCAACTACATGTACTTTGAGATCCGTCTTCCAGTAGAGAATTACTCCACCACCTGACCTCACCCCGTGGCGATCAGACCGGGGGTGGTGATGTCCAGGGATAGATACTTCCGAGTCCGTGATACCTGAGAAAAACCTGGTTTCGGTGAAGGCCATCAAATCTGGACAAGTCTCCTATGTAAGCAACTGAATTTCGTCCAGTTTATTCCTTAGACTGCGTACATTGGCAGATAGCACGCGTAGTCCGTTTTCATGCTTTGCTGTCTGGGGGTGACAAGAATCGGCCTTCAGCGCACTCTTGTGCTCTTCCGAACTAAGCAAAAATCCACGATATGTAGGTAGGTTTCACCACTCGCCCGGAACTTTCTGAGCTCCTCTACAGCCTCCTTCATTTTAATTCGGTCCTCGGAAGAGAGGTCTCGTAACACGTAGAAAGGTTCGCCTTTGAGATGTGGAGTCCGTCGAAGGATACAATCTTGGGGGTCGAACCTTGGAGGAATTTTCCTGCTTCTTACCGAGGCGGAAGACAAAGGCAATGTTTATTCCCTGTTCGCCTGCATCAAACAGTAGGGAACTCATCCGCTCAAGCAGTATTAAATTATCCAACATTCGCACTGCCGAGGTAGCCTTGTCCGATTCCGCCGCTTTCACGATGATAAGACAGCGGTCACGAGATGGCTGAATGCGCTCTGGAATTAGTGGCTTACTGGATGATGGATTTTCCTTTATCACATTTTCCAGCTCAGAAAGTCTGTTGAGAATTATCTTCATTTGTGACAGAGAAGATGGAAGCTCAGGTTTATTCAGTCTTAGCCTTAGTCTTGGTGGCACATGTAGCTAGACCTTGGCTACACGAGGACAAGGTCGATTTCTCCTTCACTACGTCCGCATATGACTTCGTCGTAGGCTCAACAGGCCGGATGTGTATTAATGGGTCCGAATGAGAAGTAGACAGGGCGGGGGTGGCCGCGACTTTTGGGGCGTCGCTGGAAAATGTGTTGCTCCGTCTCCCGGCACGCCTAGCAGAGGGAGCGGGAGAACGTCTTCACGATGTTGATGTGGCGGACGTCTTGCCAACGCAGCAGCATCGACGCAATATCGACAAATCCATAACAAACCCTTGTGCTCAGCATAGGTTTTGAAGAGCGGTTCAGTAAGTTGCGAGCAACGCCTTTGGCCACATGCACTGAGTTTGCAGCCAATGCGCTGGATACCCTTAGACACCACTTTCGCACAATGCAAACGTTGGGAGCTAGACATAATCACTTGATCTCAGAGAAAATTTGACGGTGGTTAAATTTTGTCCCCAGTGTTTCGCCAAACATTGGGCTTCGCGATATTTCACCTAAAAAGATCGATCAGTACGACACGCCAAAAAATCGAGTTACCGCGTAGCAGTGGGTACACCTGCACCCTGTTAGTTACATATTATTCTCACAGCTATTTCCGTTCTTGCTCACCTATTTCCCGGAGTACGCTAACGTTTCTGCCTAGTAATTACGCAAAAAAGAAAGCACATAAGAGAATGTGAGGTAAGCAAAACATCTGTTCTGTGAGTACTACTCGGTAACTCGACTTTTGGCGTGCTTACTGATCGAGATATTTAGCTGAAATAACGTGGAAAACAGTGCTCGAATAAACACATGAAAAGAAATTTGACTATTGTCAATTTTACTCTGATCCAAGATATCTTGGATCGACTAAAGTGGTCTGGCCAAAGCGTCTCACTGACGCTTATTGGTAATTTTGCCGTTATTCCCATTTTTAATCCATGTTTGCACCCAGCTTGCCTTTTTATTGTATACGTGATTTTAAATTCTGCTCTGTTTTCCACTTAAACATGGACGTCTCGCGAAAAACCGAGGCGGATGAATCCCTCGTTTGATGAGTCAATTGCAGCTTGCAGCAATTCTGCCTGTTCAAGGCCAGTAACGGATTCATCTGGTGCTATGCAGTGTGATGTTTGCTCTCGTTGGTATCACAAAAGTTGTACCGGCCTCCGAGCGAATCAGTGCAATATGCTTTCATCCAGTAAAAACCTGCTGTTTAGACGTGCTGATTGTTGCGCTCAGAAAGCGAAGCACCTGGCTTTCGCCTGTGCTGAATTCAAAGCACTAGCATCCAGGTTCACAGTGGTTGAAAAGGCATTAGCCGAGCTTGCCTCTCTTGCCTCGCTCAACTCTAAAGTGGATTTGATTATGAAATCCCTGGATATTGCGAATATGGACGCTGTAACGGACTATCCTGCTGACAGTCCAACCGTTGACGAGGCGTTCATTCTACCGGACGCTCCTGTTCACGTGGATATAACTGACACAGATGCCTCGGACAGCCTTGTTGACCCGCCCCAAATGAAAGGCGATGCACGCGCTCCTGAGACATTAAAGAATAAGCGTAAGAGGGCAAGGAAAGCGCACAAACCCTACGCCCCAAACCGGAAGGTGATAAAATGCTCGAGAAACAAGCGCCTGATTTGGAAACACCACCTGGTGTAGCAATTCCGTCAGTGAGACAAGCGATGCCGTCGCCTTCGGTCCCACAGATTCCTGTCAAACAACCAAGTGGCGTGAATGGTTGAGCATGTGGAGTAAATACACCTCATCGAGGCGATTCTTACACAGATAGCAGTGTGATTTTCAGAAACGTCACTGAATCCACTGTCGCTCTTCCCACCCAGCGCATGCTTGATGATCTTGATGGGCTTAACGTTTGCGTGACCAGGCTTTTACCACCAGGTTTCCCTGGCGTTACTGTCAGGAAGCTCATCAGATTGGGGAACGTTCCGGTTGGTCAACCAAATCCTCGACGCCGCCTGCTTAGGGTGGTCCTCTCCACCCCAGAAGAGCGCAGGGCCTTACTGAGATTTGCCTTCAAGCTCAAAGGAACCAACGTTAGTGTACAACCAGACCTTCCGTTAGCGGATAGGTTAAAGTTAAAGGAAGCCATCATAGACCTAAAAGCCCGGCGTGCAGCTGGCGAGCAAGCTTTGATTGTTGGGTTTTCAGGTGGTCAGCCGGCGGTCCTTTACCGCCCTGCCAGAACCCGTTCTGCTTGCGCATGACTCAGGGCTGGTCGTGACGAAGCCCTCCAAGTGGTACTTAGTAACGCGCGTAGCCTGAGGAACAAGATTTGCGAGATGGGTCTGCTCGTAGACAGATCTCGTCCAGATATACTTGCTTTCACTGAAACATGGCTGTCTGAGGAAATCACACATGGCGAAGTATATCTGCCTGGCTACGCATTGTTCCGCGCTGACCGCTCCATTGGTCGTCAAGGGGTGGTGTAGCTCTTTTGTGAGTAATCACATTGACGTATTGAGGACCAGCGTTTTTCAGTTTCTCGACAAACTGTTGAGGCTCTCGCAGTCTTCATTTGCGCTTCCTCGGTTCAGCTTACGGTCGTGTTAGTGTATAGAAGCCCCATGAGCATCTCCAATGGAATCATTGAATTTATACGCACTCACTCTGCGAACAAGTGTCTGGTGCTGGGAGACTTCAACCTCCCAGAGGTTTGTTGGGATGATCTAGCTTGCAGTTCGGCTCTGGAATCGTTCGGTACAGAACTGCTGGAATTAACGCTGCAGGTACCACTACACCAGTTCGTGGACCTCCCCACTAGGTACATGAGCAATCAGCAGCCGTCCATTTTAGACCTTGGTTTTGCTAAGTCACTTGACTTCGAAATAACATTAAATAGGGCACGCCTCTTGTCGCTGGCGATCACGTTTGCTTGTCTTTCCAGTGTACTCTTATCAGGTCTTGCCAAACTACTACCAGTCGGTATCCGAACATTTGTGCCGCGGACTTCCAAGCGATGCGGGATAAAGCTAGGTCATCGCCTTGTGTGACACTTGAGACCGACATTGCATACTTAACATGAAAAATCTTAAGGCTCACCCCATCGACATTTCTGCACCTCACGTCCCACTGGTAAAAGGAAGGGAATCAAGAGCGCAGCCTCCGTGGATAGATTCCGCGGGGAAGGGCCTGCTAAAGAAGCTGTCTAGATGCTGGCGAGCGTACCGAACAGCTTCGTCGAACAGCATGTTTGACAAGTATCGGTTGGTTCGAAATGAATGCAAGCTACATCTTAGGTTGGCCCGGCTTCAGTATGAAAAGGGCTTAGCTGATAATGCCTCTAAAAATCCCAATTGATTCTTCGCTTACGTCAAACGACGCTGCTTCCAGAAGATGGGACCCATGCCTATAGCGACTGTGACAAGGCATGCGTGGTTGGTGAGCAGTACTCGAGTGTCTTTGTCCGCGAAACGAATACGCCATGCAAAGAGTTAGCTTCAAGAATCTCTGAGGACTGTTGTCTGGATGAAATTCCTGTAACTGAGTCCCAAGTTCTCCGGTTCCTATTTTGCCTTCATCTGCTGCTGGCCTTGACACATCCCCTCCAAAGCAAACTCTTGTTTTTTCAACTTCATCCCCAGAACCATCGTCTATTGTCCGGCAGTTCAAAGAACGCAAAGAAAGGACTTATGCAGTGGTAGCGGGTAGCAGCGTAACTCCGGTACCCATGATCCCAGAGACCGATAAATAATCGGAAACGAAGAAGGCTGCAAAATCTAGATCTAATTCGAACTCCTCCCTGTCAAAACTAAAACATGTTATCGATAAAGTGAATCAATTGGGGAATATGATCAAGGCAAAGCCTTACCTGCAAAAGCCGCATCAAAATGAAAAAAAGCCGATTTCCCGACAGGGAAAGATGTCTGATCATCGTAAACGCCCCTGAGTCTATTAAGGAATCCTCGGCTGAAAGGATATTGGAGTAACAAACGTTTATGAGGCGAATGGTTTCGTTACTGTTCGATGCTGGGGAAAAGGGTATAAACTTCGTTTCCGCTTTTCGCCTCGAAAGTTCCCCCCCCCCCCTGAAGGTGGTCTGTCAAGATGAAGAGGAATGACGCCGTATCCTCCAGCGAACCTAACGTTTGAAAGGAGAAACGTTCTACGTTTTGAGAGACCTCTCCCCAGAAGATCGAGTTAAAATGAAGCAGGCCGTTGATGAACTACGAATCCGACGAACAGCTGGTGAAAACGACCTTCACATTGTGGATTTTCGAGTAGTGAAAAGAATCCCGAGGACTCGGTGGAGACCAATTTTCGTTCTCCCGGTGCACTGAGGATCAGGAGTGGATTGCGTGTGATATCGGCGAACGTGCGTAGTTTGAGAAACAAATTGGATGAGATACTGCTCATGACCTCGGAGCAAGAACCCGATCTGATGGCTTTTACGGAGACTTGGCTATCCTCGGATATTTCGGACTCGGAGGTATTTATTCCAGGGTATCAACTATCCCGTGCGGATCGTCTAGGAGGGAGATCCGGGGGCGGTGTTGCACTTTACTGGAAGTCAGACCTTAAAGTTCACACACTGGAAGCCATGTGTGATCTCGATAGATGATCGGAAATTCTTTGGAGTAGGGTTCACGATGGGTTCCGACCGCTCATAGTGGGCGTTATCTACAGATCTCCCTTGGGATCAGGATCCCACCTGATAGACTATGAGGATACACGGGGACGCAAAGATTGATTGTGGGTGACTTCAATGCTCCGGCCGTAAACTGGGATGCACTTCATTGTAATTTATCTCCAGATTCTTTTGATACACGTTTATTAGAAATAACCCTCGAATGTAATCTAACGTAACACATTTTATCCCCTGCCCGTTTTTTTCCAGGCCATGTGCCACACATCCTTGATCTTGTGCTCACACTTAGCTCATCAGATGTCTCCGCTCTAGCCATTTTTCAGCCTCTTGGCAAAAGTGATCACTGTGTAGTCTCCTTTTTGTGGACACGACAGTTAGCTATCAATGTCCAAGGAGCGCACCGCCGAAACTTCTGGCGAGCTGACCCCCTCCGCTTAAAATTGGCTGCCAGACTCATGGACTGGAACATCCCTCACCAGTTGGATCTCGATGCTGCTTGGGACCTTTTGCGCTCCAAGATGATGTTTATCATGGATCGGGTTGTTCCAAGGGTCACAAAACAATTGTTCTCCAAAGGACCCCCATGGATAGATCGGGAAATCAAATCGCTCATGATGAGAAGGTGGAAACTTGGGGGCCGGTTCAAGTTCACTCAGACGGCACAAGATTTCGCGCATTACAAAGAGGCTAGAAATCTATGTACCCTGAGAAAGCGCGAGAAGCGAGAATTAAATGAGCAGCATCTGGCCGAGCAATCTGTGGTTAATCCGAAAAAGCTTCTCGCATACTTAAAAAGAAGCACCAAAACTGGCAACGGTATACCCGCACTGTATTTAAGCAAAGAGGACACCATGCTTCATGACGACATGGCGAAAGCTGGTCTACTAGCTTCGCTATGGTCTCCTGTGTATACGACGGAGGCGCCATTAGCTGTTGAGGACACTTCCTGTTACTCCTCTCCATTAGAGCATGTTGAAATTACCACTGACAGAGTATTGGAACTGCTTCTTGACTTGAACTCGAATTCTTCACCGGGTCCCGATGGCTTACATCCCTTGTTCCTCAAAGAGGTGGCGGAGTTCATTGCTGCACCAATTTGTCAAGTATTTCGTAGCTCACTTGAAGCAGGTCGTCTCCCAACTAAATGGAAAGCAAATGTGAAACCCATGTACAAAGGTGGGAATCGCCAAGATCTAGTGAACTACCGACCGATTTGCCTGTCATCAATCTTCTGTACAACCATGGAAAGGATTTTAAAACAGGCCTTGCATCTTCACCTTGAGAAATTGGACGTCATCTCTCCTGCTGAGCACGGATTTCGGAGGGCACGCTCTTGCATTACCGATCTGCTTGTTGCCCGAGAAAAATGGGCGCAGTCAGTGGATGCTGGTCATCGACTTGATGTAGTTTTTGTGGATTTTAGCAAGGCATTTGATAGGGTTCCACACAAGCGACTTCTTATCAAACTTCGGCAGATTGGCATCGCTGGTACATTGCTCGCCTGGATCGCGGATTTCCTAGATAATTGTAGTATGAAGGTGAGGGTTAACCAAGTTGACTCTGGTCCTGTTCTTATGACCAGTGGGGTTCCACAAGGCTCCGTACTTGGTCCCGAACTATTCAAAATCTTTATAAACGATCTCCCGGAGGTGCTTCAAATCGACTGCTTGATCTATGCTGATGATCTTAAACTATGGTCGGAAGTATCCAGGCTTGAAGATGCTGACAGGTTGCAGCTGACGCTCGATCTGCTGCACGATTGGTCGGTCAAGTGGCAAATGCCTATCAATCGTGATAAGTGCTGTGTTCTCCCGATCGGTGATCAGGAACCTTTCGGTGTTTACCACATCGGTAGTTTTCTGTTGAAGAATGTGGTTGGTGAGAAGGATTTGGGTGTACTTATTTCTCCAGATCTAAGAACAACCCAGGACACGTTGCGGAAGGTAGCATCTGCCACCAGGATGCTCTGTGCCATACGAAGGTCGTTTTACAAATTGACTCCGCAGAACTTCAGGCTCCTGTTTTCCTCCCGCGTTCGTCCAATGCTGGAATACGGCCTACCTGCCATACACCCACTCACGAAATTTGAATGTGAGTTGATTGAGAAGGTTCAGAGGCGCGGATCCAAGTCTGTGTCTACGCTACGTGTTTTACCTTATCCCCTTCGTCTCCAATGTATGAACTTATTTACTCTGGACTACCGCCGTCGCCGGGGTGATCTGATTTATACTGGACGCATTTTAAGGGGCGATTTGGGGAAGGTGCTGCAGTTCTTCCATCTCAACACAGATTGTTCAACACGAGACCACAGCTTAAAACACTTTAAACCTCGGCGGAACCATATCCGGTCTGATATCGCGTTATCCACACGGGTTGTGAATGAGTGGAATAATCTCCCTGAATGTGTGGTAAGTGCCCAGCCAGAGGAATGTTTTAAAGAACGATTGGACAAGTACATGCTGAGCATGCCTGGATTCCGCTGTTTTTGCTGCAGCTGCAACAATCCCTCGGCGAACAAACTTTAGCAATGACCCGTGTCATCCAGCCAATGAACGGGAGGTGATGGAGCTGACACGGGTCTTCCCTTCTGCTCTCTACAACTCTATGAACTCTATGAGAGTCTAGCTCCCGTGGTAGTGTATCGGGTTTGAGCGTGAACATGCGGTGATCCCCAAAGTAAGGCGATCGTTGTGGCTCGGTTAAACAGACGTTGATTCTTCCTCTTCTATTTTCCTTCACGTTTCGTTTGGTCTCTTACTAGGTTTATGTGAGTAACACGCGGTAACACGTTTTCTTGGCGTGCCATACTGATCGAGCTTTTTAGCTGAACTAACGTGGAAAACAGTGTTTGAATAAACACTTGAAACGAAATTTAACTGTTTTCAAATTTTTTCTGATCCAAGATATCTTGGATCGATTAAAGTGGTACTGACCATAGCGTCTTTGGCGTTTACTGGTAATTTTTCCTGTTGTTCCCATTTTTAGTCCCGTTTTGCACACTATGAGCTGGTGAGCAAGGCCTCCGTCTGGTGGGTTTTCAGGTGGTCAGCCGGAAATTATTTTCCGCCCTATCAGAACCCATCCTGATGGCGTACGACCCAGGGATGGCGGTGCCGACTTCATTGAGGTAGTACTTAGCAACATGCATAGCCTAAGGAACAAGGTGCACGAGTTGGGTCTAATAATAATAATAATAATGTGTCAGCTGTACGCCGTAACAGCGCTTCGCTGCCGCGCGACCACCACTAGTCGCGCGCGGGCTGTGTATACCGCGAGGACGCCCACCCCTACGCGGATTCGAACCGGTGACCTTATGGTTGCAAAGCAAACGTGCAGACTACTCGGCCACCGGCCGACACGAGTTGGGTCTACTTGTGGACAAATCTCGTCCCGACATACTTGCTTTCATCGAAACGTGATTGTCTTCAGATAGCACGGACGGTGAGATACGTTTACCTGGCTACACGCTGCTTAGAACTGATCGCCCTATTGGTCGCCAAGGCGGAGACGTTGTACTGTATGTGAGCTGTAACTTAGATGTGTTAAGGACCTGCACATTCCAGTCGTCGGATCAGACTGTTGAAGCCCCATCGGCTGTTTTGTGCACTTCGTCTACCCAGTTTACAGTTGTAGTGATATACAGAAGTCCTGAAAGTTCTTCCAGGGGATACTTGACTTTATTCGCACTCAGTCTGCGATTAAGTGTTTAGTTCTAGTTGATTTCGACCTCCCGGAAGTCTGTTGGCCCGATCTTTTTTGCTATTCGGCATCATCAACAGCAGTACATCAGCCATTTGAACTGATACTTCGCTGCCATACAACCATGTGGACCTATGAAATAAAGGATAATAAGAGGGAGAGAAGGGGGACTTACCTGAAAACCTTACTGCCCTAAGCAAACATTCAGGGTCAAGGCGCCTACACCTTGTGTAAACAACATACCGTCACAAACAGCTGGCTACCGTGCAAAGATAAGGCGGCATCGGCGAGACAGCTTCCTTGCGGCTTTCACTGCCCCGTGTCATAATCAGCCATTACCCCGCAGATAACTCAGCACCAAACACACTTGAAACAGGCAATCCAATTAGGAGACGGCAGCAGACGCTCCACTGGTGTCGGTTGCGAGCCATGTCCTGTAAAGTTTCGAGCCAAGCAAAAGGCGAGTCACATGGACTCCAGCCCGGAAGGCGAGAGGGACCAACGTCACCCAGTTTGGTCGTCAGTGACTTCATTCTACACCTGGCTGACTAAACAAGTCCCTCCTGGGTAAGCGACGACCAGGCATACGTAGCACGTGCCCGAGCCAACGTAACTTATTCAGTGTTATCTGTTTTTCTAGGGTGCTAGCATGATTATCACCACCTAGTACTCGCCTACGCACATAATCGTTGTGGACACGCTGGTGCCATCCGACACCAGCAATGCTTCGCAGACAACGATGATCAAAGACTTGAAGGCGCCTCAGATCTTCAGGCCGAAGGGGCCAAATCTCACCACCATAGAGCAGAACGGCCCTCACTGTGGCCTTGTATACCCGGCCTTTCAGACAGAGGGAAACTCCCTTCTGTCGCCAAAGATGCCGCAGGTTCAAGAAGGCAGCTCTGGATTTTGCAATGCGTGAGCTGACGTCAGTTTTTATGTGCCCATCATTGCTGATGCAGCTGCCAAGATAAGTGAAATGATCAACCACCTCGAGTTCCTCGTTAGCAAGCGTCAGGGGTCGTCAAGTGGCTGGTGGTCCTGCAGCAACACTTTGCACTTTGAAGGTGCGAAGTGCATACCAAATAATGGGACCACTCTGGATAGGCTATTCAGGGTTGATTGTGCCGCCTCAACATTGTCGAAAAGCAAGACGATATCGTCCGCATAATCTAGATCAACTAACCTTTCACCAGGCAGCACTTCAACGCCTACATCGTGAGATTCCGCAAGGGAACACTCCATGATAGAATCCACGACGAAATGGAACAAAAACGGGGAAATCGGACAACCCTGACGAACGCCACTTGTAGTTGAAAAGCTATCCGATAGGACACCATAGACCTTGACGCGACCTGTAGTGTTCGAGTATAGAGGACGAAGGATGTTCACATATTTCGTGGGAACGGGGAAATCGGACAACCCTGACGAACGCCACTTGTAGTTGAAAAGCTATCCGATAGGACACCATAGACCTTGACGCGACCTGTAGTGTTCGAGTATAGAGGACGAAGGATGTTCACATATTTCGTGGGAACGGGGTAATCGGACAACCCTGACGAACGCCACTTGTAGTTGAAAAGCTATCCGATAGGACACCATAGACCTTGACGCGACCTGTAGTGTTCGAGTATAGAGGACGAAGGATGTTCACATATTTCGTGGGAACGGGGAAATCGGACAACCCTGACGAACGCCACTTGTAGTTGAAAAGCTATCCGATAGGACACCATAGACCCTGACGCGGCCTGTAGTGTTCGAGTATAGAGCACGAAGGATGTTCACATATTTCGTGGGAACATCTTTTCGCGCAAGTATTTCGAACAGAATCGATCGATCGACTGAATCGAACGCACTCTTGAAATCGAGGAACAGCTATTGTCGGTCTGTGGTATGCGTGGCGCTGCTCTAGCACCTGCCGCAAAGTAAATATATGGTCTATACAGCCACATCCTGGGCGAAAACTGGCCTGCTCTTCCCTAATCCGAGATTCCCGTTCTGCAGTGAGGCGATGAACGATAATCGAGGCCAGTAATTTTGTTACAACTGGCGTTAGACTAATACCCCTGTGGTTCGCACAGTCTGTGCGACTGCCATTTTTGTATATTGCCACTATAATCGATTCGCTCCAAATACTCGGCACACTTCGTTCCAGATACGTTCGCTTAGGGAGGTCAGTGCCCTGCAGAGGACCTCACCTCCATCCTTAAATAGTGCAGGTGGGAGGGAATCCGGGCCAGCGGCACGAAAACGATTGAGGGCTGTGATCGCGTCTCGGACCTCGACCTCCGACGGAGGCTCTAAACTAACCGTCCATAGCTCGTCCTGCATCACCTGAGTAGGGAGAGGTCCGGGAGCAGAGGGTCAGCTGAACTGATCTTGAAAGTGTCCCGCCCAACGAGCCATACGGCGCTGTCTCTGATTGTCTCACTGACGCCTGGTTTTCTGGGACGAGTGGTGCAGATTAGCTGGAAGAGCTTGCGGTAATTGCCTACTGCTCCTGCCTCCTCCATTTCTTGAGCCCTACTGGTCCACCAGGCTTCCTTGTCAGCACGTAGGCTCTGCTTTAGTTCACGCCTAATAGCCTGTCTGGTCACATTGTGTTCAGAGCCAGCCGGGAGGTGTCTTCTCGATTCCAACAGGTTCGCCGACCACTCGGATATCCATTGACTGGTGCGGTGACGATGGATAGTGCCACTAGCAGATGCTCCTGCGTCGTGCATGGCTGCCGAGATCCTATTCCCCTGAAGCTCAGTGTCATTAGGACAAGACGGCGGAAGTTCGCTATACAGTGCTTCTTGATAGGCTTGCCTGACCGAGGACTGAGACAATTTCTCCATTGCTAATCGTGGGGGACACTTGCTGCGCTTCCCGATAAAGTTCATGGAGAAACGACAGCGTACTAAGGCATGATCAGAGTCTTCACAGGTACTCTAGTATGAGCGGCAGTCCAGGATGGAACCACGCCACCTGTAACTTATGGCTATGTAGTCAATTTGGGTCCATCGCCGGCCAGCTACAGGAGGACGCCAAGTGGCGCTTCGGCGCCTATTGTGTCTAAAAGCAGTGCTACTAAGAAACAACTGGTGCTCCGCACACAGTTGCAGCAGACGCTTGCCGTTGTCAGTCCGTTCGGAGTTAAGCCCACAATTACCACCCAGCTGAGCTTCTGAAGAGCTCAGACGCCCTACTTGTGCGTTCATCGGCATCAGGAACATTCGGTGCAGACTTACTTGAGCTGACTCTCCAAGTGCCTTTACACCAGTTCGTGGACTTTCCCACTAGGTATATGGACAACCAAATACCATCTACTTTAGATTTGGTTTTCGCTAAATCCCTCGACTTCGTGACTGACGTTTCATACGGTGCACCTCTAGGGTCCAGCGATCACGCATGCATATCCTTTCGATGTGCTCTTTCAAGACACCAAGGGACCGCTGTTGAATTACTTCCGAATATTTGGCGGTCGGACTTTAGTGCAATGCGAGCTAAGGCTTCAGTTCTGAACTGTGAGATCTCGATGACTGACTCTGTCCAATTAGCCTGGGATAAATTTAAGGCATACCTTACGGAGGTTTCCACTCCCTATATTCCTCTCATGGGGAAAAGCGGGTTAAGGGCACAGCCTCCATGGCTAGATACCACAGGCAAGTACCTACTCAAGGAACGGTCTAGATGCTGGCGAACCTACCAAGCAGCTCCATCAGCCAGTATCTATGATAGTTATCGAGAGATTGGAAATAAATGTAAGCAACATCTCAGAAATGTTCGTCTTCAGTACGAGCAGGGTTTAGCGGACTCGGCCGCAACTAATCCCAAGAAGTTTTTTGCTTACGTTAAAAGGCGCAGCAGGGCAAAACTGTCTATACCAGCATCATTGCGAGCAGACGGGACCCGTGCGCAAATTGATTACGACATGGCTTCTATACTTAGTGATCAGTATACTGGGATCTTTGCTCAGGAGACCTCTTTACCATAGGTTGAAGTAGTTTCAAGAGTTCCAGAGGATTCTTGCTTAGCTGTGTTTAGCATAACGGAGACTCAGGTCTTCGAGCTACTGCAAGGCATTAATCCCTCTAAAGCTTCCGGTCCTGATTCAATTCATCCGAAGCTGTTACATGAATTGACCACTGAGCTGAGTGGTCCTGTCACATGCGTGTTTTCAATATCGCTGCACAGCTGCATCCTACCTTCGGAATGGAAGGAGGCAATCATCTGTCCGCTTTTTAAGGGCGGTGACAGCGCTCTGCCCGCGAACTACCGGCCTGTCAGTTTGATAAGCATAGTAGTCAAGTTGTTTGAAAAGCTGATAAGGGATTCAGTGGAGAACCACCTGAATAGATTCAACCTTCTCAGTGTTGCACAACATGGATTCCGCAAGGCATTTTCATGTCAGACTAGTCTGCTTGCAGCTCGTGAAAGCTGGGCCGAAGTGGTAGACAGTGGCCACGCTGTTGACGTGCTATTCGTGGACTTTTCGAAAGCTTTTGACACTTCCACATCTTCGGCTCTCACTAAAGTTAAGATCTGACAGGATATCTGGTCGCGCCCTTCAATGGGTGTCTGCCTTCTTTGAGGTGAGGGAACACTGCGTACGGGTGGAGCGTAGCCTTTCGCTCAGGCAAGCTGTCTTTAGTGGCTTCCCGCAGGGCTCGGTATTGGGGCCATTGTTGTTCTCGATCTATTTAAATGACTTGCCCGGAGAGCTGGGGATGTCATCACTAATGTTTGCTGACGACCTTAAGCTCTGGAATAATGTGGATATCCCGGAGGGTCCTGAGGCAATTCAGCTTGTCTTGGGTAGGCTCTGGGAATAGTCTACCTTATGGTTGATGCCCATACATAGGGTCAAGTGCTCTGTTTTCCGAATCGGAGCTGCTAATCCTCCCACCCGATATGTTGTCGGCGGTGGTGAACCTGTTGTCACTCAGCAGATTGATTTAGTGATCGTGCACGCATCAGCACTTCATTCTGGTAACAATTGGAAGAAGGCTGCTTGTCGAGGGTTTCGTACGATGTGCTTTATCCGCCGCTCTTTCAGAATCCTAACGGCCAATTTGTTTGTGAAGCTATTCTCGGCATTCGTCCGACCCCACCTTGAATATTGTATCCAGGCTTGTCCACCATGTCTTAACCGAGACAAAATGGACTTGGAGAGGGTGTTACGAGTGGGCACTCGGTTAGTGCAGGGTCTACGGGGACAGACGTATCCTGAACGCTTGCTCAGTTTGGGGATGTACTCAATGCACTACCGAAGGAAATGAGGGGACCTGATTCTCACTTATCGTATTTTGACGGGTAAGATTGGCCTGGACTTGTCAGGGCTATTTAGTCCCGCTACGTTACCTAATCTTCGCACTCACCCACTGAAGCTGCATAAATCACGGTCTGATAGGATTAGGACAGAAACTCGTCTGTCGCGCCGAGTTATAGATCGCTGGAATTCGCTTCCAGATCACGTGATTAGGGAACCTATGGTTAAGGGTTTTGCGCGCCGGCTCGATGCTCTTGGGTGGCAACAGCAAACCTTTCCTTTTTCCTAGCTGACTCACTTTCACTTTTCGGTTCTTTTTTAATGACTCAAATATCTTGGTGTTCCACTTGCCTAGCTCTTTCCACTTTCTCTTTTGCCTTCTGAGTTTACTTTTTTCTCTTTATTACTTCAGGTAACAGGCCCAGTAGGGACTGCTAGGGCAGGATACGTGGGCATTAATTGGTTGGACAGGGTGTGATGCAGTCTTTGTTTTAGGTCCATCAGTATTTCAAAGTCTGCCAACTCCTGGTTCAACGACCCGCCGAAGAAGGAACACTCACGGGATAATCCTGTTGTTCCAGTCCCGCTTGAACTTGAGCGTCCAGCCACCTACCAGGTATTTGCTTTCCATTGCAGCTTCTCAGGTCCATTACGACCTACATACGTACTGGACACGGAAGCCCTCGTAATCCACGACCGCACGCGTATTACATATTTAGCGACCCTGCCAGTTACCGATAGCAGTCCCTGAGTCTGGATCGTTGCTGTTAGGGCGATCGTTGATTTTCCTTTGACCACACTTCCTGTTGTGGAATCTCGAACGTAGCACACCGTGTTTTTCAGTTGTAAACCAGCCGATCGTAAACCAACGCATGTTACACATTTAGCGACCCTGCCTGCCCTGACAGCAATCCCTGAAACTCCATCGTTACCCTGTGACCACATTGCTTGTTTCAGAATCTAGAAACTAACACACCGCGCTCATCACTTGTTTCACACATCAGCACATCGTCAACCAGACGCATATTGCATATTCGGCGATTTTACCTACTCCCGACAGCAGCACCTGAAGCTGGATCGTTGCCTTGAGGTTATCACCGACTTTCCTGTGACCACACTGCTTGTCGCAGAATCTCTCGAACCGTGCACACTACACGCATCAGTTGTTCTTCACATCAGCAGGTCGTGACCGACTAGGGCTACTGTGGGCGCTGACGACTGCGCCTGTCAACTGGGGGGATAATGTAGCAGATCTGTGCGTGACCATGTGGTGATCCCCAAAGTAAGGCGATTATTGTGCCTCGGTTAGACGGACGTTGATTCTTCCTCTTCTCTTTTCTTTCACGTTTCGTTTGGTCTCTTACTAGGTGGTTGTGATATGAGCATCCAGCCACCTACGAGGTATTTGCTTTCCATTGCAGCTTCTCAGGTCCATTGCGACCTACGTACGCACTGGACACGGAAGTCTTCGGAATCCACGACCGCATGCATATTACAGTAGTCGCGTTGCAGCGAAGCATCAGCAAAATTTGCCGGTTTGCCACTGATACCTATGGATCGGTTCCAGTTCGGTCACAGATCATGTTTACTTCTTCTGGCTGGACTTACAAACCCTTTCATTTGCTTTTTTGCAACCCTCAGCTTCTGCTAACATAAGTATTTCTGAACCTCCATTTTCTGATGACCTCAATGTGAACATATTTATCCGAGTCGAAAATGACATTATATCTGCCAGCCCACCGACTCCCGCGACGTGCGTTGTTTGCGCGCCGGGGGTGTGGATGGAAGAAGAGAGGTGGCCAAGCGATGACTTGGTCGAGAGGAATGAAGACCCTCACTTCAGAGCTGTCCTCGGTTGGAGCGTCTCGGCTCTCTGGTTGGGGTCCGAAAGACGATGAACACATTTGGTTGGACACGTCTGGTTGGACACACTTGTTGATATGTCTAGGAGCCTACCTCAGTGGCGTTCGTGCTGTGAGTTTCTTTGTCCCACCCCACCCCTCTTAACCTCCCCCTCCAACCACGATCTCATTAGTTAGCCTTATATAATTTTGCATAGTAATTTTCTTTGATGCACAGTAGCCGGCTGGTAGCTTCCCGGAACGATGCCCCTCCGTTACCGGTAGCTCAGCTGGTTTGCAACAGTTGTTTTTCTTCTCCTTTTTCCTGTGTATTGCAGCACAGTAGCTGAGGTGTTCCCCACCTCTAGCTAACGTGTATGATGATGATGATGATCTTCTGGTATTTTCCGCGGCCGGTGGCCAAAATGACTGTACGTCTGATATATAAGTTTTCGGTCACTTTTTCGAATCCGAGTAGGTGTGTGCGACCTCGCGGTATACTCATTTCTCGCGCGAATGGTAGTGTTCGCGCGGCGGCGAAGCCTCGGTAATGCGTACCGCCGTACTGTGAATACCTTCATTTTTGTACTTGTGCACTGACACTGCAACCTTTCTCATCGTTTGGTGACCACTTGTATCCTACAACTTCTGTTACTGAGCAGTAGTAACTATAAAGTACCCATGTTATTTGAGTGGCTTAACCACTATCCCTCTTTTATTTCGGTCTGTTCGATTTTGTTTTCACTGTGGTTGTGTTCCACTTTTCTAGCGCCATGTCCTTTGATTTACCCGAGGCTCAACCAGACACTTTGGAGGAGGTCTTTTCTGACAAGTTTCAGTACATCAACCTGGACCATTACAACATTTATCACTTCGAGGACTTGGTTATCGATGGGAGAAGATATCAGTTTCGTCTCTCCTCCAAAGGAGATCTTATGACGGTGGTGACTCACATTGCTGGACGAGCCGTTCTACTCGTCTCCGTGTGGACAAATATGGACTATGAAAAGCGTCTGAAGGAAATACACCAACACATTTTAGAGCTTGAGCGAACCGGAAAAGTACCTGTGGATATTCGAGGTGCGTGGACCTACTTTATTCTCTTTCTATCGTCTCTTTTTCATATCGACAGTCTACGGAGTCTAGGAATTCTTCATCTATTCAGGCGTTCATTAAACGCTTACAAATGGTAAGCGTTTCGTTACTTGTGTTTTTCCCCTTCCATATATACATCGCACAATTTACGTGTGAAGCGTCATTGAGGTCAATTAAGGCCCTGATGTTCGCATTTTGCATCCCGGGTTGATCCAGTTTACAGGGTCTACATGTTTCAGTGTACCATCATACTTTTGGGAACTCGTCTAGTGTATGCGTATTAAACTTCACTGATCACACTTGTTCAAGCGTGTTTTGTAAAAATCGAGATCAAACGGTGATTACCGCTATACGTCAGTTCAGTCACATTCCTTTGCGTGGCTACTTTGTTTTTCGCTAAACGGATCTCGACTTCTGGACGTGCATGTATTATTAAACGTCTTCGCAACACCTGGCAGTTACCTGGAGTTCTGCTCCTTTTGTCGTCTGTGCATGTGAATCCGCTGCTTTCTTGGCTTCCTGGCCACATACATCAGCGATTCTTCCTTCGAAAATGGTGTGCTATTATTCTGATTACAAAGAAAGCGTCATCATTTCACCGACATGTCGTAGCGACTGTTCGCCTCCTCGCGAACATCACCATTCAGTTATGGTCTGGGAGATCTGCGAGGTGGCCGAACTCACATTGGCTCGACCCGGTTACCTTTGGATTACAAGCCAGACGCCTGAATCACTCAGCCACCGGCCGAACATCTTTTTGGGGACCACCCTTCGACATCTGCATAGGTTCAATCGAGCTGAATTTCATCTACCGGTGACCGCGCACTCTCAGATACCTTACCCGCTACGAAGGCACTTGTTGTAGGTGCATATGCGCTCCACCATGTTCCCCTGCGCTGTATCCAATCACTATTGTTTTCCGACTCAGTTCATCCACTTTTCACCCCGCTGGATCATCATACACCTAAAGCGCTTTCGACGCTTATTAGCTATGTGTTTCGTAGCTCCTATCACTATGCGTAATTCTCTTTGGACAGTGGTTCACTTTGAAGCAGTGCAGTCATCCCAGTCCAAGTGGGCGTACTTGAACTAGAAACCTGTTTGCTACTGCTCGTTCTGTTGTTCTACTCGCTCCGATAAGTCCGCTTTTTGTTAGTTAGTGACATTTTAATGAACTATATCCTGAATGTGTGGGTAGGATGCTATTTTATCTCCGACTGTTGTACCGTAGCTGTTCTATAGGTTACCAAGCGCTTCTCTAGGTCCGAGTTAGGTGAATATTTCCCCTTTGGTGTTAACCTTAAATAAAACTCGTCTGCTTCAGATTGAAACGGGTAGATAGATTCCATCAGTGCAGCCGGGGAGCTAGATGACGTGCTGTCCATTTGCTTAGCAAGCGTATTTTTTGAAAAAGCCGTATAGTAACACTGACTTGGCGGATCTGACTGGTCACAAAATAAACTCATTATACATTATGTACTGACACAATCAAACAATTGGGTTTTACCGTCGCAACGAGACTGGACCTTAACGTGGTGCGACGATTTGCGTACCTCTTTAACCTATTGAGCTGTACTGAGTGGTGCTTCCGGGTCCGTTGGGAGCTACTGCTACCAAGTTAGTTAATGGTTAGAGGTCAGATAAACTCAGTCTCCTAGTCCTCCATGTTGGGGGTTTGAAATGGGATGGCATCCATTTCTGTAAAACTAAATCATTGCGACCTCCCCGCTGCCTTGCAGACACGCTTTTGTACCAAAGGCTTTGGTTGAGAACCCTAATCGTCCTCCTGTTTAGGTCTGGACGCCCTAGAAGTATCTCAGCCCACATACAACCATGACTTTTTCTTCAAACATAAACTTCATCCTGCATCGGTCGTCGCGCAGATTATCAAGATTCGCCTTATCTGCTGTATACAGCAGGGCGGATAAGCGAAAACATGCGACTGCTGGCGCCTCCTTTCTTTTCCACCTGTTTCTCTTACTCCCATCCCGACCCCCATTATTATCTTTCCTATAATTCCCACCTTGATTGACGCTAAACGAAGTGCCACTGGAGTAGAACATCTGCAGCCGTTTCCATGGCGGCATTCAATGTTCGCATTTTAAGACAAATTGGTCAACAGGTTGCACTCGCACGCTCCTTGGACACACTGGATATTGATATGTGTTGTGTGTCCGGAACTAGGATCAATGACCTTAGTGGAGTTGTTGAATTAACTACACGCGGCTTATCCTCTCGTTATTCGTTGCACGCATCCGGAGACGCCGATGCAGCACTCACGAATCAAGCTGATGTAGGTATCGTTCTAAGCTCCAAGGCTGTCATTGTTGGTTAATTGGATTCCGATGAACAGCCGTTTATTTGCAGCCCGTTTGACCACATCAGCTAGGGTTGATTCACAAAGTAGTACAAAACGTTTGTTTGTGATTTCCGCTTATGCTCCTACCGACTGAAGTTCAAATGCTGCCAAGGACATCTTATCACGACTGAACGCGCTGCCACGCATTGCTACCAGTTCAGATATTATAGTACTTGCAGGGGGATATGAACGCACAAGTAGGTCGTCTGAGCTCTTCAGAAGCTCAGCTGGGTGGTAATGATGGGCTTAACTTCGAACGGACTGACAACGGCAAGCGTCTGCGGCAACTGTGTGTGTAGCACCAGTTGTCTGTTACTAGCACTGAGTTTAAACACAGTGGGCGCCGAAGGGCCATTTGGCGTCCTGCTGTAGCTGGCCAGAGATGGACCCAAATTGACCACATTGCCAGGTAGCGTGGTTCCATCCTGGATTGCTGCTCGTAATGGAATAGCTGCGTCGACTTTGATCATGCCTTAGTACGCTGCCATTTCTCCATAAACATTTCCGGGAGGCGCGCCATGCGTCTCCTTCGATTGGCAACCGAGAAGTTGTCTCAGCCCTCGGTCAGGCAAGCCTATCAAGAAGCACTGCATACCGAACTTTCGCTGTTTTGTCATAATGACACTGAGCTTCAGTGGAATAGGATATCAGCCGCCATGCACGACGCAGGAGCATCTGCTAGTGGCACTATCCATCGTCACCGCACCAGTCACAGGATATCTGAGAAGTCGGTGAACCTGTATGAATTTAGAAGAAACCTCCCGGCTGGCTCTAAACAGAATGTGACCAGACGGGCTATTAGGTGCGAACTAAAGCGGAGCTTACGGGCTGACAAGGAAGCCTGGTGGATCACTAGGGCTCAAGAAAGGGAGTAGGCAGGAGCAGTAGGCAGTTATCTCAAGCTCTTCCAGCCGATCCGCACCACTCGTCCCAGGAAACCAGGCGTCAGTGAGATAAACAAAGATAGCGCAAGCGCACTGGTGCACAATCAGCAGCGCCGTATTGCTCTTTGGGCGGAACACTTTCAATCTCGGTTCACCTGGCCCCCTGCTTCCGGACCTCTTCCTACTCCGGTGATGCAGGACGAACCATGGACGGTTAGTTTAGAGCCTCCGTCGGAGGCCGAAGTCCGAAACGCGATCACAGTTCTCAATCATTTTCGTGCCGCTGGCCCGGATTTTCTCCCACCTGCACTATTTAAGGATGGAGGTGAGGTCCTCTGCAAAGCACTGATCTCGATATTCGAACGTATCTTTAAGGAAGGGAGTGTCCTGGCTAACTGGAGTGAATCGGTTATAGTCGCAATGTACAAGAAGAGCAGTCGCATAGACTCTTGTGAGAAAATTACTGACCTCAATTCTCGTTCTTCGCCTCACTGTGGAACGGGAATCTCGGATTAAGGAAGAGCAGGCCGGTTTCCACTCAGGACGTGGCTGTATAGACCATATATTCACTCTGCGGCAGGTGCTAGAGCAGCGCCACGCATACTGCAGACCGATTTCAAGTGTGCGTTCGATTCAGTCGATCGATCGATTCTGTTCGAAATATTTGCGCGGAAAGGTGTTCCCAAAATATGGGAACATCCTACGTGCTTTTTACTCGAACACTACAGGCCGCGTCGACGTCTACGGTGATCTGTCGGATAGCTTTCCGACCACAAGTGGCATTCGTCAGGGTTTTCCGATTTCCCCATTTTTGAGCAGTCACTTCACTACGTTTCCCGGACGGTTCATTAAAAGCTGTGACGCACGTTGCACGTGATCTTGCCGCATCTGAGGGTAATTTCAGCCAAATACCTAAAGAAGCATTGGCTACCATCTTTACTGTACGCTCAATGCTTTACACTACTGACGGACCATAGACCCCTTCTTGCAACTTTTCGGATCGAAAGAGGTATCCCAACATGCGCATCTAGCCGATTACAGCGATGGGTAACTTTACTCTTGGATTATGATCTCAACATGAAATACTTATCAACTTATCGGGTAAGTGGACGCTTCGTCTCGGATAATCGATACCGACGGGCGTAAACTCGAAGATACAGTCATTGTATCCATCATGGCTGAGACAGATGATACCGTGTGAATATGGTTCTGAAGATCACGATACGACGCATTGAGACAAGAGACCCTGATCTACATAAAACAAAGCTAGTCATGGAAATGTCCAGGAAGAAAGCTCTTCAAGCCTTCAGAACATATGTTAGCGAACAGGCTCCAGCATGTTCAGTTAACACGGCCTAACGGAAACAATCGCGTCGAATAACAGGTCGTAATTCACCTTCTACTAATTTGCGGCGTTTTGTGCACAAAATAGAATCGAGCACCTGGAGACAACTACACCATCCACAATCTAATATGCAAACGGAGAGTTCTGCTGACACACTAAAACGAGCGTTATTAAAATGGAAGATGAAGGAAGCGCTGGTCAAAAGGCCAGAAAGATCCCTATTAAATTGTCGCGTTGCCCATAACCCCAACCAACCAGTTAGGAAGTTCTACTGAGATGCTTATGAGTCTTGAACTGAATACTGAGAATAGAGAGCGAGAAGATAAAATCTGTGTTATTCCATCGTAGGTGGATCGGGCACATGCGCAGAATCACGTCGCTGATTCCTGCGCGGTGGCAGCATATTGCAGTTGCACTACATGTTATCCGGATGCGACAAGCTCCCTATATCTAGTCCGCATAGTGGGCGTCAAGGAATTTGTTAAATTTCTACACAGATTTCGCATCATCTAACGCCTCCGGCAACTTGTTCCAATATTTCACCACTCAAAGCATAGAGAGTGAGCGATGCGCTTTAAATCCGGTACCACTGGTTTGTACCGGTGTCCGTGTGTGCTACTTAGTGCACGAACACGCAGCAATTGCCTCAAGATAGGTAAGCGGCCCAGGTGGAATATGCGGTGCGTCATTATGAGATCAACTCGAAGCCGATGATATGACAGGGTATCCAGCCCTAGTCTCCTACCTCGGTCCTCGTACGACATACCCCGTAAACTAAGGAAGAGCCGGGTGGCTACATGCTAGACCCGTTCCAGTCTCTGCACCTCATCTATTGTGATCGGATAATAGGCGGATGTGTCTTACTCAAGCATCGGTTTTACTATTTAAGAGAACAAACGAGTGGTAATCTCTTCAGACGAAGTGCAGAAGCTGCCTCTAAGTGCCCAAAGTAGGCGTAGTCTGTTCGCGGTGTCGATTGACATAAGATCACCGCGTGAAAGTACGCATAGATCCTTTAGGTAACTGATGGGATGCAGCGGGTGGTCGGCCAGGGTGTACGCACGCCCATAACCACAGCTCCTCAGGTTCATAAACGAGGACCTGACCGAGTTGACCGATACGTCAACTTCTCAGACCATCGGGATAGGCGGTCGAGGTGCTGCTGAAGGACGTCACTGTGGCCGGGAGAATAACTAACTCTCCAAATCTTCAAGCCATTTGCAAATAGTGCACAAGGCGACCGAAGAAGCTAAGGCACTTCGTTTATGTGGATCAGGAATAAAATTGGCCCCAGCACTGTGTCTTGGGGTACACCGCTAGTGGATGGGTACTAGTTCGTTAGGTGGTCATCCACCTGTGCCCACCATCTTCTCACAATAAGGAAGTCACTGATCCAAGATGCAGTGCGCCACCAACACCACACATCCTTAGCTTGTGTAACTGGACTTCATGGTTCACTTTGTGGAAAGCTGTACTGAAATCAGTGTAGATAGCATTCACTGGTTTCCTCGGTTTGACGTTTGCAACCATTCCTGCGCGTCAACAGTAGGTTTGTGATACGCGTGCAGCACTTCATGGAACCATGCTGTGCCGGCGTTAGATCTTTCGACTCCAGCAGCTGGATTAGACCCTTTTTCACAATCTTATCGAATACCTTCGCCAAAACAGGGGTGAGACAAATCGGCCGGTAATTATCCACATTGCTCGAGTTCAGTAGGGCTGCACATGTCGTGCTCGGTATAGGCGCATGACCAATTGGAAATACGAAAGCGAAGTGCTCCGCCAATGCGGACGCACGTTCAGTGCCCTCTAACACAACCATGTCACTTGCGGGCCTCAGGCGCCGCTTCACCTAAGCAAAACTGTTCTTTGGAGCCTTCTTTGCTGCGATTGCGAGCTCCTCTTCGAACTGCCGATGCTTTTGCGCTGTTGCAAAATTTCGTTGCCTTTGACACCCCTCGTAATCGTCGGCAGAGTCAACCACGAGGAATTTAGTCCACGATACGCGTCGGTGTCGAGCCAATTGACCATACTCTTTGTGGAACCAATGTGGCTTAACTGTTCCAGGTTCATGATACTTCGCTTGTACCAAACGAGCGCACAGCGATTGCACACATACTTTTATAGCAAAACTACTGGCTTCAACAGATGAATCCTGCGGCACCGACCAGTCTACTTCACTGGCAGCTCGATTGAGACGATTGAAGTCAATCTTCCAATAATTGTAAGACGGCTCTAATGAACGCGAGTAGGGCATCGGCAGCACTAGGCTGACTAACACCATCGAGTTGTCACTAGCTTCCATTGCCTCCAGGACCTGAATTTCATATGCATGTTGCTCTCTGCTCGTTAGTTTTATGTCCAAGCACTATGGCGCGCATTGCGGTTTAACGCGCTTCGGTTGGCAGATATAGTGTACTGCCCCAGTTTTAAATACCATCTCCGCAAACTGCGCCTTGATTTCACAGTGTCCGATAAGAAGTTAGACCTCAGACCACCGTATTCGATAGAAGTTGCAATCCCCTGGAAGCTGGGCGGACTCATGTAGTTTCTAACATGTGGTAACCAATCCAGGCATCGACTTCGCGGACTGCGATAAGCCGCACCCACAAGCAGTTCACCCTGTCTCAGGCGGATCGAGCACCATAACTGTTCACATAGGCCATCTTCGCTGCAGTACGTGTGTACCAATCTCCCGCACAGTGAGGACCGAATGTATACCAGCACGCCGCCTCGATCCTTTGATAGTCTGTTGACCGGAAGCAGGAGTAGCCACTGATCTGAACCTCCTGTGTAGTGACCTCAGGATTTAACTAGGTTTCGGTCCGTCCTTATACGTCTGGATGACGAGAGGCAACGAAGTGATGTACATCGTCACGTTTGTTCATTAAAATACAAATATTTATGAAGACTACGCGCAGACCGCGGTAGGAACCGACGGACGCACACGAAGCGTCATCGACCTGTTGATCCGGCAATGGCGGAAGCGACCGGCACCGATGGGTTGTACTCCATCGACAGCGAGCGTGTGGTGTTGTAGCACATGCGGTCGCGAGTGCCTGAGTCAGATAGGCCTAGTGAACCATGAGCGAGGCCACTCGGGGCCACCACTGAAGCAACGACGGGTCCTGCAGAGAACATAGGCAGAACCGGCGCAGCGTTTGTAGATGCACTGAATTCGATTTACTAAATGCTTGCTTGCATGTTAAGTCTCTTTATTTCAGGTGGTGGGTTTACTCTATTGTCCTAATGCCTTTTTATCTCATATTAATGTCTACCTGAACTCTCTCCTACAAACCTGTACACGTCACTTAAGCTAATTGTAGTTAACTTTGATAACATTTTCGCGTTTGTGGCATTTACTTAAAGTATATTTTATGACTTATTGAACCCTTCGCGGTTTTTTCGCAACCAATTTATTTCATACGCTCATTTAGTGAAGTGGCATGTCTCCGTATCTGTATGCATTATTTGTTTTATTTTACTTGATGTCGTCGTTTCAAGTGATTGGTTATTGCTTGATACCCCCAGTGTGGTTGCGCTCGATATGCATGTTGACAAGGTGCCTACCTGTCTAGTACCCACTACCTCGTTCATACTGGCTCGTTGCTGGAGGGGACGCAGTGCACCGCCCTTGTGGCCGTGTTAGGCTCGAAGAGCGGTTCCATGCACTCAGTGTGGAGCGGACTACGGTCCAGCCACCGCCTTGTGTGCGCTTGATTCCCAAATACAGCGTACTTTTGGTTGCCTGTGAAGGAGTGTGGGCCGGCTCCGTTGATGAAACGTGGCTCCCATCCACATGCCTCCTGGTCTTATTCCTTCGGGTTTCCACTGGATAATGGGGTGTGTGGTTGGAGCTGTGAATGGTGAAGCGCAAGCCACCCATGGTCCCTCTGTAGGCGCCGGCATCCTGTGGCTGACCACAGTGATATATATATATATATATATATATATATATATATATATATATATATATATATATATATGCTGACGGGAGAGCCTATGGTGCGCTGAGGCTGGTGGTGGCTGGATCCTGACAGATCGTCTGCTACTGTTGTGCCATTTGCTCATGTCCTGGCCACCTCCTCGTGGCGACCGCTGGGTGGGATTTGGGTTTCGCCCTTCTCCCTGCTAAGATCTAGGACACCAATCCGCATGAGTCAGTGAACTGACCATGTGCTAGACCCGCTGCCTTTCGGGTGTTCATTTAATCGAAGGTTTTGGCTGAGGACCCGAGTCGTTCTCCCGTCAGGAGTGAGCACTGTGCCAGTATCCTAGACCATCCTCTTCGGAGGTTAGGAAGTGGTCGATGGCCCACTTCCCGTAAAATCTAGCCATGGGAGACAACAGGTTTACGGGTTATAAGCTCACAGCTCGAGGGCCACGCATTGTCTCGGACGGTGGGAGGACGCCTCCGGGTGTTCAATGGTTTGCTACTGCCCGCCTCAAGCCAGGCAGCCCCTGGTCAAATTGGTGCAAACCCGCCAAAACCCACCTGCGTCTGGCCGTGGTCGCAGGTGTTTCTTAGTACGGTCACAAAACATATATAAACCGTTCCAGTACCTCCAAGACTGCGTGTGACGGCCGTCAAGTAGATCCCAATCTGTCTCTGCACTCACATTCCCGAGCTGGATCTGCTCCCCACTGCCTTGTGGGTCAGGCTATTGAGCCAAAGGCTCCGGGTGGAGTCCCTCAAGCAAACCTCCGAAGCACAACGACCACATAGCGTGCGATTGCCCACCAATGCAATCGTATGCCTGCGCGCAAAGCACTCAGCATCGGGTGCTGGAACGTGCGCACACCACTGGACCGGAACTCCAGCGAGCGCCCGGAGCGACGCACTGCACTCGTCGCAATGGAACTGGCGCGCTACAACATCGATATTGCGGCGCTCAGTGAAATCCGGCTCCCTGAGCAAGGTAAGTTGCATGAAGCAGGAGCTGACTACACATTCTACTGGGGGAGCAAGGCCGCCTCAGCACCACGTGATCATGCGGTCGAATTTGCAATATCCGATCGCCTTCATGGCCAGCTGGTGGGTGAACCAACGGGCATGAGCGTGCGACTGATGACTGTTCGCCTACGACTCGGAAGAGGTAAGTTTGCTACTTTTATAAGCACGTACGGTCCGACCATGTGTTATCCTGATGACACGCGTGATCAAGCTTACACTGAGCTATCCTCAGTGACACGGTCTGTGCCGAGGAGCGACCGACTATTTCTGCTGGGTGATTTCAACGCGCGCGTTGGGCGTGATGCATTAGCGTGGACAGATGTTACCGGTCCGCATGGCATTGGCTCAGCGAATGCGAACAGTGACAGGCTGCTCTCACTGTGTGCCACTCACGGCCTGACGATCACGAACACTCGGTTTGCACTGAGTGCGAGTGATATAGCAACTTGGACGCACCCACGGAGTGGTCACGCTCACCTGCTCGACTATGTCATCGTACGTCAGCGTGATATGCTTGAACTGCGCATGACACGTGTACTGCGTGGAGCTGAGTGTGACACTGATCACAAGTTGGTGCATACCAAACTCTACATATATTGTCGTAAATCTATGTATTGCGAATCGGCCTAAATTCAACCTTTTCTCCCTGGGTACTGTGGCGAAACGTACTGAGCTGGAGAGGGCGATGGCTGCACGCCTGTGTGATGTGGACTGCATAGTCACAGTGGGCGACCTGTGGCACCACATTCGCGACCAGGTGACAGCTGCTGCGGAGGAGACCATCGGGCGCGCAAACTGTAAGCGGCCTGATTGGTTTGATGACAACATTGCGACGATCGACACATTGGTGTCGGAGAAGAATGCAGCATTTGCTGCACATGTTGCAGACCCCAGTGACTTTGGGAAGAAGAGTCAGTTTCTCAAACTTCGATGGCGACTGACCCGAGAGCTCCGTCGCATAAAAAATGCATGGTGGACGAAGAAGGCGAAGCAGATGGAATGCTACGCCGAACGCCGCCAACACAAGGAATTCTTTAACACCTTGAAGACGGTGTATGGACCGAGATTGGAGCCGCTGAGGACACTGATCGATGGTAGTTCAGGCGCTACCTGCACACAGACTGCAGACATAATGCAGATCTGGCGAAAACACTTTGACTGTCTCTTGAACAACCCCTCAGAGATCGACTGGCCTACATTGAACGGCCTCAAGCAGCATGATATGAAGGCGAATCTGGCGGACACGCCGACACTGGATGAGACGCAGAGAGCATTTGCTCAGCTGCGAAACGGCAAGCGTGCCGGGGCCGACGGGATCCCGCCCGAAGTGTTGAAACGGCGGACCCGCGTTGTTGACTGCGCTGCACCACTTGGTGCAACGCGTATGGATTGAAGCGGAGATGCCTCCTGAGCTGAAGCATGCCCTTGTGCTACCACTGTACAAGGACAAAGGTAGCAAGCAATGTTGCACGAATTATCGTGGCATCAACTTGTTGAGTTGTGTGGGCAAGATGATTGCCCGAATCCTGCTCAACCGCATCGTCAGTCAGGTTGTGGAACCTAACGTGGCGGAAGAGCAGTGTGGATTCCGTTCGGGTCGTAGCACTACAGATATGGTGTTTGCGGCTCGTCAGTTGCAAGAGAAGTGCAGAGAACGACACCAGCCATTGTACTCGCTTTTTGTTGATTTCACCAATGCATTTGATACAGTGAACCGCGAGGCATTGTGGTTGGTGTTGGGTAAGAATGGTTGCCAGCGTAAGTTTGTAAGCTTACTTGAATGTCTGCACAGTGGTATGCGAGCGAGGGTGCAGCTGAGTGGAGAGACCTCGGATGACTTTGCAGTTGTCTCTGGTGTGAAGCAAGGCTGTCTTAGCTCCTGCCCTGTTTAATACATATCTTCATGCAATGTTGTCTTGTGCTTTTGATGGAGCTTGTGTTTACAGTGTTCGTTTGTAGCACTGTATTGATGGTGGGTTGCTGAACATCCGTCATTTCGGTGCTGTTTGCTGACGACTGTGCGTTGTTTTCACACAGCGCGGATGAGTTGCAGCACATGACTTGTGCTCTGACTTCGACAGCGGCAAACTTTGGGCTCACCATCAACACAAGCAAAACTGCCTGTCTCTTTCAGCCTTCACCGGAGGTGCAATCTTCAATATTGCCGCGAATCAGCATTGGTGCTGAAGTATTAGAAACCACCTCCCGCTTTTGCTACCTTGGGAGTGTGATGTCGACTGATCAGCAGCTGCACAGTAAGCTGCGTATCCGCGTGTCTAAGGCAGCGGCGGCATTCGGGAAGCTTGAGTACCGAGTGTGGTACAACCATCAGCTTACCATTGGCATGAGGCTGATGGTGTACAAATGCATGGTGCTTTCCGTTGTTCTATACTGCAGTGAAACGTGGACGATGTACCGTCGGGATGTGCGATATCTCGAGCGGTTCCATCAGCAGTGTCTGCGATGCATTTTGCGCATCGGCTGGGGCGACAGAGTTGCAGACACCGAAGTGTTGCGCCGAAGTGGGATGTATGCAGTGGAGTGCATACTTTTGCTGAGACATCTGAGGTGGATCGGTCATGTGAGCCGTATGGATTCAACGCGGATACCGAAGCAACTCTTATATGATCAGCTGAGTATAGGAAAGCGGCACGTGGGGAAACCAAAGTTACTTTACCAGGACATGATCAAACTGAGCTTTTCACGTTCTAACCTTGATTGCAGATCATGGGAATCGAAGGCGGTTGATCGGCGTTCATGGCGCGAGCTGATCATGAAGTGAGTTGCCGAGGTGCAGGAGAAAGCCCTCATGCATGCAGAGAAGAAGCGGCAATTGCGGAAGCGACAAGCACCGATGGGTTGTACTCCATCGACATCGAGCGCTTGGTGCTGTAGCACATGCGGTCGCGAGTGCCTGATTCAAGCAGGCTTAGTGAGCCATGAGCGAGGCCACTCGGGACTACTACAGAAGCGACGACGTATCCTGCAGAGAACGTAGGCAGAACCGGCGCAGCGTTTGTAGGTACGCTGCATTCGATTTGCTAGCCGCGTGCTCGCATGCTAAGTCTCTTTATTTCAGGTGGTGGGTTTACAATTTTGCCTTGATGCTTTTCGTTCTCATATAATTGTCTATATGTAGTCTATTCCATTAACTTGCACACGTCGCTTAAGCCAATCGTAGTCGATTTCCATGACATTTGTGTTCGTGGCATTTTCGTAAAGTATACTTTCTGACCTCGTGAACTTATCTAGGATTCGTTTGTAAACAACTTATTTCATATGCTCATTAACTTAAGGTTTGTGTCACCGTTTCCTTATGCATTAATCGAGTTATTTTCTTTGTATCTCTCAAGTGATTGACTGTTGTTTGATATCCCCGGTGTGGCTGCGCTTGATATGCATGTTGACAAGGTGCCTACCTGCCTATTACCCACTACCTCGTCCATACTGGCTCCAGGAGACAGTTTGTCGTTGCTAGAGGGGACGGGGTGCACGGTCCTTGTGGCCGTGTTAAGATCAAAGAGTGGTTCCATGCACTCAGTGTGGAGCGGACTACGGTCCAGCCACCGTCTTGTGTGCGCTTGCTTCGCCAAATACAGCGTGCTTGTGATTGCCTGTGAAGGAGTGTGGGCCGGCTCCGTTGATGAAACGTGGCTCCCATCCACATGCCTCCTGGTCTTATTCCTTCGGTTTTACACTGGATATGTGGTGTGTGGTTGGAACTGTGAATGGTGCAGCGCAAGTCATCCATGGTCCTCTGTAGGCGCAGGCGTCCTGTGGTTTGCCACATTGACAGGCAAATCCGAAACCGGATGCCGCCAACCATATAAATGCTGAGGCTGATGTTGCATTTATGATGCTTCTTCACCGCAGTTGGGCTAAACCAATTTACACTTAAACTTAGTCTTAATGTGGGTAAAATTCATCCCATTTTATTTGGTTTGTTCTGCGTGCTCGATAATCATCTCCCAATTTACACACGTCGCTCATGCAAACTGCGGTAAACTTGTGTAATTTTATCGCGTGGTATTTTCTAAATAACTTTCGGACATTTTGTACTTATCGCGTATTCACCTTTAACCAATTTTTCCATATGCTCATTTAGCGAGTATTTATGTCGTCATATGCGTTTACTGTATTCGATATCGGCATTTTGAGTGATTGGCTGTTGTTTGACATCCCAGGTGTGACTGCGCTTGATGTGCATGTTGACAAGGTGCCTACCTGTCTATTACCCACTGCCTCATCCATCTGGCTCCAGGAGACAGTTGGTCGTTGTTGGAGGGGACGGGGCGTCCGGTTCTTGTGGTCGTGCTAGGCTCGAAGATTGGTTTCATGCACTCAGTGTGGAGCGGACTACGGTCTAGCCACCGCCTTGTGTGCGCTTGATTCCCAAATACCTCGTGCTTGTGTTTGCCTGTGAAGGAGTGTGGGCCGGCTCCGTTGATGAAATGTGGCTCTCATCCGCTTACCTCCCGGTGTTATTTCTTCGGGTTTACATTGAGTATGGGGAGTGTGGATGGTGTTGCGCAAGCTATCCATGGTCCCTCTGTATGCGCAGGCGTCCTGTGGCTGGCCCCAGTGACAAGCAAATCCGAAACCGGATGCCGCTAACCATATATATATATATATATAATCCGTTGTACAGATATTGTACCATCAGAATCATGGCAGAGTAGGAAAGCAGGATGAATATTAAGAAAATATCAACACCAACATCAAAAGCTTTTTATGCAGTTTGCCACTCATAGTTTTTGAATTTTTTCCGGGGGAGAAAAGTGGGACTGCGCAACACACCGATGCACCCCTTCGCCACTGACATCGATCCTGTGCCATGGCTTCCAAGGTCTTTAACCAGAAATTATCCGCATTTCTCGGACCCCAACCAGAGAGTTGACAACAACCGGCCTAGGCCAACTGTTTCGTCAGCTTTTTCGTGCGGCTTCTCTAAATTGCAGGCTATCCAAACCGTCTTTTCTAGCTTTGTCCAGCAACCGCAAACAACGCACGACACGGGTAACGCTGGGCAGATATGCGCAGTACGTGTCCCAGCCCCCGCAGTTGATGCATTGAGATGAGCTCCTCGAGTGAGTGGCTTCCTCGTTCCAAGTCACGATGTCTAACTTCCATATTGCTTACGTGGTACCGCCACCACACACTGGCAATGGACCACAGACAGCGGTGCTCGAAGACGGATAGCCTGCGCTAGTCATCTTTACGAATGGGTCATGTCTGCATCCTTACAACAGTGCAGCACGAGCAGTTGCACAATGGACCCGCCTTTTGATGGAAAGGCGAACGTCGTGGCGACGCCACAAATGCCTCGACCTAGAAAAACGAGGTGTACTCTTGAGATGCGCATCGAAATTTCGTCTCCAACGGCCCCGGTAGCAGTGTTGCAAATTCCCAAGTAGACAAAGCTCTCCACAAGCTCCAGTGTCTCATCACCAAGGGTGAGTGCAAACACAGGCACCTGCCAGTCTGGAAAAAGAGCCTTGCATTTGAATGGCGAAAATTACATACCAAAATTTGATGCTTCAGTCGCCAAGCGGTTTAATGCAAGTTGGACAGCTTGTGGGTCAACACCCAGCAAATCGATATCATCAGCATACTCCAAATCAGCAACTCTACTACCTGGGACGAGGTCAACACCAGCGTTCAATGAATCGCCTAGAACGTTCTTTAGGACATCCTCAATGACAAAGTTGAATAGGAACGGTGAGATAGGGCATTTTTGTCAAACCCCACTGGAGACCACAAAGGAAGGCGAAAGCTTGTTATAAGCCCTAACTCTGCCCGAGATCAGACCATAGAGAGCGTGCATTATAGAGACGAACTGGAGCGCCATTCCTCAGCAGGCTATGCCACGATACATTTCAATCGACAGAATCGAAGGCTGCACGGACATCCATGAACACAGCAATTGTTTTCCTTTGATGCACATGGCGGAACTCAAGCATCTGGCGGAGTGTAACGATTTGACCGATGCAGCCGCGACCAGGGCGAAACCCAGCTTGTACTTCTCGCTGCAGCGATTCGCGCGTTGGGGATAGCCTGCGAATTGTGATGGACACCAGCAGCTTGCAAACGACGCGGACGAAAATTATGCTTCTGTAGTTGGAGCAGATTGTGCGCAAGCCCCTTTTGAAGATGTGGACGACTATCGATTCACCCCAAGGTGATGGAACTTCCTCTTTCGACCAAACTTTCGAGAACAAAGCAGTGAGTTCTCGAACCAGCGAAGCGCCACCATCTTTAAATAGAGATGGAGGTAGACCATCAGGGCCGGGGGCTTTATAACGCTTCATGTGGCAGAGCTCCTGCTCGATTTTCTGGTATGGGAAGGATCTATGGGGCTAGACCACTCGGCACCAATGCGAGCGGCAGTGGTAGCAGATAGAGCTGGGGGCCAACAAAACTGCGAGCCAAAATGTTCGACCCATCGCTCCATCCGTCGTTGAAGATTGGTGATTAAGGTACCATTCTCTTCGGATATTATTTCACTTATACCAGATCGAACACCCTTGGTGACTCAGATGTGAGGGAAGTTTTCTGGTATTATCAGAGAGACTAGCAAGCTCCATCTCCCTAGCACGTTCACACCACCAAGCTTCGCGGTCCATTTGCAGACTCCTGCGCAAGTCGACCCAGGGATTGGAGTTCTTCATTGTGATTGGAACCAGACAGGATCAAGCGGCGTTTGTCCATCAGCAACAAGGATACGGCGGAAATCCAATGCTTGGTGGGTGACGTGCAACTCCACAAGTGTCGATACTGGCGGAAGCTAAGTCATCTTTGATCTGCTTCCACTGCGCATCGAGGTCACCGCTAATAGTTGAGCCAAGCAAGGTTGACAGTGAGATTTTGTATCTGGTTAAAGTCGCAGAGTTTTGTATATTTGTGACATCCGGTCGCTAATGAGCGCGCTTAGGTGATCTTCCGAGACGCATGCAAATCTTAACACGAACCAATGCGTGATCGGAGTCTAGATAAGTTGACTAGTACGATCGGCAGTCCGTTGCGCTTCCGCGCCATATGTAGCTGAATGCTATGTGATCAAGCTGGGAGCACTCTTGCGTTTGTGAGGGTGGGCGCCAGGTACAAGTGTGTATCTTCTAGTGCCGAAAACTAGTGCTCGAAAGAAACAAGCGATGATCATTGTCTGATCGATTGCCACCGATGCCAACACTACCCCCAAGGTGGTGCGTTAGTCTCCGGCAAGGATGACTATATCATTCCTTTTAGAGGAACGCTGTATTTCATGTAGCTGCTGGTACAAGCTATCCTTGACTGCATCCGGGCTGCAGTCTGTGGGGCGCGTAGGCGAAGACGACAAACAAGGCCCGCTTAACGTTTCGACGCCTGCTTACATTCCATGAACCTCTTAATCGGACTGCGCATAGCCAACTGTTGACTGGGATGCAGCCAAGCAGAACTGCTTCAGCCCTGGCACTTAGCGCAACCCCAACACCAGCTTGGTCAGAAGCGGCAGCTTCTGGTTCTCCAGAAAGCCGCAAGTGGTATTTGGCGTCAGGGTTTATTGGAGAGGCCATTCTGATGACGGTTCTAGAGTTTTGTAATCTGGTCTTTGAAATGCAACAGATGTCTACCGAGAGCGTTTCAGTAGCACGGGCCAGACATGCTTGTCGTCCGATCTGCATCGAATTTCGAACATTAAACGCTGCAAGATGAATGGAGAACCAGGTCGAAGAAGAGCTGGAGCTTCGATGGAGTGAGAGACGGTTGCGATCGCAGGACATTGAAAACCGGAAGTTTGGCTGTTACCTCCATCAGTTGCGTGAAGTGGGTCGCTTGTGACGGTGACCGAAGAAGACATAAGAGTACATATTGGTGGAGGATGGGAGGTGGGGTGATCTGTGAGTGGAGGTTGAGGAGTTGAGTTAGCAGAGATGATAGGCATAGCAAGAGCAGTAGTAAGCAGTGTGACCCGTCATCCGTCGACTCGGGCGCGTGAACTATCACCTGATTACTACGTCGCTGGTTGATGGCAGTTTTCCACTTCTTTTTGCTTCGCTGAATTCTCCATTGGCCTTCATCGCTTGCACTATCGCACACTGGTATGTCAGTGTCCTTGGATCGCAACACAGGCTCGCCACCTGACGCTGCAGAAACAGGTGGACATCGCTCTGGAATGTCTACAACTGGTGGGCAGGTGGGCTCGTTCGAAAATAGACGGGACTGGGTTTCCGCTTGCTTGAGTGGACTCACGAAGCTCCTCCCTATGGAACGTTTCGCCCGTCTTGTAGGCTCGCGCTGTTTCCTGGCTGTTCGTGACTACACAGTGGCTTGGCATTTTTTGCACAATATTTGGACAATGTCATGCTGAGTAGTTTTAACGGATCTAAAGACAAACCGATACACGGAATATGGAAATTCACACGACATATAAGGCATGTAACCGCATTGGCTCCATGCTCAATTAGTTTGCAACAAGTGTCACAAGGGGTCTGCTTCGTCATTACAGATAGCTTAGCAGATGTGACGGTAAATGTGCTAAATTGAACGTTAAGTACACGATGGAATACTACAGTAATATATGGGCATGACGCTAATACACAATAAGAAACTTCAGAATTGCAAAAGAAACTGCGTTTGACAAGCATCAACACGAAAAATCTACTTTGCACAAAATAATGAACAATGTAAACTGGCCTTTCTAACAGAGTGAGAACTACTTTGGACTTTTTAGTCCCTAAACCCGCTACAAAACGCCTTACGAATTTCGCCACGGAGAATAAACACATCAGACCGTATGGTGTACGTGGTAAAAGTTTCGAGGTTGGAGGCCCAGTGTTTGTCGCCTTTGGCCAGGGACGCAAGACAACCTGATACCTGGACATCTAGCGCAGCGCCTTGGTAGGGTGATGTCCGAGTTCCAGATTGTCACTTAGTTATAGATCAATCGCGGAAGTCACTAACGCCAAGCTACCCGAGGAACGCTCCCACACCTAGTGTCGACGAATTTTGCTACAACAAATTGCTCGGCACTTGTGAACCGATGGATGCCCCCAGATGCAACACTCAACCCTTTGATCAATGCAAAAATGAAGTTCACTGAGGCTACAAACGAGAACTGTGATCCGTGCAGTCATTCCACGTGAACCACAGTCGGAAGAACTATACAACTCCAAGGTTACTCATCTTTAAAGGGAGTGTTGGAGGAGCGGATGAGTTAAATCTCATCCGATTGAATGTACCTGCTCGGGTCAAGCGCGCAGTGTACTGCATTTGAATGTAACTCAACCTGAGATTGTGTACAGATTTAGTTAAATTCAAATGCAGAAGCGAAAACATTTGACTTTCATTGATATTTCCTATTTCAGTTATATCTTTAACTTTTGTGATTATTGTTGAGTCAGCTATACTCTTGTTCTGACGCATCCTGTTACCCTTAGTATGGAGCGGACAAAATCAGTTCACAAGCGATGCAACCGATTTAAAAGCTGCGCTAGAAAAGTTGTGTTTTACACAGCACTTGTGTTGTTGCTCTCTGCATCACGCTGAATTTGCTCCTTCCGTTTTCGCCATGGTTCGGATGAAACACGTTTGTCTTCATTCAAGTTTAGAAGTAAATTGATTTAGCTGTACATGCTGAAAAATCCAGTGTTGTGTGCCTATTTTCTTTCTCATGCTCTTCTGCAGTTTTCACAAGCGTCAGCAGCGGACTCGATGGAGACCGGAGCGCATGTACAGCTCCTGACGAAATTGGAAAGCAAACAGACTCCGATTTACTAAGTTCAGTATGTATATCAGATGTAGGTAAACAAAATGCATGTTGTTACAAGCGTTGGTGTTACAACAGTCATGTTCAGTGCATTTGCGGTTTCGGTTTGCTCGTTTTTCTCATCTATTCATATTGCTTTTGTTTATCAGGTGTGATTGTCGGCGAAAGTGGCCCACTGACGGCTTGATTCAGCAATTACATCGACCAACGGAGCTGTTAATTCTTTGTTGTACTTTTTCTGTACAGTCCCTCCCCCCCATTCGCCTTTATATCTATGCACCATGTAACGACCTCGCCGTACAAAATGTGTCAAACACTTCTTTCCCTCGGCTTCGTTGTTGTATCCGCACGCAGCTCATTGGGTCGAACTGTTAGTGCCTACTGGCGAGTACGAAAACCACATATTCGCAGCTTATATTTCTTTTGACAAGTCACCCTAGTGTTGTAGGTTACTGTATTCCGCATATGCTCGCGCTGCTCCTATAATGGGCTGAAAGCGTTGTAAGATCTTTCTGGTTATTATGCCGATGCTCTTTCTAACAGCAAGTGTGTGTGGCATCATCTTGAAAGACATCGAGGGGACGTTGTTTTAGTTTCTTCGAACTTAGCCTCAGCAGTGACTATGAACTTATTGGAAGTGGTTAATTGTCAATCATACACAGGGACACATAGATCACGACTGTCCGTACGATCTTGACCTGTTAGTTCGCCTCACGTCTCTCTTGTCGCATCGGCCATTGCGAATCAGATAATCCCTCCACCTTGTGGTTTTGAGGCATTAACAATACGCAGTACCGACACTTCGCTGCCGATCGCACGTGGGCTAAGGATACTGCGTGGGGCTCCCAGTCCCTATGCATTCTGGAACCCGCGCACTCGGATTATAAGCCAGGCTTGTAATCCTTAAGGCTACGGGCCTTGTGGTTTTTTTGATGGTTAGTGGTTCAATAAATAGGGGCAACGAATTGCCCCAGAAGATTGATGGTCAGTTAGCATTTATACATTCCTGATGCGCACTGCTCAATGCCCACTTGCGCAGTTAAATTTGCCTACAGTTGCATTACTCGATAATAGAAGACGTTGGCAATACACCAATATTACGTAGCAATGCTTCACTGCCATGCTACAGCGAACAGCTATGCGCGGTTTAAAAACCTATCAGGGATTTCCATATCTGTGCAAGCTCAGAACTCCAATCTGAGAAATAAGCCGCAAGCCAAACAGTTCTGCCTACGCCACACCTTAGGTGTGTACGCTATTTGTTGTTGACTTAATGATGTGTTGAACCTAAAACAACCAAACATACTCGAAACTTTCTCGTTAAAGTTGCTGTCTACTTCGACTTACAAGGTTTTTTTCCGTCAGTCTTAGAAAGGGCTTCAGATGGAAACCTGAAGTCGAGTGCCCCACGAAAATCCGCTTTCTTAGCTCGGATCCGCGATGATTCCCGTCATTTCGTTCGAATTCTTCCCATTTTCCTCCGTCATGTTCTACGGGTACTTCCCTTAGCTTTGTCGCACACTGAAGATTGCTTTGGGGTATGGTATTGACGCTTATGGTCTCGGGACTTCGCATTCCTGTGGCGCCATGGTAAGAAAACAATTGCTTAGTGTGTCTCGCAGGGTGGTCACGGAGTAAAGCTTACAGCGAAGACTGTACATGAGAAAAATCAAAATAGTAGGATAGTGGTATCTTGAAAGATTGTTGAACTTGGACAGTACCATGTAAAGCAGCGTAACAGGATGTTATAGTCAATGCCTCATCCTGTGAACAATCCGGTTGCCCACCCGCTCCCTCAACGTGGACCTTAATTGGTGTGTCACCTCGAACAGTTAGTGACGTGAATAGATTGCGACCCGCAATCTCAATGTGGGCCGCCATTCCCATTGAAGTTAATGTTGGTGGATTCGATCACTAGAACCGTAACTGATAAAGCTGATGAGTATCTTGAATGTTATCCACCCGAAAACACTGCACCGCACGACCGGTCTCGAACTTAATTGATCTCCACAGGGTAGACATAGCAAGCATCGTACCCAAGCCCATTGGGATGTTATTAGAACCTCTACCGCTTTAGTCACCGGGCAACCCCCAATAGTTATCTGCTCCAAGGAAGCTTGTTCACCGAAATACGCTCAAGAGTATTCGTTCATGTAAAAGTGAAGGGAGCTAAGGTGGCATGCAAACTGGGTTTGGGCGTGCTCCAGAGTTGATAGACCCGAAGGGCGAAGTAGACTCGTCAATAATCCATGCGATCTTAAAGTGCTGCCTTTCAGATTAGTGTTCAGTCTGAGTTTCGTGAGGTGACACCTACGTCACTTGGATTGCTCAGTACCTAGTACACCTTTATGGTGTATCCACATAGCAGTCGTTAGCGTTCGCTAAATACTGAGTCCCTTCAGCCGTTACTAGTGTAGGAGGTGACGCATACTCTTGACGCTGTTCGCTACCCGGTACTGCGGGGTCTCGAACGCAGCCAAGTCATGTTTTATCCAGGGATATGGAGCCTGGACAACGTAATCGATGTGGGAACACAAGAATTGGGCATCATTGGTGAATCCTTATTCCAAAGTGTCCTCCGCAAAAGACTGGTTTGCTCTTTGTGAAACAGCTTCAGATTGTCTAGAACAACCGAGGACGTCCAGTATGAGCACACCAAGGTCATGTTCCCGAGAGATCATCTGTAGGTTGTACGCGTGTAGGTAAAAGCGTATCAGTGGCGTATGTGAAGAACTCTGCACGCGTCCACCTTGAATGGCAACGCGTTCCCCATCGACCAACTCTAAGTCTCATCAAGGTCGCATCGGAGAACTTCTTGTTCGTCTAATCCCTTGCTTTGTCTCCAATTCTTAACATCTAGAGTGAGTAAAAGCCTTGGAGTAACGACACTTGCTATATCGTTATCAAAAACTGGATACATTATGTCCCAGTACCGAACTTTGCGGCACGCTGCACTCTACTCGAATTGGGTCGGGAATCAGGATTAGGACTCCCGCCCCCAATTGACGTTTGCGGAGAAAGTCACTGATCGATCGCAATACTGGATCTCAGCAAGTATTATTCGGAAGCTTATAAAGCAGGCTGACTTGAACGGTCAATACTTTTGAAAAGTCCAAGTAGGTAGCACCGGTTTCTCTTCCCTTGTCAACTGCTTCAATCCAGCTACCGCGGCGAAAACCGTGTCTTCCTGGTGCGACGATATCATAGCTTTCTAGCTAGCCCATCAAAGCGTCTGTGAATACTGCCTCCATGAATTTGGCGAAGGTTGGGAGAACCGGTATCAGGCGATTATTTGCATACTCAGGTCGACTTCCTCCCTACTGATTGGGGGGTTTCATGATGAAAGCGCATATGAAAATTACGCAAGAAACGTACATACATAAAAGCGCACGCGGGAAGTTGCAGACGCTAAAGGCATACACCTTTCAACCTGGTCACAAGTGCCACTACAATTTATTTGTGGCACTAACAAGGTCCGATTTTTGACGTGCCTATAAGTAGGAAATTGTGACAATTATGACATTCACACCCAAGGTGTCTGTTAGTTCGACCGCTGGGCACGCACCGCACTGCGCAGCGTTGCAAACCATACACCAAACTATTGCAGTTAGTCGAGGCGTAAACAAATCAGCAGATAAAACCCACTGTGTCAGCAGGCGCAGTTAACGTTCCACCTTCCTTTTCCAGAGGCTGAAATTAAAGGCGGCTATCTTCACCTTAGCCAGATCCTCATAAGGAATGTCAGCAACTTGGGCCTAAAGACTTCCTTTGAAATTGCAGTCAGTGTAAACTCCAACTCAAGTTTCTGGCTGCACTGACCGTTGTCTCAGTTGTTGGTATAAATGGGGTGTTTGATAGTTTCTGCGCTACTTTTCCAAATGAATCATATAATGTGGTACTCACATACCTCTCCACGTACGGTTGCGAAACAATCCAGGGCAACCAGTGTACTTTACTTAATATTCACGCCGCAAAAATCGATCTGCTTTACAGTCTTCCCTGGTATTGACCACAAGACCTTAAGACTTGTCTGTGTTACCCGAATAACCATCAGCCGCACTTGCTCATATAACGTTTCATACTGGACACATCCAATACTTGATCAGGTCTTCTGATTGGGTTATATTTTTCCGCTCCACCACCTAGCTCTCCAAGATACAAAGGATGAGGCCCAAGGAAAATGAAACTGGTGCTTCTATCAAGCCAGAAGTAAACGCGATTGCTAACGCTGGTTTGCACTTTGTAGCAGACTGCTTTTAGAGTCCTGACTCAAGTTGGCGTCCTCCAAGTAAACAACACGCGACAAACAGTCGCACCTTTTAAGGAGAATATTTCAGAAGGTATCATGCAGCCAGCCTGCGAAATTGGCGACCACACCCCATTCCCCAAACAATGAGATTGTTAAGGGGTAATATGCGCCTGATAGGACACAAACTCAGTCGCTTGTAGCACAGAAAAATGATTAGTGCCCGACCTCCCTGAGGCCGGCGCAACTCCATCCGATTCACATGCTCCCGACTCACTTTTAATATCAAAGGTATCATACGCGTGGGATCTCATCCTTATAACAAACCTGATTGCTTGCACAAATGACCGACGGAGTCGCGATGAAGTGCTTGCTACTTATTCCCTTATATGGCAAACAGAAATGGATTTCTCAATTGTCAGTACAATCGTCCTCCCACGTGAGTTTGCCACTGCTAATCGGTAGGTACCGGTCGTGTTTGCGGCCGCCTTTATGACGATGTCCGTTTATCTGAGGAGTCTTGATTCTGAGACGAGAAACTGATATGCGACCAGTTTTCTTGGTTCCTAGCAAATACCCAGGTAGGAGCGCAGCCATTTATCCTCTAACGCCATAGCTTCAATTTGAATCCGAAATGAAGAACATTATTGAATGGCTATGGAAATGTTTTAAATCCCTCGTGCAGCTGTGGCGTGCGCTGCTACTCCTACAACCCCTGTACGCACGAATCACCAGTGCCTTTTTGAAAGCGGTTACCTTTTATGCACTTAAAACGTGGGCGAGCTTATTCAGTAATGCGTTGTTCAGGGCTGTTTTCCTCACTGAAGTGGTCATGTGGAAAACCACCTAGTTACAACGCGAAAACGAGTTATTCACAAGTAAAATGCATTTCCTATTAAAAGGGATGGGAATGTCTGTAAAAATAGATTGAAATATGTGGGTACAGCATTTGCTCGTACGAGCACAGTTTACCGTTAAGTGCAAATAATATGCTGTTAGGTTTCACACCAACAGGAATCATCACAGAAAATTAGCTAATCTTTGCATTTAAGCCGATCTTCCTCTGATTCATAAACAAGTACACAAGAAGCATCGGCAGCTTGCAAAGCATCATATATGTTCTTGCTCACCTCACAGCGACTTGCACGCGCGTTGGCTAGTGTAAGTCTGTTGCAGGCCAAGCCCCTTAGTAGTTAATCGAACAAATGCAATGCGCTTTGGTGACCATAGTGGAATAAGGAATTCAAAGCATTGTGAAATCCTTCGCGGTAATTGGTGGTTTTCGGTAACTTGTCAATGACGGCATCGTGATGGTTCTACATTTACCGTGTGCAGTGTCATAAAGGAACCCAGAGTGACGAAATGTCCAGGAAGTGTCTAGCTTGGCTGGTGCTAAGAGAATTGCTTAGATTTTTGTAACTATGCCCAAAAACGAAACGGTTGTTCAGAAAGCGTGTGTGATTTTGCAAGCCAAAACCGTGTTTCGTGCCGGAACAATTCGAGCAATTTTTGTGTTGTGATACATTTGTTCCTGTCATCTGTTTCACATAAAAGCCACACTCCTCCTATCTCCGGCGTTCTAGTTAACCACACGTGTATTCGACTGTGAATCTGTTGTAACGTTATGCCAACAGTCGACCGGTTGATTCACGCCTGCTGGCAAATCTGCGCCCGTACTCCTACTCTGTTTGACGCCTTGACAAACCCGACAGCAAAGAACACAGATGTAGACTCAGCAGACAAGAGTTGTATTAGGACAGAGAACGCTCATATTTATATGTCAGTCTCACCAACCCTCCAAACATCACCAAGCGGATTTGGCTGTAAGCCCACCCTTTACACTTGCTTGTCCGCTCCGTTTGTCCAGTTCACAGTCTTGCTCGGGCACTCCAGTCTTCGTCCGCCTACCTGGTGCATGACAACGCGCGTGATGTCTGACGCGTGTTTTCATCAGCTTCCGATCAGGCCTTGGCAATACGCCTGCTGTCTGATGCGCGATTTCATCAGCTTTCGGCTGGGCCCTGGAAACACGCTCCCAGAGTCTTTCCCAAACACGATTTGTGGCAAACATGCGCGCGTTAGGAATCAGCTTTCGCGCCCAGCTGTCACCTGCCTTTCCGAATTGAGTCAGCTTGCACACCCTTCGAACCTGATTGTGTTCGTTGCTTTTCTCCCGGGGATCGATTTGCAGCCGTTGTGGTCTCCGCTTCCGAGCCGGCCCGAATTGTGCGTCTGGTTTCTGCGGCA
>OX104061.1:48859888-48924286 GCA_944474145.2 Dicrocoelium dendriticum
CAAAGCTGATTGCCATTTCTGGTTTCGGTTGTACTCGCGTCGCCAGTGTTATAACGCTATGCCCGCAATCAACCGGTTGATTCACGCCTCCTGGCAAATCTGCGCTCGTACTCCTACCCTGTTTGACGCTTTGACAAACCCGACAGCAAAGAACACAGATGTAGACTCAGCAGACAAAGTTGTATTAGGACAGAGAACGCTCATATTTATATGTCGGTCTCACCAACCCTCCAAACATCACCAAGCGGATTTGGCTGTAAGCCCACCCTTTACACTTGCTTGTCCGCTCCGTTTGTCCAGTTCACAGTCTTGCTCGGGCACTCCAGTCTTCGTCCGCCTACCCGGTGCATGGCAACGCGCGTGATGTCTGATGCGCGATTTCATCAGCTTTCGGCTGGGCCCTGGAAACACGCTCCCAGAGTCTTTCCCAAACACGATTTGTGGCAAACATGCGCGCGTTAGGAATCAGCTTTCTCGCCCAGCTGTCAAAATCAACTGGTGCTAGTATTCTTTCCTCCTCATTTCGCTAGGTCTTGTGTTCGTTGTATCAATACACCTTGTGCTGTGGCACTCCGTTCTGTATTCTCAAGACAGAATCAAGTGGGCTTTCAGACTTACCCTGAGACTCCTAACATGTGGAAACTGCAGTTCTGGGGCTGCTGCCCCCTCAAGGTAGGTAGAGAAGAAATAAGTGAATTTCATCTGCCTGCGTGGTGTGTGTTTCACTTGCAATTTCGTTGCGGCTTCGACTTACTCCATTTTCTGAGCAATGCCCGGTATGTAACGTGTGGTTTACGAATCACACACCATTGAGGGTGTACAGCCTTTGCATCTGTGCTAAGCTCAATGATTGGTTCCATCTAGCAAGTGGTGTTCGACACGTGGCTGATTCGCAAATTCGACAGGAATGCTGTACATGTTGAAGAACTGTGTGCCGGCTCTGTTGATGAATCGTGACTACCATTCACATGCCTCCGGGTCTTAGTCCTATGAATTTACACAGGATATGGTGTGTGTGGATGGAGCTATGGGTGATACAGCGCAAGCCAATCATAGTCCCTTTCTCATTAGACGTAGACATCCTATGGCTGTCCACCTGAAGGACACAGTAACAAGCAGAACCGAGAACGGACGCTGCCAGTCATGATTTGCGCTGGTTTTGACATGCATGCGTGGTCATAGTTGTTCATTCGCGCGGCTGTAATTGCGAGGTCTACAATTTTGTGGAATCTTATTAATAAGTTTTTCACCTGTATTCTTAGAGCCACTGGTAACACGTTTATGTTGTGGGGTAAGGTGGGTTAGACTGCGATGGTCGGAATCGTTAAACTGCCAAGTAAGCATTTACGAAGAGGAAAGACGCAACTTAATCAGAAAATCGGACCAAGTTTTTGGGATGTGTCCAGTTAGTCCCCCCGGATCAAACGTTGTATGAGCGGCTGTGATGTGACGTATATTCCGATACCGAAGATAAGTTATTAGCTCGATGTCATCATCAGAAATTTGTCCAGTAGATAGCTTTTTTGCGACGTGAATTCACAATGTGAGTACTAAGTAACGCACATAAATAATACGGTCATATGTGACCATGTTATCAGATTGACAAAATGTGTTTACTTTTGGTGTGCACATCCCTCCTTGTGTACTTTTAAATAAATAAGTGGGCATATTTCCTTACGATCGTGGCACGTTACCTTTTTTAGAATGATCATTTGTACAGGCAGTTTCGTTATTGTTTCACGTATAAACTCCATTCAATGTGGAGGAGTTATTCAATGTTTTGTTGCGTATGTAAAGTAACCTTACTTGTGTATGTGCGCAACTTTCGTGTGCGTTTTCTTTTGGTCATCGAATAGGGGGTAATAACCCATTTCCCCTTTGATGAAACTATGTTCTCCTCTAGACGGGGCTGCAAAAATCGGGTTGGAGATATGGTTACTTGCATGGGTGCTGCCCGCAGCACTTCAGGATGAATAATATTCACTTCGAGCGAGTGGCGTCTGTACAAGCTTAGTAGCTATTTCAGGACTGCTTCTGCAGTAAAATTGGCGCTGATTAAAGCTACTGGGGAGGCGATAGAAACAGGAGTAGCTTTAAGGCTTGAAATACCCTAGAAGTCAAATGAGTACTGCGCCCATAAGTCGTTGGCCGCCTCTCTCGTTGTACATGTAAGCGACAAACTTGCATGGGGCATGTACAAATTCTAAAACCCCCGGGCCTAAGCAAAACAAAGTCGAAACTTAGCTGTGTTACTTAACAATATCCGTTTATTGCTGAAACAACCGGGTCATTACTAAGTAAACAAGAACACAAGGAAAGGGCAAGTCGTCCTGCTTGCGACTGTAGAGCCATATCACGAACTCCAGAGTCCGCAAGTCGAATTCTACTGTTCTGTTATTAGGTTATAAGCTTTTTTAATTGCTTCGCTGTGCAGCACATAGAGAGATACGAACTATTGGGCTTATAGGCTGACTCCCAGCGTGGTGAGAGCAATATGTCTCGAAGCAGATGTGGAAGAGTACGTGAAGAAACAGCTAGCGGACAAGTTGTTTAACTCCTGCGGTACGAATCAACCGATATCGGTCTTGTGGTGTGCCCCTTGGGGCAAGGTGCACATCAGGAAGCTGGCAATTGTCGCATCGGGGTTGCAATAAACGCATGGGCATCGAATAGCGAGACCCTGGAGGTTTGACAAATTGACGACGTTCTGGATTTCAAAGGATATCACACGTGAACAATGATTTATCACGGGTAAAAATGCATAAGCTTAACAAGTCCCGTAGGATAATTGGAGTAAAATTTAAAATTCGTAGGATCATCGAATAAGTGAATCGTTGTTTCAAGCGTCCACCGAATTAAATGCACTACTACCTAACAATAGCTTGAAGTGGGAATGAGATGTGCACACGCAAAATAGTATAGAGAGCCGTTATAGTTCAGTAAGTGCGTGAGAAATAAAATAGGAAGCAACAACGCTCACTAGTTTGTTTCTTCATTTAACACATGTGGTATGTTAATCCAGTTTAGATACATTCAGGCTACTCACATGGACACTTCTGCATTTATCCTCATCGCCACATTGCGGAGAGGACCATTAAACATATGGTTAGGTTTGCCTTCTTTCGTCCCCCAAGTGGAACGGATTATATCAAGTAATGCAAGTTTGAAAGCGTTTCATCAAGGCGTTTTTTGTAAAGTGTTAATGTAGGGGCAAGGATAACGTGAGTCGGAAGGGCATTGCAGGCACGGGACACACTGTGGAAAAAACGTTGCGTCGACAATCAACTCGACTGTAGTGCGCAGCCAGTTTGAGCTGATGGCCTCTCAGGTTGGTATTTTGGCTCAGCTGCAACAGATTGCGACATGGGTGAGTTGGGTTCGTCAGTATTAAGTAAACCATGATTAGGTCTCCTCTCTGACGTCGATTTTCACCACTGTACACTCTCAGGGACTGCAGTCTGCGTTGGTAAGAGAGATGAAACAGTCCTCTAACGAGTTTGGTCGCTCTACGTTGTGGAGCTTTGAGCGCATCGACGTCGCGCTTGCGCTATGGATGCCAGGCCTGGATCGCATATTCCACGTGAGGCCTCACGTACTCGTTCAGCATTTGCGGAAAGATTGATGGCTTAAATTTTTCAAAAGTCCTCCATAGGAGTCCAAGATGTTGACTAGCTCTTTTTGATGCCTTTTCAGCCTGTCTCGAGCAACCAAGCTCGTTCTGCACGATCACCCCGAGGTCGTTTTCTTGGGAAGCACGTTGTAACTGCTGGTCCCCAAGTCGATATTCATAGATAAGCTGATGGCGTATGCTTACGACTTTGCACTTGGTCACGTTGAACTGGAGCCGGTTGTCGGATGACCACGCATAAGCCCTGTCGAGATCGCTCTGCAATGCCATGTGATCATCCGATGTCCTGATATCATGCCAAATTTTGATATCATCTGCAAATAGTAAGAAATTCGACTGCAGTACGCTGCCAAGATCGTTAATGAATGTGAAGAATAAACGTGGCCCCAGTACCGATCCTTGAGGCACGCCACACTGGACGTCAATTGGGTCGGAAATGGAGCTGCGGACTCTCACATTCAGCTGACGTTGAGCGAGGAAGTTGCCGATCCAAGCGAGTATAGGGTCACCGATTCCATAGCTTCGAAGCTTGTGAAGGAGAATGCGGTGGTCCAAATGATCGCAAGCTTTCGAGAAGTCCAGGTAGACGACGTCAACTCCCACTCTGGCATCGGCTGACTCTGTCCAGCTTGCTCGGGCTAGCAGCAGAGTTGTAGTGCAGAATCGATTTCGGCGGAATCCGTGTTGCTGTGACACTAAGATGTTGTTGCTCTCAAGATATCCCATGTGCGCCTCTGCAGTTATACGTTCCATTACTTTTGTTGAAACTGGGGGGAGAGTGCTTGGACGGTAGTTCGATGGCTCGAACGATTACCATTTTTTTTTAATAGGAGTGACTAGTCCATGTTTCCACATTGTCGGAACCTGCATTTCCTTGAGACAGCGTTGAACGAACCGAGCTAATGGTTCGGCAAGGTTCATGGCCGCTGTCTTCAAGGCCTTCGGTTTGATGTTGTCCACGCCAGGTGAGCTGTGCACGCGCAATAACATTAGCGTTTTCATCACATTGGCTGCCGTGAACGATACGTGGTTTAACACTGGTGGCGATGGAAGCTGTGTCAAAAGCGGATGAAATGATGATTCACTTCGGAAAGTATGGATGAAGTGTTGGCGAAGCACGTTAGCTGCATCGTGTGCGGTTTGCGCAAGACCATCTGTTGCACGTAAAACCGGGATCCCCCGCTGCACTCTGAGGAGCTTCTGACGTGTTTATACAGCAAATTTGGAGTTTCACTGAATTTCGCCGCTAAGTTCTGTTTGTGCTGGAGTTTGTCTTCGCGGATCAACTTGACGCAGTGGTTACGTTGAGTTGTGTAAGCACCCCAGGTCAGGTTACTTGGACAGACTTTGTAAGCGCGCCAGGCTGAATCCCTTAAGGCCATGCACTTTCTAGTACGGTTCCCCAGGAACGAATTCACTTGCTTCGGGCGAAGGACCTTGCTTTCTGACGCATTTGCCACTAGCTCAGTGAATTGGGTGACGAACAACATCCAGGCAACATCAGGCGGCTTCTCGGCCAGGAAGGACCAGTCGGTTTCTTGAACGAAGTTGGACAGTATATCGTAATGTGTAACGACATAGGTTTCCACGTTGTTCTCACTGATGTACTCCGAGTAACAGATGTAACGAAAGAGCAACATCGCGTGATCGCTACGGCCAAGTGGTGCATCTATGGTCACGGTGTCGACCATTAGTTCCTCGTTGGAGAGCACAAGGTCCAAAACAGAGGGTGTGTCACCCGTTCGGAATCGCGTGGGAGAGGTGACATGGTTGTACAGAGGTACATCGGCGATCACCTCTTGCAAATCCGCCTTGAATTGTTCGCTGTGCGATGCTGGAACTTCGATTGCGTGCAGGTTGAAGTCCCCCACCAGAAGGACGTGACTGTATGGTCGTGCCAGGACTCGTTTCATCGCAGAAGCTAGGCATTGATCCATTTCCAAGGTGGACATTGGAGGGCGGTAAACTATTGCTAGTAAACACACATCACCACGTCTTAGGTGCATACGACACCAAAGAGAATCGACGACTTTCGTTTCTGGGTCCTCAATGATATAAACATGCAGATCGGATCGATAATACTGGAACACTCCCCTCCTCTGCTAGGTCGATGGTTTTGTATGGAAGTCATGCCGGGTAGTTCAATCTCAGCATCCGTGATTTCCGTGTTCAGCCATGTTTCGGTGACCATAACTAGGTCCAAAGCGTGGAGACCTGACGAATACGAAGTTCGGTTAGCTTGCTGAGAAGACCTTGTGCATTGTATACAAGCAGGTGAGGGCATCTGTGGTCAGAAGCGTGTTTGTGAATGCTGGTTTCCGGTGAGGGTCTATGCCGACCCTTGCGGGGTCGGTCGCCAGTCGTCTTTTTGTAGGACAGAGGATGCAGGCCCTATGGCCAGTTCAAGTTGTTGTATAGAGCTCAGCGCCAACAAGAAGGGGACCATCCTGTGCTCCTTCAGCTGTTGGTGTCTTTGCATTATTTCCGTTCTGAGCTGCACAGTGACAGAATTGTATTGGTAAGTTGCTTGCTCAGTGTTACATTGTCTATCTGTGGCCCGGTGCCTATTGCCTTTATACGTATTTCGGATGGCAGCAGTTTACGCTTTTTGTTTCACGTTTTGATCACATGATTCTGCCATCAGTTCGGAGTGCAGTGATACTTTCATCACTCGGGGACCACACCCTTTGTAGTTAGGGGATAGCGGTGAACCTTGATGTCGGATTTGCGAGAACAGTTTCGAGTGCGAGTACTTCACGAATAAAACGCCATTCACCCAGTCATGCGCGTGGACCTCTAGCTTACTTAGTGACTAGAGCACGTGGACACCGTGAACAAGGATAGATTTTGCGTCTTGTTGATTACGCAAATCATCCGGATTTTGTTTGCGTTTCTGGCGTTCGCTCCAAGAAACATCTGGAAATATTCGAACAGTGCATGTGGTGGGACGGAGGCGAATAGCTGACAAGGGAAGTGTCTCTGCATCATAACTTGACTACAGTGTACCTAGAGTAACCGTAGTGTACCGAGTTTGGGTGACGGACGAGACGTATCATACTGACTGGTTTAGCTTGAACCCCTATTAGTTGACACAGACAGTCCCACTACTTTTTGTCGTCTTATCTTTTATGGAGTTCCCCCCGGATTCAGTCACCTTAGAGCATACAACAGAGAATTATGGTCGTGTTTCATGTTCTCCTTTTTGCAGGGAATAATGGCTGCTTTCTTCGGTTGGACAAATGATTGGGTCCTCTGTCCCGTGGTGGTATTGGCAGTAGTAACTCCTTTGGCAGCGGGCGCAGGTGCAATGGGAGATGCTTCCGTCATATGGGTAGCAACAACGGACGCGTAGGCTTTCGGCCCTCTGAGAGTGTTTAATGTGGTGGGTAATTCTGTTGAGCGATGTGGGGCGAACGCATCTTTATGAGCAGACGCCAGTGTCGGAGTGGATAGCTCTGGATCGTTACTCTTCCACTGTGCTGTATTAGAGCATGATGTTAAGCATCGAGTTCGAGGCACTGATTTTTCTGGTTCATGTGGGACAACTTTCACTGCTGCTGCCTGCTGTGCGATCTTTGTCAGCCTATGATAACTTTACGCCAACACAATTATACATCTGACGAGTGGAAGAGACGTAACTCAGTGCAGAACCAGAGAGAATCAGTAGTACAATTGAGCTTTTTTATCTGGTTGAGACTAAGGCGAGCACATCGAGAATGGAAGTATTTTCGGCAGTTTATTCACTCTATTCCAAATCGCACAAGTTTTACACAGCTCTCTACGCCACGAGTAGCGTTCATTTCGGAAGCTTTGGGTTTAGCTTTCCGTGGACAACCAGTACGTACCATTGTGACTGTCAGATCTGCGGAAGCCGTTCGTTGCAATGTCTGCACTGGTATGCTGAATCCGAACGCCGTCGGTCAAGATGGTGGTCTGGCAGACACCTGTTCGGTTGTTGTAGAACAAATCCAGGATGGCGGACAAAGACAGTCGTTGGGTCAATCATTGAGATCTCCCACGGTAGCCGGAGAATATCCACCAAATTCACACAGATGGAAAAAATACACCAAAAGCGAAATATTGGTGAAAGATTCACCCAGAGAAAACACGTATAACACCGTATTTCCAAAGCAAAAGTAGAATTCAGCACAGCAAAGCAAAACTCCGCGGCGCTAGTGAGTACAGTGCGCAATGCCAATTGTGGGAACGATAGCAATTTCCAAATTGTGATTTGCATGATAATTTTTCCGTTTCCACTATGTGCATACCCACCAACAGTAATTGGTGACGAGATTCCGCCCTACACCTGACCTAGGCTACTGACTTGTCTATCAAAATATTTGGACTCCGAACAAAGGCCTTTCACCAGCTTTGGTTAGAGTATCAACTCTTTTTCGCTAGCCGAACAACCCCGTACTACTAGCTGTGTGGTCCGGGTTTGCCCAGTTCCAGCGAATAGTTCGGCGTCACTATTTCAGGACGCGGTGGGTTTTGTAAAACGGCGATGTCGCGGTTGTGACGCCGCCAACTAAGTTCACTGTCCCATGTTTATCCAATTCACGGACATCAAGCGTCTACTCTCACATTGCCGAGACCATCAACAGTCCAAAATGCAGCGGCACATTTACAAATCCCAAAAGCAGTCGCACACATGTAGGTGGCATCCGAGTTCGGATTTGCTTTTCATAGTGTCCTTCATAGGACAGCCGCAGGACAACTGCGCCTACAGAGGGACTATGGATGGTTTGCGCTGCACCACCAACAGCCCCATCCGCACACACCATTAACAGTGAAAACCCGAAGGAATAAAACCAGGAGGCATGTGGATGGAGCCACCTCTCATCCGCTGAGTCGGTCCACATTCCCTCAACATACGCAGCAGCAACATTCCAGTCAGACCAATCAAGGAATCATACGTACCAAATGTACACAAGGCAGTGGCTGGACCGTAGCTCACTCTACAGTGGATGCATGGAATCACTCTTTGAATGTAACAAGATCATGAGGACCGTACCCCTTATCTCCACCAGCAACGACCAACTGTCTCCTGGTGGCAGTGTATACATGTATGCACCTTGTCAACATGCACATCAACCGCAGCCACACCCAGGATGTCAAGCAACAGCCAATCACTGTGAATGACAATATCGGATAAAGCATACAAAAATGCCGACATAACTCCTCGCTAACTTGGCATGTGGAATAAATTGGTTACCGACAGATCCGCGATAAATTCAAGATGACATCACAGAATGCAACGAACGCGAAAGAATTAACGAAGTTAGCCACCTTTCGTTTAATTGACCTCTGCAACTAAATAGAAAAGTATTTAGGCAGCTATCAAGGTGTGGTAACAAAATAAGCATTAAGACTGGTTGTCGACATCCGGTTTCGGATTTGCCTGTCACTGTGGCCAGCCACAGGACGCCTGTGCCTACAGAGGGACCATGGGTGGTTTGCGCTGCACCACCCACAGCTCCAAACACACACCCCATATCCAGTGTAAACCCAAGGGAATAAGACCGAGACGCGTGTGGATGGGAGCCACGTTTGATCAACGGAGCTGGCCCACACTCCTTCACAGGCAAACACAGGCACGCTGTATTTGGGGAATCAAGCGCACACAAAACAGTGGCTGGACCGTAGTCCGCTCCACACTGAGTGCATGGAACCACTCTTCGAGCCTGGCACGACCACAAGGAGCGTGCACCCCGTCCCCTCCAGCAAAGACCAACTGTCTCCTGGAGCCAGTGTGAACGAGGTAGTGGGTAATAGACAGGTAGGCACCTTGTCAACATGCATATCAAGCGCAGCCACACGGGGATATCAAACAACAGCCAATCACTTGAGAGAAAGATACAGAAATAAGTCGAGTAATGCATAAGGAAATGGTGATATAAACCTTAAATTAATGAGCATATGAAGTAAGTTGTTTACAAACGAATCCTAGATAAGTTCACGAGGTCAGAAAGTATACTTTACGGAAATGCCGCGAACACGAAAATGTTATGGAAATCGAATACAATTAGCTTAAGCGAGGTGTGCAAGTTAATGGAAGAGAGTACAGGTAGACATTTATATGAGAAAGAAAAGCATTAGGACAAAATTGAAAACCCACCACCTGAAATAAATAGACTGAGCATGCAAGCACGCGGTTAGTAAATGGAATGCAGCGTACCTACAAACGCTGCGCCGGTTCTGCCTACGTTCTCTGCAGGACCCGTCGTCGCTTCTGTAGTGGTCCCGAATGGCCTCGCTCATGGCTCACTAAGCCTGCCTGACTAAGGCACTCGCGACCGCATGTGCTACAGCACCATGCGCTCGATGTCGATGGAGTACAACCCATCGGTGCTTGCCGCTTCCGCACTTGCCGCTTCTTCTCTGCATGCATGAAGTCTTTCTCCCGCACTTCAGCAACTGCCTTCGTGATTAGATCGCGCCATGCACGCCAATCAACCGCCTTCGATTCCCATGATCTGCAATCAAGATTAGAACGTGAGAGGCTCACTTTGATCATGTCCTGGTAACGTAACTTTGGTTTCCCCACGTGCCGCTTTCCTATACTCAGCTGACCATATAAAAGTTGTTTCGGTATCCGCGTCGAATCCATACGGCTCACATGACCGAGCCACCTCAGGTGTCTCAGTAAAAGTATGAAGTCCACTGCATACATCCCACTTCGTCGCAACACTTCCGTGTCAGCAACTCTGTCTCCCCAGCCGATGCGCAAAATCCGTCGCAAACACTGCTGATGGAACCGCTCGTGGTATCGCACATCCCGACGGCACATCATCCACATTTCACTGCCGTATACTAGAACGGACAGCACCATGTATTTGTACACCATTAGCTTCTGCCAATTGTAAGTTGATGGTTGTTCCACACTCGGTCTTCCAGCTTCCCGAATGCCGCTGCTGCCTTCGACACGCGAATACGAAACTCAATGTGTAGCTGCTGATCAGTCGACATCACACTCCCAAGGTAGCAGTAGCAGGATGTGGTATTCAATACTTCAGCACCAATGCTGATTCGCGGCACCATTGTAGATTGCACCTCCAGTGAAGGCTGAATGAGACAGACAGTTTTGCTTGTGTTGATGGTGAGTCCGAATTTTGCCGCTGTCGAAGCCAGAGCACTAGTCATGTGTTGCAACTCATCCGCGCTGTGTGAAAACAACGCACAGTCGTCAGCAAACAGCAACATACGGATGGTTACCTCACAGACTAGAGTCCTCGCACCGAAACGACGGATGTTCAGCAACCCACCATCAATGCAGTGCTACAAACGAACACCGTAAGCACAAGCCGCATCAAAACGCAAGACAACATTGCATGAAGATATATATTAAACAGGGCAGGAGCTAACACACAGCCTTGCTTCACACCAGAGACAACTGCAAAATCATCCGAGGTCTCTCCACTCAGCTGCACCCTCGCTCGCATACCACTGTGCAGACATTCAATTAAGCTTACAAACTTAAGCTGGCAACCAAACTTACCCAACACCAGCCACAATGCCTCGCGGTTCACCGTATCAAATGCCTTGGTGAAATCAACAAAAAAGCGAGTACAATGGCTGGTGTCGTTCTCTGCACTTCTCCTGCAACTGACGAGCCGCAAACACCATATCTATAGTGCTGCGACCCGAACGGAATCCACATTGCTCTTCCGCCACGTTAGGTTCCAAAATCTGACTGACGAGGCGGTTGAGCAGGATTCGGGCAATCACCTTGCCCACACAACTCAGCAAGTTGATGCCACGATAATTCGTGCAACATTGCTTGCTACCTTTGCCCTTGTACAGTGGTAGCACAAGGGCATCCTTCAGCTCAGGAGGCACCTCTTCCTCAATCCACACGCGTTGCACCAAGTGGTGCAGCGCAGTCAACAACGCGGGTCCGTCGTGTTTCAATACTTCAGGCGGGATCCCGTCGGCACCGACACACTTGCCGTTTCGCAGCTGAGCAAGTGCTCTCTGCGTCTCATCCAGTGTCGGCGTATCCGCCAGATCCGCCTTCACATCGTGCTGCTTGAGGCCGTTCAATGTAGGCCAGTCGATCTCTGAACGGTTGTTCAAGAGACAGTCAAAGTGTTTTCGCCAGATCCGTATTATGTTTGCAGTCTGTGTGCAGGTAGCACCTGAACTACCATCGATCAGCGTCCTCAGCGGCTCCAATCTCGGTCCATACACCGTCTTCAAGGAGTCAAAGAATTCCTTGTGTTGGCGGCGTTCGGCGTAGCATTCCATCTGCTTCGCCTTCTCCGTCCACCATGCACATTTTATGCGACGGAGCTCTCGGGTCAGTCGCCGTCGAAGTTTGCGAAACTGACTCTTCTTCACAAAGTCACTGGGGTCTGCTACATGTGCAGCAAATGATGCATGATTCTCCGACACCAATACGCCAATCGTCGCATTGTTCTCATCAAACCAATCAGGCCACTTACAGTTTGCGCGCCCGATGGTCTCCTCGGCAGTAGCTGTCACCTGGTCGCGAATGTGGTGCCACAGGTCGCCCACTGTGGCTATGCCTTCCACATCACACAGGCGTGCAGCCATCGCCTTCTCCAGCTCAGTATGTTTCGCCACAGTACCGAGGGAGAGAATGTTAAATTTACGCAGATTCACGGCAGGAGTGCAATACATAGATTTACGGAAATATATGTACAGTTTGATCCGCACCAATTTGTGATCAGTGCCACACTCAGCTCCACGCAGTACACGTGTCATGCGCACTTCACGCATATCACGCTGACGTACGATGACATAGTCGAGTAAGTGAGCGTGACCACTCCGTGGGTGCGTCCAAGTTGCTATATCACTCGCACTCAGTGCAAACCGAGTGTTCGTGATCGTCAGGCCGTGAGTGGCACACAGTGAGAGCAGCCTGTCACCGTTCGCATCCGCTGAACCAATGCCATGCGGACCGATAACATCTGTCCACACCGATGCATCAGGCCCAACGCGCGCGTTGAAATCATACAGCAGAAATAGTCGGTCGCTCCTCGGCACAGACCGTATCACGGAGGATAACTCAGTGTAGAATTGATCATGCGTGTCATCAGGATAACACATGGCAGGACCGTACGTGCTTATAAAAGTAGCAAACTTACCTCTTCCGAGTCGTAGGCGAACAGTCATCAGTCGCGCTCTGATGCCCGTTGGTTCACCCACCAGCTGGTCATGGAGGCGATCGGATGTTGCAAATCCGACCCCATGATCATGTGGTGCTGAGGCGGCGTTGCCCACTCAGTAGAATGTGTAGCCAGCGCCTGCTTCATGCAACTTACCTTGCTCAGCGAGCCGGGTTTCACTGAGCGCCGCAATATCGATGTGGTAGCGCGCCAGCTCCATTGCGACCAGTGCAGTGTGTCGCTCCGGGCGCTCACTGGAGTTCCGGTCCAGTAGTGTGCGCACATTCCAGCACCCGATGCTGAGTGCTTTGCGCGCAGGCATACGTTTGCATTGGTGGGCAATCGCACGCGAGGTGGTCGTTGTGCTTCGGAGGTTTGCTTGAGGGACTCCACCCGGAGCCTTTGGCTTAACAGCCTGACCCACAAGGCAGTGGGAGCAGATCCAGCTCGGGAACTTGATTGCAGAGACAGATTGGGATCTGCTTGACGGCCGTCACACGCAGTCTTGGAGGTACTGGAACGGTTTATATATGTTTTGCAACCGTACTAGGATACACCTGCGACCACGGCCAGACGCAGGTGGGTTTTGTCTGGTTTGCACCAATTTGACCAGGGGCTGCCTGGCTTGAGGCGGGCAGTAGCAAACCATTGAACATCCAGAGGTGTCCTCCCACCGTCAGAGACAATGCGTGGCGTTCGCGCTCTACGCCAATCGAGCTGTGAGCTTATAACCCTTAAACCTGTTATCTCCCATGGCTAGGTTTTACGGGAAGTGGGCCATCGACCACTTCCTAACCTCCGAAGAGGATGGACTAGGATACTGCCAGAGCGTCCACACCTGACAGGAGAACGACTCGGGTCCTCAGCCAAAGCCTTCGATTAAATGTACACCCGAAAGGCAGCGGGTCTAGCACATGGTCAGTTCACTGACTCATGCGGATTGGTGTCCTGGATTTTAGCATGGAGAAGGGCGAAACCCAACTCCCACCCAGCGGTCGCCATGAGGAGGCGCCCAGGACATAAGCAAATGGCACAACAGTAGCAGCAGTGGGTAGACCATCTCTCAGGTTCTAGGCACCACCAGCCTCAGCACATCATAGGCTCTCCCGCCAAGCATTGAAACTACACCGCTACATACACCCGACTCCGCATTTCTGCTGTCAAGTGGCCACCGTAGGACAGCCACAGAATGCCTGCGCCTATAGACGGAATGTGGGTAGCTTGAGCTGCACCGCTCAGCAGTCCATCCACACCCCATATCCAGTGTAAATCCGAAGGAATAAGACCGAGAGACATGTGGATGGGTGCCATGTCTCATCAACGAAGCCGATCACACTCCTTCAGCATGCAAAGCAGCAGCATTCCTGTCTCTCCAATTGGTGAATCATGCGTACCAGACATACGCAAGTCAGTGACGGACCACAGTCTGCTCTACACTGGATGCATGGAACCATTTTTTGAGCTTAGCAAGGTTACGAATACCGTACTACACCCCCACCCCCCCACTAACGATTCACTATCTCCTGGAGCCAGTAATCGAGATGCAGGTTGCTAGACAGGTAGGCACCTTGTGAACGTGCACATCAAGTGCAGCCACATGAGGAATATCAAACAACCAAAATAGAGTTTAAGGAAACGCAAACATGCAAGGTTGATACAGAATATGCGGCAGAATAACAGAATTGAACAAACCAAATGAAGTGGAATGCCCTTTTATTCAGATACAAAGACCTGGTTTATGTGTAAGTTGCTTTGGCCTATCTGCATTGAAGAAGCATCGTGAATGCAATATCAACCTCAGAGTGAGGCACAAGTTAGTCATACATGTTTGGCAGCATCCGGTTCCGGATTTGCCTGTCACTGTGGCCTCCATAGGACAACCACAGGACGCCTGCGCCTACACAGGGACCATTGATAACCTGGGCTGCATTACCCACAGCTCCATCAACACACCCCGTATCCAGAGTAAACCCAAAGGAATAAGACCGAGACGCATGTGGATGGGAGCCACGTATCATCAACTGAGCCGGCCTACACCCCTTCATATGCAAACACAAGCACGTTGTATAGGGGAATCAAGCGCACACACAAGGCGGTGGGTGGACCGTGGTCCGCTCCACACTGAGTGCATGGAACCACTCTTCGAGCTTAGCACGGCCACAAGGACCGTATACCCCGTCCCCTCCAGCAACTGCCAACTGTCTCCTGGAGCCAGTATGGACGAGACAGTGGGTAGTAGACAGGTAGGCACCTTGTCAACAGGCAAAGCAAGCGCAGCCACACCGATGATGTTAAACAAAAGCCATTCACTTGAATTGATATTATCAAATAAAATATATCTGTTAAAGCATGCGACTATGCCGATATAACTCTTCACTAAATTAGTATATGAATTAAGTTGGTTAGTAATGAATCCCCGATAAGTACAAGACGTTCAAAACTTATTCAAAAATGTGCCACAATCGCGACAAAATTTACAAACATAACTACAATAAGCGCAAGCAGCGAGTGCAAGTTAATTGTGGTTATCTACCTACAGACATTCACTATTATAGTAAACTTGTTTATTTTTGTACATTTCCCGTTCACTCGTTGTCCTAGTACCGCGATCATGTCTGTACAGGCTTACCTCGCTTGGTCGAGAATAAACATTTTAATTATTTAACTGGTTGCATGCAATAGCTGTGCTAAGCTGCCTACCTGGTAGATTACTGAGCTGGGAGGATTCTTGTAAACTCCACGTGTCAAATTCTCCAGGACTATATGTCTTCGTATTCTGCTTTTCAAGGACTTCGGTTTGTGGTAGCCGCTAAGAGTCGCAATGCTGATGCTTTTATGACTGTTGAGGTGAAGGCATTTAAATATGTTTATGTGGCTCTCTCTAGAATGCGCATCTCGTTTCTTTTACGAATGCGGACAGAGTATAGCACGCACACATATGAGCCTTATATCGGAATAATCGATCTAGCAAATGCAATCGAACTGTAAGGTCACATCGTTACGACCCGGAGAACAGCACACATCCAAATCGTCAACAGTGAACTCACTGATGAACACTGTGCCTAGCACTGACGGATATTCGCGATTGTGAACCTGTTGGAAATTGTGACATGTTTGCGTAACAGTGTGCTAGAGGTTGACACTTGTAGATAGGGATTGAGCTGTTCACTATAGATTGCTGGAGTTCCCGGACCATGGATGTTGAAATCTCTTGTAATGAGGAACTGGTTGTAATTATGATTTGTCACAGTACAAAAAGCCACTATTACTCTGGTTTTTTTTTCGGATTAGATTTGGTTGGTCAGTTGACCACAGACACGAGGCATATGTCGTCGTCCTTCCACTATGGCCTGCATCAAAGGGAATCAGCGACAGACCACATCAAAAGGTTGTTTTGTACTAACCGATTACTCCCCCCCTTACTCCTGCTTTGTCGTTCCTCAAGAGTAATACAATAACTGGAACAATCTCAGAGTCGGTAATCACACAGCTCAGTAACATTTGTATGATCATCATGTTAACTCGAGACTCGGAATTCTGACGATATCTCAATGCTAAGAATAGAGAGCGAGACAATAAAATCTGTCTCCCAAAGTAGGTGGATAGGGCTAATGCGCGGAATCACGTTGCTGATTCCTGCGCGGTGGCAGCATATTGCAGTTGCACTACATGTTGTCCGGCATGTAGAAATAATAACCCTCATGAGCAATAACACTACGAAGGTGCGCGAGTATGTATTGTATGTAAGAATGACAACCATATTCCATTAGTGTTGGAAGATCTCACGTACAATTATAAGCAAGCAATACGACTGTAGTTGCTTAGTTAACATTTAAACGTGAACCTAAATGACAGCCATAAATTTAGTCAGCAATGTGGGCACCAACAATAGATAGAGACAGATAAAGGAATTGGGAAGCAAACGCCATCAATACGGTTACCGGGAGGAATGATGCACAAGTAAGTGGTACAATAATACAGTAATATCGTTAGTGTGTGTGCTGCAGATGTTGTCTACTATATGCGTTAGGCGGTAATATCACAGATTATCTGATAACCGCTATATGATGCGATCACAGTAAGAGTACACCTAGTAAATGCCACTGCGTCCTGTCCTATATTCGGCTTTCGAAAGTTTCTATAGGCAAAGATTATTTTTGTATCTTGCACTACTTATGAGTACGTGAATAGTTTCATATATTTTTCAGTCGCATTACCATTGCAAAGGTTGTCTGTTACAGTGTGTTAAAATTGAACCTTGGCGATAACATGTCGCTCAAATTTTGAGTATTGTTTGGCTTTTCCTATTTTAACGCTTTTTCTTCATTTTCAGTTCAACAAGCAGGGGAAGTACGCTGTAATTTGATCTACTTTTAAATAAAAATATTTCTTTGGTACTCGTAATATTTCGATTCGTTTTTTAATTCGCGCTTTTCCATATTCTACTGCTTTGCAATTTTGTATGCTGTTGCCTTAGCATTGTGTTTTCTCTATCTGTGCTACCGATCTGCCTTAGTTCACCTTAGTAAGGTCTCGCAGATGATTAACTTTAAGCCACTATAGTCATGCATCAGAAACAATGCAACGAGCACGAGCAAATCAGAGGAACATAGAGCATGGCTCGGTTATGTGCGATGCGAGATGTAGCCAAAGTCGAGGAGGTAACATTACGAAAGGGATCACGTCCTGCAGCTTCAGGTACGCTTCTTTCTCAACAGAATGTATGCGGCAGGCGGACAGTGGATGATAGTCGTCAATCAGAAACAACAGATCAGTGTCAAACACCACCACGTGCACAGCAATTGCACTATTTCAATCGCCTAGCATTCCGGTACAACCCAGCTGAGTATTATGGTCTGAGATAGCAAGTTCTCATTGGTTGCATGACCGGTGTCCATATTTCAAGGCGCTTAAATTTAATTGGGAAACGAAAGGAATGTGTTGCGCTTCAGGAAAACTTAAGATGCCGCAGATAGAAGAACAGTCATAGCCATTAAACTTTTTTGCCGGAGATACTGAGGAATCGAAACATTTCCTCTTTAACCTCAGGAACTACAATGTATGCTACCAAATCCCATCTTTCGGTGCAGAAATCGTAACAGCTCCATTCAGGTCCACTCTCAATTGAAAGGACAGATTTTCATAAAGCCCGAACCCTGCTTCCTTTTCCAGATGATCAACCTAAATTCCTACAAATGTACTTCCTCGGTGATGACAATGATGAATTGAATGCACGTTGTGGAGTTTCTACCGGCATAAAAAGTCCATTGTTCTCCAATTGCAAGAGCTTCTCTATTAAGATATTTGTGGGTTTGTTTAAAACAGCTAATGATATGATGAGATCTCATACACACAAGCTTTTTATTCATACTGGCAAAACTCCAACTGGAGTACATGTGCGAAGATTCAACGTTCCAACCATAAACGAAGTGCAATCGTTTTAGTCGAAGATCAATAACAACCGAGAGATATTATACTTCCTCGTAGCTAGGATCAGTTGATGGAAGTTATCGAAACTCATAGATGCCACGATGTTCAGCAATATCCTATCATTCTTTGCGATGGTGCTAATGGATACCACTTCAAATTCAAAATGCTAATTGCAGTCAGTGGCCAAGATACACAAGAACTGCACCGCTATGAACTTTTATTCATACGGATTAATGATTAATTATATTTTGAAATCACTTCAATATTTGCACCAATACCCCGTCGACATGTACGCCAAAACCGAAATGGAACGTTTGTTATTTATCCGCATGAATCAGACCAAGCTTTGCTATGAAAAATACGTTCATTTGAGAGATGCAGTTGTGTGACGGTAATGCAACTGAGGTTGCGAGACTCACAATTTTGCCCTCTTCATATTCAGTCAGTCCGCGTCATATGCACTAGTAAGCTCAATATACTATTGCGTATGTTCATCATTACAGGCGTTACGACTTATTCATTACATTCGAATGCCATCCAACTTGGGAAGATGTACAACAGCTCTAACTCCCTGAGCAGTCGCCGGTGGATAGGCCTGACATCGCAGCACGTATTTTCAGACAAAAGCTGAAATCACTGATGAACTTCTTGGTCCAACACCATTCGTTTGGGTCGGTGCGTTGTTGGATGGACTCAGTCCAATGGCAAAAGAGAGGACTGCCATATGTACATATATTCATATGGCTCTAGAATAAAATCACTTCCAGCCAAATCGATGATGTAATATGCACCGAAATACCTGATCCTAACGTTGATAAGGACTTGCATGAAATAGTGACAAAAGATATGATACAAGGAACCTGCAGTTCACTGAAGCCAAACTCACCATACATGAGAGACGGAACATATTCGAAGCGATATCCTCGAGTATTGTTATCCAACAGGGTTACAGGAAATGACGGATATCTCTTATACAGAAGACGCTCAACCGAAAACGGCGGTAACGTAGGCATTATACCCATGCGAAACGGTGACATCGAAGTCGATAACGGGTGGATTGTTCCATATTGGCCTTTACTATCAAAAACATACAAGGAGCATATACTGTGGAATACTGCAACTCCGTCAAATCCATCAAATACATATGTAAGTACATGCGCAAGAGCAGCGACGTGGCAGTTTATGGCCTGAAACCAAACAGAACTGACATGAATACGGGTATACATGTAGATGAAGTCGCTCAATATCAGGCTGGTAGATACATAAGCAGCAATAAAGCTGTATGACGCATTCTTTCATTTCCGATACATGAACGAAGTCCAGCAGTCATTCAGCTAGCAGGACAAAGCGTTTATTTCACAGATGCAACTGTTCATCAAATGGCCCTGAATCCACTGGCTACAACGTTAACTGTTTTTTTACGCTGTCAGCATGACGCGCTTGCTAAACAACTCTATTTCGATGTTTCCTCGTATTACACATGGAATGTGACTAGAAAATCATTCAAACGGCGCAAACGAGAAGTGCGCGTTGACGGACAACCTGGCATCTTTAACGAATTTACCATATACAGACTGTACACCGTGCAAACCAATCAAGGTGAATACATTTGTCTTCGCATGCTGTTGGTCAATTTGCCTGGTCCAACGTTTTTCCAGCAACTGAGAATTGTCAACGGCTTTACGCATGTCACCTTCCGCGGTGCATATCAAGTTCCGAACATATTGGAAAACGATCAATACTAGGACTAATGAGTTAACGCCGCATGTAACAGGTCACACCCTGATCAAATTCGCGCATTGTTTGCAATTATTTTAACCGCTTGCTTTCCTTCTTTTGCAACCGTTTCGGGAGAAATATAAATCGCACATGGCTGAAGTTATTTCTGGTCAAATTAGCAAGGAAAAGATCGATAGAACATAAAAATTCCAATATACAATGAAGCTTTGATAATGATTTACGAGTAAAAATCGAGCACAATGCTCTAAATCAATTGGAATTGCCATCACCGATTCGATCTGTTGCTGCTTCATTTGATACCGAATTGCGTCAGGAAAGAAATTATAACAGGGCGATCTTTCGTCGTATGTGTAATTCAACGTTCCTATGTTAGCACTTGAGTAAAAGTGTATTTACGATCAAATAATACAAAGTAGGTGACACAGTTGGAGCAAGCTTTTTCTTACGTGCTCCTGGAAGAACAGGTGTAACGTTCTTCTTTCGATTGATTCTTTTGCAATAAGATCGCAAAATAATATAGCCTTAGCTCTGTCGTCCACCGGAATAGCTGAGACACCGCTATCCGGTGGGAGAACGGCTCATTCCGCTTTGAAATTGCCATGGAAAAAGCAATTCATTGAAATCCACATGAAACATTTCTAAATCGTCCAGCATGGGAAAAGCATTGCAGAATTGTAGACATATTGTTTGGGAAGAATGCATAACGGCGCACAAAAATCGATGGAGCTACTTGATCGATCATCGCAAGGTATGCGAGGAAACAGTAGACCATTTGGCAACGCGTTAATATTGCTTACTGGAGATTTTGGACAAATGTCGCCCGTAATTCCTGGAGCTACACCAGCGGATGAAATAAATGCTTGCCTGAAATACTCTTCTTTGTCGCGTCACATTAAGACGTTAAAACTAATTGCAAATATGCGTGTCCAGCTTCAACACGATCAGTCAGTTGAGGTATTCTCACTAATTATTGGATATTGGGAACGGAAAGATTTTGTCCTCACGAGAAATTTCATTGCCGCATAACTTCTGCAATTTTGTGAGGTTAAAAGAAGCACTGATTGAAAATGTATTTCCCAATATTCAAACTAATTATCCGAATCACGATTGACTGAGTGAACGAGCTATTCTTCCGTCGCTGAACTGAACATTTGCATTCAGTCTAACAGTCCAAGTGAGGCAGTCGCAAACAAGTCCCTAGACCCTGTGTTGGAAGCGGATGAAACAGTAGCTTATCCAACAGAATTTTTGAATCCACTCGAACTGCCAGGGATGCCACCGTACGTACTTGAATTGAAAATGGGCACACCAATTAGCATGTTGCGAAATATCAAGCAGCCAAAGCTTCGTAACGGCCCGCGGCTTGCAGTAAAAGTATTACTCAGCAACGTCGTACAGGCAGCCATTTTGACCGGAACTTTCAAAGGTGAAGATGTCTTTATTTCTCGTACTACAATTATTCCTACTGATACGCCATTTCAATTTAAGAGGCTGCAATTCCCTATTCAATTGGCGTTTGAAATCATAATCAACAAAGCTCAGGGACAGTCTTTTGAAGTGTGCGGGTTAGATCTACGCACCGACCGCTTCTCACACGGACAATTAGCTGTAGCACGATCTAGACAGAAATCTCCATAACTGCACAGACAATATAACACAAAAATATACGTGATCTAGTCACAAGTGTTGGGAAGCTAAATCGAATACAAAGGTGAGATTTTTCTTATGTAGCATGTTCTTTACCCAGAAAACGGAACAACACAAAACGTTGCATACCGACACGTGTCATGAAATTAAATCTATTAGAAAGGTGAGATATTCCTTTTCTAACATTTTCATTCAACCAGACAACGGAACAGCAGACAACATTGCATACCCACAAGTTTCGTGAAACTGCGTCAACTGCAAAGGTGAGGTTTTTCTTTCATCTTGATTTAACCATACTGAGTCACAGAAACGCGTTTGCAAGCACAATCTACGATGCTCATGACAAGTCTTTGCAAGTGTGCGAGTTCGATCTACGTAGGGATTGCTACTCACTTGGACAGTTATACGTAGCGTGTTCTATAGTTGACAAACCTGACAATCTCCATATCTGCACATGGGTACGAACTGTATTCTCTCCCATCTTCGATTTAACCATATTGAGCCACAGAAACCCCATTGCAATTTAAGTGACTGCAATTCCCTAATCATTTGGCGTTTGTAATCACAATCAGCAAAGGTCAGAGCCGGTCTTTTGAAGTGTGCGGGTTAGATCTACGCACCGGACGTTTCTCACATGGACAATTTCATGTTGCGTGTTCTAGATCCGGCAAATCTGACAAGCTCCATATGTACACCAACAAGGTTATAACACGAAACGTTGCATACTGTTGGGTGGCGCCTGAAATAATAGTCAGTAATCAGACCCTTAAGGGAAGTGGCAAATACGGGACAGTATAGAAGTTGGAGGCGACTGAACTCAACGTGCATTGTGCAGGCTACAAAAGGAGGAAGCGGATCAATCAGAGCGAGGAAGGGTGCAGCAAGGTACCCACAAAACGATTTGTGTCAACGGAAGTGCGTCAATAAAACAAGTGGACGTTTTGAAGAATAATACAACGGTAAAATCCAATGTTGCAAAATACCGAAAGAGCCTGTTTTCCGGTACACTACAAGGGCCTCCCTCTAGAAGGCTGAAGGATTGGGGCCTTCCGTGGAGCTGTTAGTGGCGGAAAATGGAAGGGGTGGATGGTTGCGAATAGTTGCATGGGATTGTATACGGGCTTCCAAGATGGAGTGTGTAACAAAGTTCGCTGGGTCCAGACCTTTATTATTAATTATTTATGATGATGGTGTGGACTAGAGTGCATCAGCGTTGGGTCATCGGGGCGGCTCGTAGGACTGCAAAAAATACTGGCTAGTCCAGAAAAGGGCAGATGGGACATTTCATCCTCTGCAGAGCCGACGGTGCGCTTGGGAGGTGCCACTCCCCCACCACATTCCAGTCCACGGTCCTCGTCCCGGGCCTCCTCGCCCCACCAAGAAATCCTGCGTCCTCCTCGGCAACGTATAGCCAGGCGTTTGGGGATCAATACCTTCGTGGCCGTCCGCGGTCGAGGGCTACTGACTGTTCCTTGGGTCAGGAAGGTGGTCTTGGTTCGGCTGGCGAGTCGCTCGGGGTTGCGTAGAGCAGGTTAGCGAGTCACTCGTGGGCTGCCTTGGTAGTTCTGACATTGAGTTTCTGGAAGTTAAAACTCACTGTGGGTGGGCAAGGGTCGGGGGAATCGGCTTGATGCTGGAGAGGGAACATGCCAAGTATGATAAAAGCAAATACGCTTTTAACTTTTCAAAATGTTTTGGGCTATTTTTGTCACTTTTGCGAAAGGTTTGTGGACGAGACGCACGATTATTACTAAAGCCGAAAAAACATGTTAATGGAAATAGCTAACGTTTACAAAATTTTTTCAAACGGACAGGACGTTTGACCTGTCTACAACGTCGGTCGGTTGCCTGGGGTTGAGGCGGGGTAGGTTAAGAGTCAAGGAGAACGGAGGGTTTCGGGGTGTCAAGTGCTTGGGACGTCACCGCAGGTGCGTGTGATTGCGTGATAGTATCAGGATGGGTTGCAAGTGGTTCGTCAAAGAAATCCACTTTGAAGCGGTTGATGGACACGGTTGTTCGGTGACCATTATGGCGCAAAGTGGAATGTTTCGGAGTTCGTTGCATGACTCTGAAAGGCCTTTTAGGGAGGCTGCAGAGGGCGCCGTACTGCGTCGGTGCGGAGGAAGACGTGAGTGCAGGTAAAGTGTCCGCTGTCCATTCGCTCATCTCTAGTCTGCTTACAGAGCGGTGTCGGGCGTAGTGAACGCATGCGTTGAGCTAGAGAGGACGCGAAGTTAGGCGGAGGCATACCCGACGCTGCGGGAGGCGAAACAAATTCTCCTGGTAATTTAAGTGTTGTGCCGTAAACCAGCTCTGCTGGTGCACTTGCAAGTCAAATTTGATGCTGTTGCGAAAGCCTAAGGATAGGAGCGAAAGGTTTTTGCTTCAATTAGGGTCGGAGGAGGCGCACAGCGAAGCTTTTAGCTGTCTTTGAATGCGTTCAACTAAACCGTTGACTGATGGGTGATACGCTGTGATATGAATGCGGTTACAGTCTAAAAAATTGCAGAAAGTATCAAATTGTGAGGATTCGAAGGTCGGCTCTCGGTCAGTTGTAATGGTGGATGGGCATCCATAGTGCTAGACCCACGGATCTAAGAAGGCCCGGATAACAGTCTCCGCTGTGCAGTCTGCTACGGGAATGGCTTCTGGCCATCTGGTGAAGCGGTCGACACATGTAAGAATGTATACGAATCCGCGTGACGGAGACAAGGGACCTGTTTGGTCTAAGTGTACATGCGAGAACCGAGAGTCCGGGGCGAGAAATGAACCAAGAGGACTACGGGTCTGAGGATATATTTTGAAGCGTTGGCATTAAAAGCAGGCGCAAGCTCAGGTACGAACATCTTTGTTTACGCGTGGCCAAACGAAACGTTCGGTGAGCAGTATCAGAGATGCACGGATACCGGGATGTGATAATGAGTGCAGTGCGTCAAACACTGTGCGTCTGAAGGAGACGGGCACGAGGGGCTTAGCATAACCTATGAGAGTGTCACAGAGAATGGTTCCTTCCGTGGTTTGGAGAGGAAGAGATCGCACATGCAGCGGAGTGGATTGTAGAATTATTTGTATGTCTTCATCTTAAGCCAGAGACGATGCCATGGTGTCAAGATTGATGGCAGGCAAAGTCTGGAGAGTGAGGTCCAGCGTGAGAGAGCGTCAGTGACGGGATTGTAGACACCTGAGACATGACGTATGTTAGAGGTGAATGCGTGACAAAGTCTAGGTGTCTTGTTTTCCCTGGTGAGCACTTGTCGGAGGCAGAATGGAACGCGAATATTAGGGGCTTATGGTCAATGTAGACAGTAAAAGCGTGGCCTTCGAGTGTGCGCTGGAAGTGACGAATCGTTAGGTAGATAGCGAGGAGTTCTCTCCTAAACATACTATAGCGGGATTCCACTGGCTGCAGCCGTTTGGAGAAGAAACCGAGAAGTTGCCATTGCCCACCAAAGTATTGTTGGCGGACGGCTCCTACCGCGACATCTGAGGCAGCAGTAGTAATAGAAAGGGATGCAGTCGATTTGGAATGAGCGAGGAGAGCTATGTTACAGATGTCATCCTTGAGCTCGGCGAAGGCTGTCTCTGCTGAATCAGATCAGTCAGATGCTGCATGAGCCGAGCGCAGCGCGTAATGAAGCGTTGCTAGTAGTTGGCCAAACCACAAAATAGACGGAGGTACTTGAACGAAGTCGGAACTGAGAAATCTTTGATTGCCTGGATGTTATCAGACAGAACTTCGATACCAGAGGATGAAACGATGTGGTCTATGAATTATACAGTTGATTTGCCGAGTCCACACAGTCGGGTTGACTGTGACGCCTTGTTGGGTCAAGCGCTGGAAGTGAGTTCGAAGGTGGTCGAGGTGCTTTTGTTCCGATGAACTGGCTACTAACATATCATCAAGGTAGGAATGAGCGAAATCTAGGCCACAAGTGACATCGTGGATGAGGCTTTGAAAGGTTTGTGAGGCATTGCACAGTCCAAATGGCATTATTAAAAATTCAAACAAGCCGAAAAGAGTGATGACGACTGTTTTAGAAATGTCATTTGCTTCTACAGGTATCTGTGATAGGCGGGAATCAGATCGATCTTGCTGAAGATCGTCTTACCTGTGAGGCATGTGGTGAGGTACTGCATATGGGGGATGTGATATCTCTCTGGAGCGATTAGCCTGTTGAGTGCGCGGTAGTCACCGCAAGGGCGCCAGTCACTAGATTTCTTGGGGACCAACTGCCGAGGAGATGACCAAGGGCTGTCGGAATGGCGGATTATTCTAAGTTCGATCATGTGCTCAAAGTCTGCCCTAGCTACCTTAAGTTTTTCTGGAGATAGTCGGCATGGACGGCATGAGACGGGTCGGCCATTCGTCCGTATGTGGTGCGTGACTTGGTATGCCACGCACTGGGCTGCGTTCATTGGCTGAACTAGCTTGGAGCACAATACACAATGAACAATGATTTATGTCGGGTAAGAAAGCAGTTCTTTGACATGTCCCGCAGGATGGTCGGGGTAAATCTACAATTATCAGAAGATAGGTGAGTTGTCTGTTTAAGCGTTTATCTAGCAGATAGGCTATTGAATAATAGTAGTTTATGTGGGAATTGAATACGATCAGGGAGACAAAATGGGGACAGGTATAGTTGTTGTACTCCGTTTAAAATGTAAGAAGTTAAAACGAGAGTACTCACTTCTGTACCGCCTCCTCAGGTTTATGTAATATGTTAGTCTGGTTTGGAGGGATAATTAATATATTCCAAAGTTATGCAGTTTAGGAAACGAAGTGATAGGGGCCAAAAGCAAGATTTAATCGTTTTTTGAAAATATCTAAGGTGTGGGAGGAAACAACGAAGTTTGGGAGAGAGTTCCAGGGTTGGCGAACCCAAAGAGAAAAACAATTCCGCCGGCATTCCAGGCGTTTAAACTGTGCACACAGTTTCAGAGGGTTACCTCTGAAATTGGTGTTATGGCTGCGCATCAGCAAGTGACGGCATACGTGATTAGGATCAGACAATATTTGGTAGACTAAAATGAGATCGCTGCGCATCCTTCGGTCGCGGCCACTGAAAGCTCCCACTGACTTCAGCCTTTGATGATAGGACAGATTTCGTAGGTTCTTGACGTTGTTTGTGGTTCTGCATTGTGGTTTCTCTAGTACATCTAAGTCGCGCTTCAACCAAATTTGCCAAGCTTGGATGGCGTATTCGACGTAAGGGCGCGCGTAAGAATTGTGCATCATGGGGAAGATGGATGGGTTGAATAATCCGAGTGCCCTCCGCAACAAGACGACGTGCTGGTTGGCTCTCTTCGCAGCTGCCTTTGACTGCTTTGAACAGTTAAGGTCATTCTGAATGAGCAAGCCAAGGTTGCGTGCTCGGGAAGTTGTTTGAAATACATGTGACCCAAGCCTATACACTTAGTCAAGCCTATGGCTTAATTGAACAGCGTGACATTGTTCCACATAGAACGGTAGGGTATTCAGAGCTGACTAGGTTGAAATCGTGTTGAGGTCAAGCTGCCGCTTTTCGTGGTCTTTCGGTTCTTTGGGCGCTTGCCAAAACTTGATATCGTTCGCGAAGAGTAGGAAATCGGAAGTAATTTTCCTCGCCAGCTCGTTTATGAAAATGAAGAGTAGACGGGGCCCGAGTACCGAGCCTTGTGGTACGCCGCACTTCACCTCATCTGCGTCAGACAGGAATTCTCGTACTCTCACTTCCAACCGACGTTCGTATAGGAAATTGTCTATCCAACGCAGTAGTCAGTCACCAACTCCACAGAGCTAAATTTTTTGGAGCAGAATTCGGTGGTCTTAGCGAGTAAACGCTTTCGAGAAGTTCAAGTAAATGACATCAACTCCTGCTCCACCATCAACTGCTTCAGTCCAGCTGTTTCATACAAGGTCGTAGTGCACGAGCGCTTTTGTCGGAAACCAAGTTGCTCTGGTGCTATCAACTTGTGATTTTCCAGATACTGCATGAGTACATCAGCGATGATTGATTCCATAGCCTTGGAAAGCATAGGGAGTAGCGTTATAGGACGGTAATTATTTGGGTCAGTTCGACTATCTCCCTTATGAATAGCAGTGATGACCCCTCGCTTCCATATTCTTAGAATCTGGTTCTCCTCCATACAGCGCTGCCAGAATATAGCCAGAGGTTCTGTCAGATCACTGGCTGCCTTCGGTCAAATGTTGTCGACACCAGGAGAGCTGTGGATACGCAGGGACAACAGTTTCTTTGACACTTACTGCAATGAGAGTAATATTGGATAAGGCTGTTGGTGGGACAATCGAAACAGCGATAACCTTTAGACCCGTTACTCTCTGGAACGTTTTTCAGTAATAGAACCGTAACAGATCTGCTGCTTCCGTTGCTGATCGCATACACCCGTCAGTCGTGATCAGTGCTGGAATTCCGCTTTCCACCTTACGAAGGCCATTAAACTGCCTGTAGAAGAGTTTGCGGTTCGTGCAGAATCTCATCATTAACTCCTGCTGATGCGTCACCTTGTCCTCGCTGAGTCCATTTCACATGTAGAGTTTGCTGGACGCTAACTCACAGCTGCAAGACATGTGCCATTGTTCCGGAACCACAGCCAGCACCAAAGCGAATCTGGGGCACGGATCTCTGGGTGGTCAATAAGTTCACATCGGAGGTTAGCCTTGGAACAAAGAAGTACACCACCACCTCTTCCAGCTGTCATTCCGAACCAGTGACATATGAGGTGAATTGAGTTCAGAATCTGCTATCTCAAGGCTTTACCCGGTCTCCGTAATCATAATGATATCCCGTGGTTGTGCCGCCTGACGTTCCCCTATTTCTGCCAACTAACTATAAAGATCTTGGGCTTTAGTATACAAACATGATAGTTTTTGATGTCGGAAGTGTGTAGGTAGACAACAACTTCGTGCTTAAGTTTAAACCGACCGCTCGCCGGCCAGCAGCTAATCGTTTTTTGCTTGGGCTATTGGTTTTTGAATTTCAGTCAGACTGCATGGTAGCATGGAGCATCCCAGATCGAAACGTTCTCTCGTGTTCCTCCCTGTCCCGTTAGGTGTCGCCAATGCTACATTGTCTACAACTGCAGGATTGTGGAGGCTAATATTTTATTGAGGTTGCATGTTCCGATGAAGTGCTGAAAACTAGTGGCCGTGCGCCTGTTATCTTTAGCCTGGTCTCGGTAGGCAATCTGGAGCGATGCTTCAACTAGCTATCAAATAGAACTTAAGTCCTTCATCGGAGTGTAGCATAACTTTAAATATTTTTGGAGCGCAGCTTTTGTAGTTTGGAGATAAGGGAATTCTCGCTAGTGATTTAGCAATAACGTGATCCAGAGAGAGTGCTTCGCGGATGTAGCACCACTGTTCTCGGTCATCTTTCTGCCCTTCGTGTTCAGGAGAGTCCAGTAGTTCAGGAACACCATGAACAAATACGGTATCTTTGCTTTCGTTCATAGAAGGGCCGTCATGTTTTTCTTTTTTTTCTGACCGTCTTTTCCAAGGAATATCGGGTAGCATGCGTACCCCACTCGATGAGTTGCGAAGATGAACTGCTGAGAGTACAACTATCTGTCCAATCAGTTGAATTCAAGGTTATTCTACGAAATCGGGGTTCGCCGTAGTGCACTAAAGTTGGGTGACAAGCTACGCGTCGTAACCCAGTTGGGTCAACCGGAGTACAAATCGCATCGCACATGGAATGTCAGTGGTTGCGATCATCTACCAACTTGCGGTTTATTGTGCCAGAATTGGATTCAGGAACGTTAGTGCTCACGATCATCAATGCATTGTTTGTGTGTGTGCACTGTTGGTTTGTGTGTTGTGGCCGGTAACTTGGATTGTTTGGCAGGCACTAAAGAACGTTGTGAAACGGTGTCACATCGTTCGTCCTTGCTCCAGAAAATGGATCTACGGGTGTTTCTTTAGGTGTTTTTATCGAGACGATCGATACACATGTTACCCGGCTCTGGACTGTCTGTGTCGGTGTTGTGTCCAACTCGTGAGACATGGCATCTAGGGATGAGTTAATAGCAATCACGCTAGATGTGTCTTGCCTACTTAAAAGGTTTGTAATTGTCCGAGTAGGTGGCGCAGATGCCCTCGGACGGTTAGCAAGCCTGACTTTAGCCTTCTACTTAGGAAGAGAGATCTGAGGGGATTGCTGTAGAGAAAGATCGGTGTTGTTAGATTCTAATGGCGAAGCCCTGAAGCTCGCCATCTACTGGACTGTTTCTGTCAGTTTTTCACTTTTGTCACGAGCGTTGTATACATTTGACTATTGGGATTACTCTGCATGTTTGGTAAAAGCAAAGCGAATCAGTCAGATTAATTTGTCTCTTGTATTCTAGTTGACTTAAACCAACACAGAGGAGGTGGAACGGAAGGCCACAAAATTCAAAAATAATGTCTCGCTTCACTGGGCGTATACACTCCTGCTTAGCACATTTGCCGTTAGGTGGAATCAGTTCCATTGAGGGCCATTGTTGCAAATGTACGCTGCCCTTGTCTGGTCACCTGAGCTAGAGGGTGAGTGACGCTCGCTTTCTTTGTCAGATGCGCACTCTCGACGTCGGTTGCCGTGGACGAGTGTGCGCGACGAGGAGACACGTACACGGAGTTTGGCTAGCTTATGAATCCATACTAGTTCCTGTAAGACCACGCCGTTAGCAGTGGCTTGTCGTTGGTGGCTGACGGCGGAAACCGGCGGCGATGCGCGAACGCAATTACAAACCACAGATTGCGTCGTAACTTCGTTAGAATTGTTCCTATGGATGTAATTCTAAAACTGGCAGATAGCGCAGCAAAGCCTTGATCGATCACAGCATCGCAGCAGTAAAAACTGTTAACAACAACAGAGTGGCGCTTATGGATAAAAGCACGCAGTGCGGTAAAACAACTTGGGTAGCACAAATTACGTTCCTAAGAAAATAATTCCCGTAAAAATATGTCCACTGAACATGGGGTTATTCTGATTCGAATGAGTATATGCTGAGTGCACTAGGTGAAGAGCAAGAGGTAAAAGTCTGTGGCAGAGGAGTGCACGTTTACTATGCGACCAGTCAGTGGGTATACACACGGCGTAGTTCTGCTAGGTCTGGGGAAAGGCGTAGACCGAGGTGATGGATGGGATATCGGTGTTGATGCCACGTACACTGAATACTGTTGCAGTGTCAACTATCATTTGGTGTTTCACATCGACCAAGTGGTCGGAATGCTTGAGAAACTCGTTGCCGATGGTGGTAAAGGGGACTGTAGCAACGGTGAATATCCAGCGGAACGTGCGCCTAAGACCTAGGTCTAGGGTAAGCGACCAACGACCGTAGGTGGCTATTGGTGTACCATTGGCAGCATTAGGTTTGTCGACAACGAAGCGGTAGGCTCACCTGGCACATGGGGAATGACGCTGACTTCTGCCCTGGTATTAACTAAGAACTGGGTATCGGAATCATAATCCCTAATGTAGAGGAGACGGCTCTGAGTTTTGCCGACGTTGTTCGTGGTCATTACAGGCCGGCGTGGCGGATCATTTGTAGCTGAGTAGCTACATGGCTAGACGCACTTACGGGCTTTATTACCGAAACTCGGGTGGTGATGGCAGTAACCTGGGGCACCAGTTTTTGTGCTACAGGGCTATGGTCCAGGGCGGTTGCTGTGCTTACGGTTTAAGGTGAGCTCCTCGATCTGGCGCTGAAGCGACGCTATCTGCGATGATAATGCGTCTGTTACTGACAGTTGGCTAGTTGCGAGTGTCGGTGTGGTTTCGCCAGCACAAAACTACGGAGGTGCTTTGTTTCAGTCTCTGGCTGGTGCCGTTTGATGATGTGGTCTGCTGGATCTGCACTTGTTGTGATTGGAAAGTCGTTTGCTACTTGAAGAATGGCCTGAGTGCTTTCAGGAAGGTGTTACATCCACAGCTCGCGGATAATCCCTACGTCTATGTTGGGCGTGCCGATGATCTGTTGCATTTCGCGCAGCCAGACTGACGGCATCCTACCTCCTAGTTGCATATCATTAAATAGTCGCTGCAGACGGACCTTGTCAGAATACGTGCTTCACTGAATAATAGCCTGTTTAAGAATCTGAATGAACAATGATATATTACAGGTAAAAAAGCGATTGCTTTACAAGTCCCGTAGGATGGTTGAAGTGAAAGTAAACATAAGTGTAAATCGTCAATTTAAGCGTCTAGTGAATTCAAGTGCCCCTTATTCATATAAACGTTATAGAATGTGTACTGAATTGTTACTGTAGAGTAATATGGGAAGTAATATGGGTAAGGCATGTCTTAAGAACAAGAGAAACGACAACGCTTACTCTTGCGCCGCTTTCTTGGACTGAGGTAACTGATGAATGTAGTTGTAATATATCCGAAACCATATTCCACAACAGCAGTGTGTAAATAGTGAAGCACAAAAGCTGAGAATGAGCACCGTATTTTCGCGTTTGTTTGACGTGGACATCTCTGATTATATAGCGTAATGTAGGTGGATAAGCGAATCATCCAGACGCATTTTGAATACCGTTGGCGTGGGGGAAGAAACAAAGTATGTGGGAAGAGCGTTCCAGTATTGGCACACACGAAGTAAAAGAAATTCCGGCAGCATTCCAACCGGCTGTATTGTGTGGCCAGCTTTAGATGGTGTCCTCTGAGTGTTGTATTACTATTCAGCTTTAGTAGGTGACGACAACAATGGTTTGGATTCCGCAGGATCATATAAGTCCTTATCAAGACGCCACGCAAGCGTCGATATTGTCCACTGTGGACCCCGAGGGTTTTCAGCCTCAAACGGTAAGGGAGATGAAACAGGCCCTTTACGTTCTTGGTCGCCCTTCGTTGTGGCAGTTCAAGAGCGGTAAGGTCTTGCTTTTGCCATGGCTGCCAGGCGTGGATGGCGTACTCAGAATGAGGCCGAATGTAGGCGTTGAGCATCTGAGAAAAGATGGAAGGATCGAAGCGCCCGAATGCCCTCCGCAAAAGGCCAAGGTTTTAGTTAGCTTTTTTGGAGACTTTCTCGGCCTGTCGGGAACAGCCCAGATCTTCCTGCACTATCACGCCTAGGTCGCATTCCGTTGTTGTGCGCTGCAATATTTGATCCCCCAGTCTGCATTCACAAGTGGCTTTATGGCATATGCTCAACACCTTGCACTTTGTAGAATTGAACTGAAGCAGGTTCTGCGTCGACCATTCGTAGATCCTGTCAAGATCATACTGAAGTGCTTCATTGGCGCTGGTTGTTCTAATGGCTCGTCATATCTTGAGATCATCAACGAAGAGTAAGGAGTTGGAGGTGATTACTGTCGCGAGATCGTTTATTTAAATCATGAATAGTCGTGGACCAAGTACTGAGCCCTGGGGCACTCCGCACTTAACGTCGATTGGGTCAGAGATGACGCCGCGAACTCTTACATTCAAATGTCGTTGAAGCAAGAAGTTACCTATCGTATTTCATTACAAGAGAGGTGAAAAGTACGATGTATCTCACCTGCAAGCATATAAGCTGAGGAAGGCAGACCTTAGCTAATTACACATAGCGAAAGCAGAAGAAATCCTGCGAATGTAAATTATGGATTTTAGGTGACAAACGAAGGAACATTCTCCTAAAAAGGATGAGGGGCTAAGGCAACTGCATTGACTATGGCAGCCTCAACGGCACCAACGGCGTATGGAGATGGCTTATCCTCTATATACTCCATTGCAAGCAAATAAAAATGTGGTAGTTGAGAAAACAAGATGCCCACAAGCAATGAATGACAAAGTGCTGGAACTAGGTCACCAGACTGAAAATTCCACATGGCGGACGGCGTGTTCTGGACAGGGGTCACTACAATACTCACAAGAGTTGTGAAACTACATCTATTACAAAGCTGAGATCTTTTTCCTTCATTTTCATACGTCTAGACAACGGTAGAACTAAGAATATTACATGCCAACTAGTGTTTCGAAACTACATCTATTACAAAGGTGAGATTATTCTATTACCCCACTGCTCCACAGCAAAGCGTGGCCGGGTACAGATTTTATATATATATATATATATATATATATATATATATATATATATATATATATATGTGTGTGTGTGTGTGTAGCTGGCGGCATCCGGTTTCGGATTTGCCTGTCACAGTGGCCAGCCACAGGACGCCCGCACCTACAGAGGGACCATGGTTGGCTTGCGGTGCACCACCCACAGCTCCAATCACACACCCCATATCCAGTGTAAACCCGAAGGATTAAGACCGGGAGGCATGTGAATGGGAGCCACGTTTCATCAACAGAGCCGGCCCACACTCCTTCACAGGCAAATACATGCACGCTGTATTTGGGGAATCTAGCGCACACAAGACGGTGGCTGGAGGGTAGTCCGCTCCCCACACTGAACGCATGGAACCGCTCTTCGAGCCTAGCACGACCACAAGGACCGTGCATCCCGTCCCCGCCAGTAACGACCAACTGTCTCCTGGAGCCAGTATGGAGGGGCTAGTGGGTAATATACAGGTAGGGACCTTGTCAACATGCCCATCAAGCGCAGCCACACCGGTGATATCAAGCAACAGTCATTCACTTGAAACGACAAGATGAAATAAAACCAATCCAATAATGCATACAGATATGGTGGCATAACTCTTCGCTAAATTAGCATATGAAGTAAATTGGTTAGCAACGAATCCGGAATAAGGAAAATATGTCCACCAGTTATTTAAAAATTCTACAAACGCAACAAAGTTATCGAAGATAAAGGCACTTAGCGGAAGCAACTTGGCCAGTTAATAGAAGATTATTCAGGTAGGCAGAAGAATCCAAATAAAGTGGAGTGAAATTTATCCAGCGTAAAAAGATCTTGTTTAAGTGTAAGTTGGTTTAGCCAAACTGCGGTGAAGAAACATTAAGAATGTAACATCAGCCTCAGCATATATATATTTATGTGCTTTTAGGATTTTAAGTGCACGAGTTTCTTTTTTATTTTGGCTGCCTGGACCAAACGCCGTGTTTTCAATATTACAGCGTGTATCTGTAGTGATGTAGCGAAGCTGCTACTAGTGTGATATAATGCCTTAAGTTTCTTTAGTTTGGTTGCAGCTTTGTTGAGAGGTTTGTGCTTGTCAATATGTTTGTAGGTGTTTCTCTATACGACCGCTGCCAGTACATCCATACATAGGACAATATTGTTGACTAATTCATTTGCAGCTGCAGCAGAGTTGTTAGTTGAGACTGACATGTTCTATGTCCTGGTACTGCCAAATGTATTAAATGGATTCTATTCAATTCGATGTAGGTTGTGATTCGCTGTTGACATTGCAATTGTTGGCGTAGGTGATTCAACACTCATGCTTCAAAGTATGGTACTGTGATCATGGCCCGGTAGTTGATTATCAACGGATACATGTACGGAAGGGGGTACCCATTTTGAACACAAAATCGATAGTATTGTTACTTCTTTTGGGCCCTCTATTTTGGGCTCAGCCATTGCGGCGGATACATCAGATGGTTCCCTCATGGCCCGCAGTGGCCCTGGGTGTAGGCAACAGCCAGTTAACATATGGCAGGTTGAAATCTCCGCGCTAACCTGTCGGCTTACAGGTGCTGGATGTAGTATTGATCACATCAATTAGCTTTTGGATTTCAAATTGAGTGGCTCGGGGCGGCCGATATATACAACCCAATAGAAGAGCGTTAAATGGGATCAGTAGCAATAGTGCATCTTCAAGGTCACGGAGCACATCTCGATCAGTTGGAACCACATTGTGACTGGATATGGCACGGCCACTGCCACGTTTGCGTGAACTATATTTGCTTATACTCCCTGACTTTTAATGTGTTATTAGTACCTTTTTTAACTCTAGGTCCCTCTTAGCTCTCTCTCTTATTAGGCTTCATTATACATGTATTTGTGACTGTACGACAGCGAAGCATTAGTTCAAATGACTGTTGTAGATGGTGATGATCTGACGTTTCATTTAACTTAATATATGAGGCGCCTGACGTATTGGTGGTGTTTTGTATACGTAGGAATGATAGTGCATTTTTCGAAATTCCAGGGGTGACGTTGGGCATGGCCTATACTCAATTTAGATTTGAAACTTTTAACTACATATAAGTCGATCAAAGGCGTCATCGAATGCCTTCCCCACACCGTAAGAGCTTCTCCAGTGTGAAATCATACTACCGAGCTTGGTGAACAACGCTTCTGTTTCCTGTGATGGACGCAGTCTGCTTCACCGTCATTCTGACATTTGGCCGTTCCATCTGTCTACCCACCTGACTGTTCGAATCGCTAAAATTGATACGTGCGATAACGCATTGTGAACACGACCAAATTAAGTCACGTGATAGCCGTTGTACTTATCGACCAATCGGATATCCACCGCGAACTTGAAGTGATGCGCAGTTGCTGAATACGTGACACTACTACATGCACCAAGATCGCGATCGAGCTTCGCATCACTAGCAGCTGAATGGTCATAGACACAACAGTAAACACGAATCATGGAAGCGAAGCATGCGAACCACACAGTACCTAGAGTTTGAACAGGAATCTGCACGAAAATAGTAGATTATTGCTTTGTATCGTCTCCCACCGAGCCTAACTTTTCTCGGTAAGCGCGGCATATTTTGCGTAATGTGTTTTATTTCTAATCCCATCCATCTTCACATAGGCAGATGGTGCTTTCACACACCGTAATGTGTTAAGAAAGCTTCAGAGAGTAAATTTATCAGAGCGCCATTTGACCTAAACGTTGTGTGATTGGATTGCGACGCGTAATCTCAATGGGTACCGTGATTAGCATTGCTGCATACCTTGGTAGATTCGATCACTAGGACCGCAAATGTAGTAGATGGAAATAGGGTGTTGCCCGCCCGAAAACATTCTACACCATGTCACCTTTCGTCCTTATTTGATCGCATCAAGTAGAGATAGCAGACATTGAACCCGGAACAACTAGGATTTTAACTGAAACTTCTTTGGTCAACTGCTCACGACGAGTAACAGTTGATTGATTGAAGAGTTGTTTTGTAGTAAACGTTGTGTGATTGCGACGCGTTGTCTCAATGTGGACTGTGATTTGTGCTGAAGTGAATCTTGGGCAACTCGATCACATTCGACTTGAGAAGCTCCTTAAGGATTAAACGTACTTTGTTCATGTGACTCTTTTCATTTCATAAATTTGTAACATGACTGATTAGTCAAGGATGTAAGCTGTCGACCCTTGCACACTTTAGAAACCATAAAAACCTGCCTCCTACTCACATTCATTCGTTACAGTATGGGTTGAGAATTGGAACTGCTTTTGATTACAAATAACAGGTAACTGCACATCAAAATCGTTTCATTACCGTGCCGGGGGCTGACATAGGTCTCTTGCAGCAAGAATGTTTCCGAGTATACTGAATTTCCGGATATAATCTAGCTGACAATTTTCTTGTGTTCCGCCACTTACCACAGGCTCATACTTACACTATTAAGCTCAGTTCCCACAGTCCACATCGATAGAACAACGGTTCATGAGGGGTAAATATGCACAGACCTAACAAGTTCCGTAGCGAGATAAGGAAATGAATAGCAACTTCCCGATAGATTTATCCTAAGGAACCTCCTAGAAAAACCGAAACCAGTGGCAGCGTTAACAGCGCCAAAGAAAGAGTTATTTATTCTCTTACCATTTAAAGGGGACGCGGCTACCGAGCGTCTAACCAGAAGCCTTTCGGCCGCGGTAAAGTCGACCTTTCCAGCAGCCTCGTTGAAGTGCGTGTTCTCAACGGAACCACTCATTCGTTCACAAAACAAGAACAAGCTGCCGATGCTGACCACATCAATGGTGATTTATCAATTCGTGTGCGCCTGTGGCGCGACGTATATTGGTCGAACGGCGCGGCAGTTATCGAAACGCGTGAACGAACATTGCCCTCGCTGGCTTCGTCAAGGAGGCATCGGAATCATCAGTAGCGCTATTCTGGCCCACATTGTGGACACCGGCCATGAAGTGGATTGGAAACGCGCTTTCCGAATACAGTGCATTTGATAAGAGTCTTTCGTTTTTGCTCATTCGCCGCGCTGGTCAGGGGTAGATTGGAACGCACTAATTTGCCGACCCACCAATGGCATGTACATCTACTGTATTTACTCATCCACGCATGTCTGGGGGTGTGAATACGACGTGAGGACGCATTGCGGTGCATGTGTCCTTGAAATATGTTAATGACCCTCGTCGATTTCGATAAAGGCCAGCTCAGCTTGGGTCGATGCCGACGTTTTTGGCTGGTGGTTTGCAACATCTCGACAGCAGTGCATAATGCACTGGCTACCGTGTTCAAATGTTGATGGCGCTTCGACAGTTGCTTAATGTTATCCCAGCAAATGATAAAAGGGTTAGTGGTCAACGCTGTTGTAGACTGAATGTTACCTTCACATAAACCACCTTAGCAAAATAAGAATTCGTAACAATTAGGCGGTGAAAATATGAGATGCTACTTCTGCATAATGAGTCCGGACAATGTCTACCAGCTACTGGGCTCATCGGATCTATTTGCAAGTGCGGGCGCCTAAGGAGTTAATCAGCAGAATACAGAAATAAAAGAAAGCTGAGTGCAGTGCCTTTTGAACAGATTTTATCAAATCTCATTTTATTCCATCAGCTTGGAGAATTAAATCAAAATCAGTTTCGCAATGAGCACGAGAAGGAATTTTACAGTATTGGTATGGTAAAAGAATCCTAAAGTAGATAAAGAAGCGTTTAGGTCAAATCTAATCACCCATTTTAGAAAGAAAGGTGATGGAAGAATCCAGCGCGTACGATGCATTTATTTGATTAAGCCAGTCTGTTTACGGCTGAATATTCAAGCGTTGTTGGTGTATTAAGCATTTTATTGACTTGACTTGAGTTCCCCGCCTTGGCAGACTTGAATGTAATTAACATATTTCTGGGGGTGTGAATACGACGTGAGGACGCATTGCGGTGCATGTGTCCTTGAAATATGTTAATGACCCTCGTCGATTTCGACAAAGGCCAGCTCAGATTGGGTCGATGCCGACGTTTTTGGCTGGTGGTTTGCAACATCTCGACAGCAGTGCATAATGCACTGGCTACCGTGTTCAAATGTTGATGGCGCTTCGACAGTTGCTTAATGTTATCCCAGCAAATGATAAAAGGGTTAGTGACAACGCTGTTGTAGACTGAATGTTACCTTCACATAAACCACCTTAGCAAAATAAGAATTCGTAACAATTAGGCGGTGAAAATATGAGATGCTACTTCTGCATAAATGAGTCCGGAACAATGTCTACCAGCTACTGGAGGCTCATCGGAGCTATTTGCAAGTGCGCGGCCGCCTAAGGAGTTAATTCCAGCAGAATACAGAAATAAAAAGAAAGCTGAGTGCAGTGGCTTTTGAACAGATTTTATCAAATCTCATTTTATTCCATCAGCTTGGACAATTAAATCAAAATCAGTTTCGCAATGAGCACGAGAAGGAATTTTACAGTATTGGTATGGTAAAAGAATCCTAAAGTAGATAAAGAAGCGTTTAGGTCAAATCTAATCACCCATTTTAGAAAGAAAGGTGATGGAAGAATCCAGCGCGTACGATGCATTTATTTGATTAAGCCAGTCTGTTTACGGCTGAATATTCAAGCGTTGTTGGTGTATTAAGCATTTTATTGACTTGACTTGAGTTCCCCGCCTTGGCAGACTTGAATGTTTAAATATTCCTTATCGCCCAGATACGTATCCGGCCAATTTGGAAAACCTTAATATGCCATGGTACTAGAATTTTTGGTATTTTAAGTATCCATGGAAACTGTGTAAATAGATCACTGAGGATTCACGTTCAACCGTTTGTTCCACGGTCATGACACATTCAGTAGTTGCGAATGACTTAACAAGCGTAAAAGTATTGCCCATTAGTTAATTTCCGGTGGCCGGTGGGACTCTCTGGGACTCTTTTAACTTCCGATATAATTCCACGGGATGTACAGCTGAGCGGCTAATCGTACTCCCACAACGACCGAACAACAACAGATAATGGTGACGTGCTGGTATAGATTTGTTTTCCTATTTCGTTAGACTGCTGCTACCAAAAGAAATGCGGATGTTCTACGTGTGCCCTAAAGCTCGATCCACCTGAGTGTTGGCGAAATGTGGGTGGGTGAGATTTACTGTTTTATGTGAAGCTGCCGTTTGCACTAGTTGCAAAATACCCAAGACCAAATGAACCGTAATCGCTTTCAGCTCATACGTCCTTTTGACACGTCAAAGAAATTGAACAGGGGTTCAAATTCCCTACAGGCCTAGTGATCTGGAAGCAGAGAGTGCGGAGATGATATCTGAGATTGGGGCAGCACTACACGTATGCTGGTGGACTCGCACCAAACCGCAATCAGATCCCTCATGTATGAATTTGAAGTTGACGAGCTGCTAACAACTTGTCGTGGAGTGTGAGGCATGAATCCAGTAATACCAAGTGAACATCCAGTGGCCCTAGCTTGGCGAAAGCTGCTGCTGTCACACTCGCTTCCGTAGCAGTCATCCTAGGAATACTGTAAACTGGCTTCCATGAACTTACCTGAGCTACAAATCAAGTGGACTGGTCACTACAGCAAGATTCATCTATCGAAGCAATATAGGCAATCCTAAAATAGTATGGAAAATGATTGTGCGCGAGATCCGTAACCCTCAATTATCAGATGGTTGCACTAATGAAACTAAAATGGTTCGACAAGTATATTTTATTTCATTATACATTGACGTGTACTAAGGAATAAATTCAGTCCGATGGGTTCTGCCGCCGATTACGTGGTGTCATAATCATGGCTGATTTCACGCAACAGCACCAGTGTTCAAAAATCCCAGCCACAACGAAGACGACCTACAAGAGGATCATTCATTAAGTGACGCTGCACTTGAGGAGTACAGATGACGGAGCAATGTTAAAGGGTTCAGCCGGGCAGTCCCTGACTTCCAGGAGGGACCATGCGTCGGCACTTGTGGTGCATTTCAATTCCTTATTCACAAATATTTAGGAGGCGGTACAGAGTTTGATTTGTGTAGGCCCTGCCCCTTTTGACAGAAGAATTTCGGCATAGTAGATGCTCGCAAGATATTCATTGGTAATTGGCGGTGCTTCACATGCTATACCTAACGATTCGCATTTACATGTCTGCTTCAAATCTGTGCGAATCATGTTCCACATTGAGATTGCGGGTCGCATTGTGGGTTTGGTAGCATCCACCATTCAAATATGCTTCACTACTTGTCGGTTTGACGCATGTCCTCGCAAACCATTGCTGGTCAGGTTTTAGACTAAGATGAGAACATTGCAGAATGCTGAACTGGAAAAACCAGGTTAACTTGACAACACAAGTAATTCGATGGCTTATCAGTTCGTCTTCATTTCGGAAGGAAGAAGTGATCGTTGGAGACAATGAGATGAACGCTTATCGAACCATTAGCAATTTGTAGGTCTGTCGAAAAATGCAAGACTTGATAAGGCGCAACCTTAACAGTTTATTTGTAACCAGTCATACGGATTAAAATATTCACCATACTTAATTGATTGTCACTTCCTATCTTTGTCTGCTATTCTATGTTGCTCTCATAAGTTGATCTCGCAGTCCACTGTTACGTTAATTCTGATGCAATTGATGTATTGCTTAGTTTTGAATAATTTTATATCCATGGAACCCGCAGTTGAAACACTTTAACAGGTAGACAGTATACTTGTCCAAGTGTAATTGCTTTCTAGGAAATTTCTGTTCAGTCTTTTAGATCTACTGGTGTTGACCCTTGCAAAACCCTTGCCTGTACACAAATTCATAATCCGAACAAATGCATAACTCCCTGACAATGTGCAGATGGCTTTCACCTACGTTTTTTCCGTGGTTGCATATATAGCATGATTTCTGCATGAATATAGTGTTTGCATATTAGAACTACGTGGCAAACTTTACTATTGAGCCGTGAAACAAGTTGAAATTGGTTTCTGCTGCCGTTTGAATTCTGTGGCATTTGACGCACTACCTGTTGTTCAGTTTAATGGGGTGTCGTAGATGAAACGGCATCCTTCACGATGGTTTGATGAAACCTAGTTTCCACTTTGACCGAGCTATGTTGCAGTCCAGAGATGGCTGAAATAATCCGGCTAGGTGCGTGATTGTTACCTTTAGTGCTTTTGGGGTGGCTATTGTCCACTCCAAGAGATATGTGTGTAGGAGGGTAATGGCATTTTCAGTACCGTTTCCGCAGTGAATGTTACGCCGGATCAAACTGCTACTTTGTGCACTTGTCCTCACGCACCAAGTGCACAGAGTCGTCGGCCTGAGTTGCGTACACCGTCCAATTTTCTGAACTGCGATTGTTTCTATAACCATGCCAAGTCCGGTCCCTCAAGACCATATATTTTCGTGTTCGGCTTCTCTGAAAAGATTTCTTTTTTAGGGGAGGATGAAAAGCTTTCGGTTCTGATGCCTTCGCGACTAGGGATTTGAACGTGGCCACAAATTTGTCCCAAGCTGGTTATGGAATACACAGACAGGGTGCGATTATGTGCAATTGATGGCATCTTCTTAGGCTTAGCTTAGACACAGCTCCTCGATCGTTTCTGTGAAATGACGCATACAATGCGATTTCATCAACATTCCTTATCCACAAACACGTGCAGCGAGTAGTTCCTTAATTGGCATACACGGCAGCATGTAACAATCATTTCGTTTGATATACAAATACGTTTTCCTGAGAGATTGAGCGATACTGTCAGCCTTTCATGTTACACCGTCACGGTCACTGTTATACAAATTAGGCAGCGTGCACCCCACTTGGTTCCTGCAATTGCTATCAGGGAGTTATGCATTTGTTCGGATTATGAATTTGTGTACAGGCAAGGGTTTTGCAAGGGTCAACACCAGTAGATCTAAAAGACTGAACAGAAATTTCCTGGAAAGCAATTACACTTGGACAAGTATACTGTCTACCTGTTAAAGTGTTTCAACTGCGGGTTCCATGGATATAAAATTATTCAAAACTAAGCAATACATCAATTGCATCAGAATTAACGTAACAGTGGACTGCGAGATCAACTTATGAGAGCAACATAGAATAGCAGACAAAGATAGAAAGTGACAATCAATTAAGTATGGTGAATATTTTAATCCGTATGACTGGTTACAAATAAACTGTTAAGGTTGCGCCTTATCAAGTCTTGCATTTTTCGACAGACCTACAAATTGCTAATGGTTCGATAAGCGTTCATCTCATTGTCTCCAACGATCACTTCTTCCTTCCGAAATGAAGACGAACTGATAAGCCATCGAATTACTTTTGTTGTCAAGTTAACCTGGTTTTTCCAGTTCAGCATTCTGCAATGTTCTCATCTTAGTCTAAAACCTGACCAGCAATGGTTTGCGAGGACATGCGTCAAACCGACAAGTAGTGAAGCATATTTGAATGGTGGATGCTACCAAACCCACAATGCGACCCGCAATCTCAATGTGGAACATGATTCGCACAGATTTGAAGCAGACAAGTAAATGCGAATCGTTAGGTATAGCATGTGAAGCACCGCCAATTACCAATGAATATCTTGCGAGCATCTACTATGCCGAAATTCTTCTGTCAAAAGGGGCAGGGCCTACACAAATCAAACTCTGTACCGCCTCCTAAATATTTGTGAATAAGGAATTGAAATGCACCACAAGTGCCGACGCATGGTCCCTCCTGGAAGTCAGGGACTGCCCGGCTGAACCCTTTAACATTGCTCCGTCATCTGTACTCCTCAAGTGCAGCGTCACTTAATGAATGATCCTCTTGTGGGTCGTCTTCGTTGTGGCTGGGATTTTTGAACACTGGTGCTGTTGCGTGAAATCAGCCATGATTATGACACCACGTAATCGGCGGCAGAACCCATCGGACTGTATTTATTCCTTAGTACACGTCAATGTCTAATGAAATAAAATATACTTGTCGAACCATTTTAGTTTCATTAGTGCAACCATCTGATAATTGAGGGTTACGGATCTTGCGCACAATCGTTTTCCATACTCCTTTAGGATTGCCTATATTGCTTCGATAGATGAATCTTGCTGTAGTGACCAGTCCACTTGATTTGTAGCTCAGGTAAGTTCATGGAAGCCAGTTTACAGTATTCCTAGGATGACTGCTATGGAAGCGAGTGTGACAGCAGCAGCTTTCGCCAAGCTAGGGCCACTGGATGTTCACTTGGTATTACTGGATTCATGCCTCACACTCCACGACAAGTTGTTAGCAGCTCGTCAACTTCAAATTCATACATGAGGGATCTGATTGCGGTTTGGTGCGAGTCCACCAGCATACGTGTAGTGCTGCCCCAATCTCAGATATCATCTCCGCACTCTCTGCTTCCAGATCACTAGGCCTGTAGGGAATTTGAACCCTTGTTCTATTTCTTTGACGTGTCAAAAGGACGTATGAGCTGAAAGCGATTACGGTTCATTTTGTCTTGGGTATTTTGCAACTAGTGCAAACGGCAGCTTCACATAAAACAGTAAATCTCACCCACCCACATTTCGCCAACACTCAGGTGGATCGAGCTTTAGGGCACACGTAGAACATCCGCATTTCTTTTGGTAGCAGCAGTCTAACGAAATAGGAAAACAAATCTATACCAGCACGTCACCATGATCTGTTGTTGTTCGGTCGTTGTGGGAGTACGATTAGCCGCTCAGCTGTACATCCCGTGGAATTATATCGGAAGTTAAAAGAGTCCCAGAGAGTCCCACCGGCCACCGGAAATTAACTAATGGGCAATACTTTTACGCTTGTTAAGTCATTCGCAACTACTGAATGTGTCATGACCGTGGAACAAACGGTTGAACGTGAATCCTCAGTGATCTATTTACACAGTTTCCATGGATACTTAAAATACCAAAAATTCTAGTACGATGGCATATTAAGGTTTTCCAAATTGGCCGGATACGTATCTGGGCGATAAGGAATATTTAAACATTCAAGTCTGCCAAGGCGGGGAACTCAAGTCAAGTCAATAAAATGCTTAATACACCAACAACGCTTGAATATTCAGCCGTAAACAGACTGGCTTAATCAAATAAATGCATCGTACGCGCTGGATTCTTCCATCACCTTTCTTTCTAAAATGGGTGATTAGATTTGACCTAAACGCTTCTTTATCTACTTTAGGATTCTTTTACCATACCAATACTGTAAAATTCCTTCTCGTGCTCATTGCGAAACTGATTTTGATTTAATTCTCCAAGCTGATGGAATAAAATGAGATTTGATAAAATCTGTTCAAAAGGCACTGCACTCAGCTTTCTTTTTATTTCTGTATTCTGCTGGAATTAACTCCTTAGGCGGCCGCGCACTTGCAAATAGATCCGATGAGCCTCCAGTAGCTGGTAGACATTGTTCCGGACTCATTTATGCAGAAGTAGCATCTCATATTTTCACCGCCTAATTGTTACGAATTCTTATTTTGCTAAGGTGGTTTATGTGAAGGTAACATTCAGTCTACAACAGCGTTGTCACTAACCCTTTTATCATTTGCTGGGATAACATTAAGCAACTGTCGAAGCGCCATCAACATTTGAACACGGTAGCCAGTGCATTATGCACTGCTGTCGAGATGTTGCAAACCACCAGCCAAAAACGTCGGCATCGACCCAATCTGAGCTGGCCTTTGTCGAAATCGACGAGGGTCATTAACATATTTCAAGGACACATGCACCGCAATGCGTCCTCACGTCGTATTCACACCCCCAGACATGCGTGGATGAGTAAATACAGTAGACGTACATGCCATTGGTGGGTCGGCAAATTAGTGCGTTCCAATCTACCCCTGACCAGCGCGGCGACTGAGCAAAAACGAAAGACTCTTCTCAAATGCACTGTATTTTACAAGGTTCCACCGCACGGAACGAAAGGTTACCGCCTTCGTGTGCTTGCGACAGCTGAAGCTATATGCATTCGATTGTTCCAGCCGTCCTTGTGCTCACAGAAGGAGCTGGTCCAGGCTCTCCAGCTTCCCTGGCCAGCAAAATGGAAGACGCCCAGGTCGACTGCCTTCGGTCAGACGCGGTAGCGAACATCTAGCCCTCTAAGACCTAATTCGTTTTTTTCTCCACTCTGACATTGACCTTCACGTGATCAATTCGTTTTGAACTAACTGGGTCGATTTCTCTTTCTAGCCTCTATATGATTGTAATGGTCTGACGATGAATCATTGAAAGCATTTGCTCACCAGATGGTCTTTTGTTCAAAAACTGTGTATGCGTACAACATAAATGCTTATTTTAGAGGTGACAGGGTAGTGGCATAGTAGAAACGGGGTTGTGGAAATGTGTTGGCACCGTGCAGAACGAAATGCCAAGTTATTATGGATCATACCCATTGTAAAGAACGATCAGCTTGCTCCCTCGCAGTATACGAGGCGACCTGATATTAGCCTACTTGTTTCCGTACAACACAAACCATATGTGCCACAATTTGCTCCAATTCAGTAGGACTATAGACGTGAGAAATCACTCCATGATGCTGCCGGAACTACAATCGTCTGGAGCGCCGCAGGAATTTCTTTTCCATTCGTGTGTCACCAGTGGAATGCTCTCTTTGAATCGGGTCGTTACTGCATCAACAATAGCCGTTTTTGAAAGATAATCGGGTGACACACTCAGCCGATTACACTTTGTTGTTTAGCTTTGTCTATTGGTTCTACTCCTGATATATACCTTGGAATTATTAGCTGTCACCTGTTGGTGCTGTGAAACCGCTAAATGCAGGAGTACACACAGCACAACAAACGATAAGTCTTTCCCTTGATACATAAACTATCAACGGTTATTTAATAGGCTTTTGATAACTTCACCAGTCCACCAAACGAGACTTGCAAAGCAGTACTTCATGGCTCGTATAAAATTATCTTCCATCAAACTGATTTGCATGCATCAGTGTGAAGTATAGTTTCAAAAAAACTAGTTAGTCGAAATACCTTCCGGAGTGTCCGATCATGTAAAGCAGAGTTGGGAGCTGAGTGCAACGTCCGAACGATTTTTCGAAACGGCGTACTTCGTGCACTGCATCAGAATGGACTTGACGATGATAGTAAAGGGGCAGCGGTGGGGCTGAAGCTGCAACTATTCTGGGTTGGGATTTGTATGTTCTACACAATGGTTACATGGCTAAGGTGACGAGTCAGTGTCAAGTTTTCCTCATGAATTGCCGTCGCACCGTCAACTCTAGTCGTTTACTGAGCTCGCAACCTGATACACTCACAGATTGTCTAACAGTTAAAAAATTCCGTTTTGTGTTAACTCAGTACTATTTCTTTGGTGGTGCCGTTGTGATGTGTTTAAGTTAGATAGGATAGTGATGGATGAGATATAGTATTTCGTAGCCTTTCGTAATGTTGTGGCTATAATTGGCCTTGTGAACTGTTGCAAACCTCGGTACATGTACTTTATTATTGTTACAGTTATTTTGGTTGATTTCGCACGTATCGGAATCAGCTAAACTATTTTTGCTACTTTTGTATTACAGTTTGATCCATTGACGCCAGATCTTTGGCCGACTGAATCATAATTAGAGGAAATTGATTTTACCTGCGTCTCTGCACCTCTATAACACTTAGCGCTACTATTGCTCGCCGTTTGACGGGAAGTTCATATGCGAATTCAATGTCTTTGGTTCACTTCCTTGACTAGGTACTGAGTACAACGAGCGAACTTATGAGAGTTTGGATTACAATCCATCACTGCCCCATGAGTTGCGTTGTCCCACGATGTAAGTGCGGGCGGTTTAAGAGTAGACAACTAGAACTATCCTTAGGGTGGATAATATATACTTGTATGTTAATCGATAATTTGCTGACCAGGAACGATTTTCATACATCTACAGAAGACAAGACAAGGTATTATCTGAAGGGATGGACGTGTGTGAGATAGTGGTTGACGTCCTAAACACCTAAGGGCTCTTAGTTGCTAGATAGCACGAGTTCTCGTTTGCCACAATACCATCAGGGTGACTTGTTATGAGCACCAAACCCAATAGTTGTTCAAAGCCAGCGCACTCATCTCTGACTTGGGACGTGTAGGATACCAGATAAACAATGCAGAGCAATGCGGCTTCTGTTTTTTGAGTATTTTTGTTCGTCGCAATCAGACGGCCGTTTCGCCCTATTGGGGCTCATCAGTGGTGCGCATGCTTCGGTCATCTGCGGAGGATCGAACCCATGACTGCTAGTCGCTCCTGCCAACTAGCCCGCAGCTTATGTAACTGCGCCATGGAGGACGGTATCTGACTATCATGTTTTTTGAGTATCCAAATGCTTTGGGAGTGTCTATATCTCAATCTTGCTCAGTGAGTTTGATTCAAACAAAGGTCTGTCAAGTTGAGTAGTGCATGGGGTGCGCCACAAATCGGGACCTCCGAATGCATAGAAAGATTCCGTTGAAAGCGGAATCAACAACATCAAGAGGTTGGCGTGATGGCTATAGCCTGTCCTATAATAAAGAATATATACATACGCCTCTGTGTTATGGATTCCAAGGGATAACACGCAACCGCACAGAAATCGACCGATGAAGTATGAAGGAGTATCAATGAATCTTCGACAATGCTAAAAGGTGGAAATTATCAAACTCTGTTAAAACACGCTCTCGCATTAAGGAAGAACTAATCCTTCTTTTATTCATGCAAGTGCCTGAAACGTTTGCACAAAATGGTTTGATCCCCAGCGGAAACAGCTTCTAGCGGAAGTTTGGAGATAAACCAGTATTTATTTATTTATGTCTTACAAACTGCACCCGCTTCACTTATGTTATGGTAACAAAGTTCCCTACGCTTCTTAACAAAGTCGTGGTGTTTTATAAGAAACGTATATCTCCCCTTTCTAATTACCTTCACAAATTGGAAACTTCCTACGCCGACCGAATTTATTGGACGTAAGTATACCGTTGGCACTGGGATGTACTGCTCCGAACGTTGAGATATCTACTCTTTAGGGTGATTTGCAAATTTTATTCTGTGGTCATCGTCCCAGCCTCTCATTCTGAGTGCATCAAAAAGTTGCGATATAATACGCTTTTCTTCAGCGTGATAAGCTAAAATTGTTTTAGAATGAGTGACTAACCCATAGCCTAGAGGTCAACTGTCACAAATCTGGAGGCATTTTTGTCACCAACTTATATTAATCTACTCATATCGACGAAACGTTTTTAAAAGGCTAGAAGGCTAATATTTCATGCCCTCAGATTTACAATATATTCAGTACCTGTTGATTTGCTTGTTGGAGTTGTGTATGTATATATCTACTTCACTGCCTCTACTGTTTCTCAGCAATTTTTCCTAGGCTACTCAAAATAGCTTCCACATTGTTCTTAAGTTCGCTAAATGTTGCTTTCAGCTACAGCACATTGTCTAGAGAGGCTCTTCTTGATTTTATTTTCTACAGACATGTACACCATTGTACTAGTTTTTTCTTCAATGTTCTAAACGACCCTTTCCATTCACTACATGGAGGTTCATTGAAAGCGATATTTATTCCACACCCTGTAAATTTAGTTTTTTTTTCTTGCACAGCTTCTAACTGCAATTCTATCCTACCCTACCAGTCACAATTACTTGTTAACCCAAAGTGAATCCTCAGCTTTTTTCCCGTGAAATACAGTGTTATCTGTATTTCACGGGAAAAAAGCTGGAACTTTACATGACCCATAAGGGGTAAAGAAATAGCGTCAGGTCATATGGAAAGGCCAAGCAACCTTATAGCATTTTGGATTCGCGTGTTATCCGTATCTTCATCGGGCCCATGTGGCATTTGAACAGAATGTGCGCCGGCTCGAAACGTGACGCTCCACCACGCTCTTTGATACAGCTAGGAAAAGCAGAAGCGTAACATGGAGGCAAAAGTCTCCATCAACAAGTAAATCGGGAGCGTTTGGTTTAGAAGAACAAGCTGTTGAGCCTGGTGAGAAATGGTATTGTGGTGACTGGGGCTGGTCTGGGGCATGGCATTCCAAACTGCAGGTAGTTGTCTCAGGGTGACCACGATGCAAGTCTGCAAGATGACGCTCCAGGCGAGTCTTGAAATCATCCACAGAAGATGCCGAGATTACATCGGCATGCAGGGCGTTCCACGGTCGGCAGACTCTCAGAGCGTAGAAATGTCACCTGCAGTTCACCCGGCTGTGCTGATGTGTGAGCCATGGTGGGTGACCACGAAGATGGTAGTATGAGAAGTTGGAATTTTAGCATCCGCTGTGTGGTTGGGTTGCTACAAGCAACCTCTTTTGAGACCTCGGTTCACTTGCGCTGGACCTCGGTCATTCCAGTGTTGGGATGAGCAACACCATAATGTTTCCATTTCACCTACGTCCTTGTGATCGGAATGACCGAGGTCCACCTCAAGTGAACCGAGGTCTCAATAGAGATTGCTTGTAGCAATCCAACCACACAGCCGATTCTCCAAGTCCAACTTTGAATTCGTTTCCCCTATACCAAGCGTTGCTCGCGGATCGCAGTGGCATAGTGCTTATGACGTCGACCATGAGCCACTAAGCTGTGACTTCCAGCCCAGCTCAGGTTATCACCACCGGATGAGTCCAAATCAGGACGAAACCGCTGTCGTGAAGTGCCAATGTTGGGATGAGCAACACCATGACGTTTCCATGGTAGCATGAGTGTTGCAGTTTCAGCAGGTGGCGGCTGGAGTGCCCAGGGTTGGATATGACTGTAGTTACGAAGACCAAGTCGCCCCGAACCCCTCGATATTTCATGGAAAATAGACCAAGGAGACGGCACCGTTGTGGATAATCCAAGTATCTGAGACACCGTACTAATGTAGTCGCCCGACACTGTGGGGCTTGAAGCATACGCTAGTCTTTGAGCAACTATGTGCTCCAAGCTTAGAAATAAAACTCGAATGGAGAACGTAGAAAGGCGGTTAGGAGGAGGCGGAAATTCTGCGGGTCGATTTGGCGGAACGCATGTTTTAACGGTTTCGTCATGCGGTTGGCCGCAGAAGCAGCTTTTCGACAGGAAGGAGATAGTGAAATGTTGGTTTGGGTGGTGATAGCCAAAACTCTTTCAGCTGACGTGATCTGGAGAACGGACTCACACTGGAAGTGCATCGGTAAAGTGGAAGGGAGGGTGGAGTAGACGCGACATCTCGAAGGGTTGAAAGGGTTGTAGTTTTCCACGGACCATTGGTGCAGACGGTTGAGAGCTCTGAAGTGTGCGGTATCGTCGGGAGCATTTATTGTGCGCCACCGCTTCGCGTCCTCGGCGCAGAACAACATCGAGGACTCGACATGTGTTGTGATATCAATGATGGAGGATAGTAGGAATTCCGTTCCAAGAACAGACTGCTGTGGAACTCCGTTTGTCACAGGGATAAGAGAGGACAGCGCTCTGTTCACGCCTACTTGGACGGTACGGTGGTGGTAGTTCCGGATCCAGTACATTAAGGACCCAGTGATACCGTAGAACAACAGCTTATGCATTAGGAGGGCACGCTCGAGTTTGTCGAAAACCTTGGAGAAATCTAAGAATATGATTTGCCTTTCCAGACCGGTGTCAGCCGCAGTCATTCAGCTATTCCGTGCGTGTAGTAGTTTACTCAGGTACGACTGTTGCCATCGGAAGCCGTGCTGGCAGTCGGAAAGCAGTTTATGAGCATCAAGGTGGTCCAGTAAAGCATCTGCGACGATCGATTACATCACTGGAAATGTTAGAGAGGAGTGTTATCGGTTGGTAGTTGACGGGGTCCATACGCCTGCCGCCTTTGCAGATTGGCGTAATTGTACCGCATTTCCAATCGTTGAACAATGAACAATGATTTATCACGGGATAAAAGCAAGTGTTTGACACGTCCCGTAGGATGGTTAAGGTGAATATGATGAAATCAAAATATGTCTGGGTCATCTATCGAACGTCTGCCGAGATGAATAGTTTGATAAGTAACATCAGTGTAAAATTAAAATAAATTATCGAGCGTAAACGTTCAGAAAGACACTGGGGTGCAGTGATCATTGAGGTAAGGAGTGAGAAAAGTAAAATATGGTCGCTCACTTAGGTCCATTTGATACATAAATCCTGTTGAAATGCATGCTTGGCGTAATCCACAGTAGGGGAGTTTAGGTAATAAAATGTTGGGAGCTAAAAGCAACATCTAATAGTTTTTTGAAAACATTCAAGGTAGGAGAGGATACAACTGAGTCTGGGAGTGCGTTCCAAGGTTTGCAAACCCGAAGGGAAAAGTCATTCCGTCGACACTCTAGACGGCTGTATTGTTCCTTCAACTTTAAGCAGTTACCCCTGAGCTGCGTGTCGTGGCTGTTTCAGCAAATGGCGGCATACGTGGTTGGGGTCACTCAATATTTGATACGCTAATATGAGATCTCCGCGCAGCCAATATGAGATAACCGCGCAGCCAATATGAGATCACCGCGCAGCCTTCAACATATGAGAAGCAATGGGTGAACAGCTACACTAGAGGTAAAGCTAGAGCTACAACGCATGTACGCAGGAGCCTTAGATGCAAAGCGTCTGCGCCTGGGAAGCCTGTTCCCCACAGGGATTTAAGCTTCGCCAGCACCTTCTCCGAATTGAACTGAACAGTCGTCAGGGAAGTTGAAGCTGAGAACGGAGAATGTTGCATCATTGTGGGGACTGAAGGAACGGAAAAAGCAGATGCGTTATGTTGGCACAGGAATTCTGTGGCATCGTTCGCTGATTTTGTGAGCCCTGTAGTTGTCGTTAGCACAGTGACACGGTGTTTGACTTGCCAGAGACGGTTGACGTGACTATACAGGGTTTTGGGGTTGGCACAAAATCGGCGCACAAGCTGACTCTGCTCTTCACTAGTATCTTTGCGTAGAAACTAGACGCAGTTGTTCCCATGAAGTCGGTAGTCTTTGCAGTGAGTGGCTATTGGACAGGAACCATGTGCTCTCCATGCCTTGCCCCTGTGGGCAATCCACTTCTGGGTCCGACTTCGGACATGCGTAAAACGTTGCTTCCCTATGGAAAGCTGTTTGCAGATCGTGGTTAAGTAGTAGTACAGAACGTTGACCATACGTTCTCTACGTTCAAGTGAGGTTGCAGTGATCAGTTTTTTCGGAACTGGGAGTGCTTAACTTTTCGTAATTAATTCAGCGTTTCGTGTAAATTAGCATGCTGACAGGCTTTTCGGCGAAGCATACAAATTCGTACCGGCGGACGCAGTGATCGCTGAGTCCACAAAGGGCCTCATATTCGACGTACTCTACCATCAGTTCTTCGTTAGTGAGAATGAGGACTAGGAGAGACGGTTGGTTGTTGGTTCGGAATTTGGTTGGCTGACAGGTGTATTTGTATAGTATGGCCGTGTGAAAAAGCTCAATGAGGCTTGACGCATGATACGTAATTATTTGCTTGATTGGTACGCTGACATGTTGCAGTAGATACCTTGTTTGCTTCGTGCATTCATTGTATCTACTCCTTATTTGTATTCACAGTGTAAGTTGCTAAAAATGTGCCTACGCCGGTGCGTAAAACCTATTTTGGCTTGTTTTTTATACACTGCAGTCCCCACCGATGCCAAACCCACCGTCGAAACCAGCTAAGTCACCATATGAATCGTCCTCAGCATCACAGAAATAGCATTCTGAAGCTCCTGTGTTCTCCCTTGTGGGTACGTCCTGTAAGTGTGCACTGCGCAGAGGGCTTCAATGCAAGGCTTTTCAAGTTGTCCAAGTATAGATCCTTTGAAATGACATTGCTCTTCAGACCGGCATGCACGAGTACTTGACTAAGCCAGTCGCAAGTGGCCAGTTCCGCTTTATGCTTAATTTAGGTGTTTAGTGGCTTAATGATTTGGTTTTCTGTTTGATTGTCAACGTACATTCGAATGTCAAACAGAACAGCCCAACTTGCTTTGTAGAAATAAGCACTGAAGTATTCAGAGCAACTGCAACCTACGCTTTAGAAGCAGTACTGCCGGTCAGTTAGATAAGCGCCAATGATGTGGGCAGGGAGCCATATCAGATGTGCAGGCTGACGTTTATGTTAACAAGAACACTGTCTACGCGTATTTTTGTCGTAAGTGCGATTGTCGCTGTCGCCTTGCACGCCGGAGCTGTTTACCTACGATATCGCTTGGGCCCTTATTCATCCGATGTCACCATCCAGAGACCTTTAGTCGTAAAGACGGGTAAGCGAATACAGTATTTTGGATCAGTCAAAGGCAACCCCACTATCGATATAGACATTTTGGGGCTGCTGGTTATTCCGTTAACTCAGATTAACACCAATGCAGATATTCAGTGCAACGCAGTCAGTGCTAGCCAATCAAAAAAGCTGCGTAGACTGACAACTATGCTTGCAAGTTTAATGGTCGCACTGCTGCCCTCAAACCGACTGCATAGTTCGTCCCTCAGATTCTTCTGCCCACACGGAAAGATACATTCAATACGTTGAGAGCTCAATGGTTGAGATATCAACGGAAGATCGAGTACAGTTAACAGAGGTTATTGGAGCAGCTAAAATATCATCCCTGACAGTTTCTAAGTGATGTGTTATATATACCTACTATCAGGAAAGTTGTATCTTTTGGAGCCAACACTGTCCTCTTTAACGTTTTTAACTTGAATGTCGTTGGAGAATAAGAAGCCTTTTATCGCAGCTAGACGGTAGCTCATGACGGTCTGCCGTTGTTCTCCATGGCTCAGTAGTAGAGGTTGCTGACTGGTGGTGCAATTCGTTACTAATCATAAGTTCGAATCCTGATGGATACGCTTTACTGACGAGATCCAACAGATCGAAACCACCATCTAGTGCTCTTCCAGCATCCGTAGGACTATCTGATTTGGAAGCTAAGACGAAGAATCCACTAAACAGTTTGGATGCTCACGAGTCAATTAAACATTCACCCGTCGTGTTTCCATTGCAATGTGCAGCCTCAACTTAGACCATGGGTCATTTTACCATAGACGTCGCAGATTTCAATCACTGATACCGTACCAGATGTGTGGATACGTTAGGTGTTATTCTCTTCAACACTAAAAACATTCTACCAAAAGATTTTATCATAATGATGTCTCATAGTCAGGATTCCAAGGGGTGAGTAGTGTTATAACGCAGTTGTTAGTCAATTATCATTTCTGGTACCAAATAAGCACAACAGCGCTGCAGTATTCTTTCTGATCTGTATTCTGATTGGTGCCTTATTATCGTCGTATCTTGTCGAGATACAATGCCACATAGCATATTATTGGGATTGCAACCGTTTCATCGACGCTTCGTGGGCCCAACTGAACTGAACTTAGAGGTATTAATGATAGGTCGCATTGCATATTTTATTGACTAACCAATATGGGTCAAAGATGGTTTAGAATGAAACAGTATGGGTAGTACCCATCAGCCGTAGTTGGTAAAGCGCAATTAATTGTGGCTATTTGTCCTTGAGATACGCCAAAGGCAGCTGATGGCCTACTTTTTCCTTTACAATGTCCATAAGCGAGCGAAAGCCAGACCTGGCCAGGATAAATAATATAATAGCAATATTATAAAGCCAAAGAAGTCAATAGTAGCCTAGTACACTTGAGGTGACTAAACCAAGACATGGACAAATAAAGTGAACAGCAGCGAGTATCTGCGCAGAAACCCACTGAGTAAACTAAACAAGGACGGAGGTTGGGTAAGGTAAACGAATAAAAAATAGTATACAGTCGAGCAATAATAAAATTGTACGTACAAATAACATTCATCTTTTAGAGCGCTACAATTCACAACCGAGGGAATCAAAGGTGGTTCATATTTCGGTCTTCACTAACTGGGTATCCTCGGAGAATGTGCCATAGACAAACTCAACGAAAGAGAGGAGAAAACATGGTGATCAACGAGTTGGTCAAAAGAGAGCATCGCAAATATGCTGACAATATACACTGAAAATAACCACCGTTAAATAAATAATGTAAAGGTAGAACTTCGTCACATCTAGGCTCACTCAGACAGCCGCCACACGCCCGGAAAAGCACTGTACGCGCGTTTCATCCTTTCGGGAATCATCAGCAGTGCGCATTCCATCGGACCCTTGTAAAGTTAACAAGAATATACCTAGTGACTAAATAAAGACTGTACTTTATTAAAAATATCCGATGTGGGTGCTATGATCCGCATCAACTCAAGACGGGCCCATATGACGCAATGTTCATACGTTTAAAATCCTGAAGTTTAGAGACCGAATACCATCATCGATGCAGCCATTATTTGTGCATAGTTCGACTATCCGGATGGAGCAGAAGACGACTGAGAATTGAAAATAATTGCAAACCAATATAATAAGGGCATGGATAAGCGCGAATAAGTGTAGACTACTAAAAGACGGTGAGAAGTAGAACACTTGAACGCTAGAAGCATAGGAATGGTGAAGGGATGTGATAACTTGTACAGATCAATACTGAATAGACATTTGGCCATGAAGCACTCGTTTCGTGGATTTATTTCTATAAGCCATATCAATCTGGACCGCAATGCAATTTGAATTTGAACTCAATATTGGTAGCTTGGACCGAAGTAAACGATTAGTGAGTTTTGACAGCTCGGACGAGTGCACCAGCCTATCTGGATCGTACTTGATTACGATCATCAGGTAGAATCATCCGGACTGTGGCGCGAATACACAACCTAGGAGCAACCAACCGAAGCCTCGACTTTGGCGCCACTTAGACGCCGTTCGACGCTAGTCTTCAAATGTGGCAAGGCACGTCTTAACAGATATAAGCATGACAATTGAATAATAGTTTTAACATGGATAAATAGGCAATACGCTTAACAGTTTCCGTGGATGAAGATGGAGACCAAGAATGAAGATATCAAGAGAAAATAACGCGTAGCGTTTAACGTACCGCAAACTTTGTGTGAACACAGTTTTGTTACTTCGTCCCGTATCTCCGATACCTAAGTCGCGTCATGTAATGCCAGGGGTTTAATGTATCGTCAAGTCCGGTGTTGAATTCCGAATGCAGAACTAAGTTCTATGGATGAGATTCACGAATGGAGGAAAACTTTAGGTGACATTCCAACTGAATGTACTGTGTGGCTGAATTCATACGGTGGCCTCTTAGTGAGGTGTTGTGGTCGAGACACAACAAGTGTAAACATGGGTGGATAGGATCCTTGAGGATCTGATGCACCAATATGAGCTCATCTCGCAAAAGACAATATTGTTCATCGGAAACTCGTATAGTCTCAACTGAAACTTAAACAAATAAGTAAATAAACAATTTATTCTCAAAAATGCGTGGCACGTTTGTATAAGCATGATCATAGTGCTATAAACCAGCTTGATAGATAACTGCACAAAAATTGTGAAATTACCAGTAATGTACAGGCTTGTATGGCTCAGCGATCTATTGAGTTGTACCGGTTAGTGCTTTTTGCACCATCAGAGCCACGCATATCAGAGAGGTCGATGGTCAGACGCCAAACCAACTCATCCTCTTAGTCCTCCAGGTTGACGACTGGGGTGAAGATGCCTCCATCCTTCTTGAAACGGATTCCTTGTAGCCCACTGCCAAACCCGCTGCCTTGTGGACTGGGTTTTGAACAAAAGCCTTTGTTTGAGGACCCTGTCTAGGTCTGAACATCCCAACAACATTCTTCCCATGCAATGCAATGAATTATTCTTGCATCGAATTTTTGATGCCTTCATCGTCCCAAAGGATAAAAAACGGTGCAGCATCGACTGCAGCGCGATTTTAAAGTGGTCTAGATGCTACTGCTCAAACCTTCCTGCATTCTTATTCCCGCTCTGGCACTTGTTCACCAACATCGTCCTGTTAAAACTGCACTTTTAGCTCCCAGGTTTTCAAGCCCCCAATTTTTGGCTCTCCGCCCCCTTACCCTGTTAGGCGCTTATCTTCTAGTTTCCATTCACACACAAACGTAGTGCATCACTTCTGCACTCGAAAAGCTCGTGTATAGACAGGGGTGCAAGCCTAGTTCATCGGCTTTTATTTCGAGCCATCGGTCCTCCTTCAGATTTGCATGTCTCAACATGCGCACATTGTTGCAGGTGAAACTAGCAGTGCTTTCTCGCCGCATCGCTTCGGAGATGAGGCAGCTTCGACTTCCAACCACCCCCGTGTTGGTATTGTCCTGAGTCCTCGGGCTGAAGCTGCTCTGGTTGATTGGATCCCGATCAGCTGCCGGATGTGTGCGGTCCGACTGGCTGGTTCGTTCAAAGCTTCGAAGTCGAGTGGGGCTGATAGGTCTCTGTTTGTCACCGCTGCCTACGCTCCCATAAACTGTAGCAACCATCGTAAAAGATGACTTTTATCGGCCACTGGAGGTGCTCCTTCGTCAAAGAAGAAGCAACGATTCCGTAATGCTGGCTGGTGATCCGAACGCCCAAGTTGGGAAAATGTCCACTGATGAGCTGCATCTGGGCGGCAAACATGGTGTAGGCCCGTAATGATAACGGTGAGCGGTTACTTCATTGGTGTGAAGATGCTCGCTTATTTCTTGTGAGCAATAACTCGTACACTGCGGCCGCCAGAGAGCAACATAGTGCCCAACGAGCTCAAACCAGCCAGCACTGATCATTTACCACGAATCTACTGATAGCGAACGACAGCTAGACCAAATATTTGACGAAGGTACAGCCACCGATGTTATTTATATGAACTTTCCCGTGTTCGATCGCTTGGAACATCTAATCTTCCTGCGCAAACTGCAGCTCTGCTGTATCGGAGATTCAGTATTAGGATAGATTGGTAACCTTCTCCACGAATGGCAACTAGAGTTTAGAGTTCGAACATCACATCCGACACGATTCGACCGGAGTGGGGCGTACCGCATGGTTTGATATTGGGCCTTGCTTGTACTTCATTTTCATCAACGGTCTAGCAAGAGCTATCGCCTCAAAATTTTTGCTTTTCGCTGACGACGTTAAGGTTTGGCAGGACATCAAAGGAATGGACTACCAAGTGATCCTCTAGCGCGACCTCGATGAAGCATATCATTGGTTGGTGAGGAATGCGTTACCATTCAAGGAGGAGAAGTGCCGCGTTGTCAACATCCGCCATAGATATGCCTATATCTACAAGCTTAGGTGCGCAATCTGCAGACAAGCTATCAGGAGCGTGACATCGGTATGCTGGTGCAGGACGACCTCGGTTATTCCAAACAGTCGGCATCCGCTTCTAAAAGAGGTAACCAGCATGCTAGTCTATTGCGGAGGGAATTCGGAAGTTTGGATTCATCCTTTAATCTATAATGCTTAATGCATACGTGCGTCCCCACGTCGTATACGTAGTCCAGGCTTGACATCTTTGGCTAAAGTGTGACCTTGCAACTCCCGAAACTCTTCAACCTTGAGCAACGAAATTTGTCAATAGTTTGCTCAACCTTGCGTACCGGCACCGGCTGAAGACACTCGTGGTGTTCCGTGGACGCTACCGGCAGCTACTTGGTTCCAATTACTGAAACTCTGCCCGAACACCAACCTCAGAGGCAATAGCCTTAAACTGAATCAAAAACGCAGTCGTCCTGATCGTTGACGAAATTTCTTCTGCTTACGGATCTGCCAACCCTGGAACGCCCCTCAAAAATCAGTTACCTGTGCCCCCCGTTAGCTACATTCATAATACGATTGGCTATCGAATTACACGCTCTACACTTTGTCACTTGAACCGATATTCTGTATTTATTCTGTCTAACTAGCCACTTTGGAATTATGGCGCACCTAGTATTTACAATGGGGTGAGCAATCTGCTTGCAATTCGCTATGAGTACTAACGATTACAACTTTTATTCGGTTTCGCCAGTATTATCGCACTCCCATAACAATCGTTAACACAATTACTCTATCGCTTTACCCATGAGTAGTTTATTCTGTCCACTTATGTAATATTGCAATTTCAATTTCCCCTATTACCAACCTACGGGACATCTTATGCCTGTGTTGTTTAACCCGTTATAAGCCATTGTTCCAAGGTGCTTCGCGCTATCCTCCGAAAGGTTGTGAAGCAACGATTTGGTAGTTTAAGCTAAGCAGCTATCGGATTCACAAGAATGCATAGACAACGGCCTGCAATGTCTGCCAGTTGTGGAGTTCTTTCATGCATCCCGTATCAGATTGCTAGCATGTATTCATATATATCTCCAAGCAGTTCTTCCATCACTTTTTGATAGATTAGCCATTCAGCTACCGGAGCTGGGAAACCAACAATACATGGAAAGTCGGTAAGAGCGCATGGATCACAGGGCAAGGTGATGAGCTGGTTGAGGTCGAGCTCTCTAATGGCTTTCGGAACTTTCCAGCTAGTCTCGGATGTTAACAACTCTTAGGCCTTTTGACAGCTTTGGATTACAATGGAACAAGGAATGATTAATGAGGGGTAAAAAAGCATAATCTTAACACGTTCCCTAGGTTAACAAGGAAAGGAATTGCAAAATGTAATACATAAATGGGTCAAATAAAATGCGTATCAGGGAATCCATAGAGGAATTGTAAAAAATAAGCTGGTTGTGGGGGTGTGATGATACCATGCAGAACGGAATAGCAAGTAGTTATGTTTAAATATTGTAGCAAATAACAAACGGACTGCTCACCTGTCTGCGTAGCTTTAGGTGCATCATTGTGGGTCATAATTCCAAGTAATCTAGATAGCCAGAATTAGTCCATAGCATCCGTTCACGTAACAAAATGTAACGTGTTCAATTCGGCATCCAATCGGTTTTTGAATGTGGCTAATGGGCGGGGACACAGACAACTGTTTGGTAAGGCATTCCAGGATTGGGAGACCCAGAAAAAGAAATAAGTTCATCGACAGTCGGGACGATTGTGTCGTTGACTCAGTTTAGGTTATTGCTTCTGAGGTTGGTGTTTGGGCTGAGTTTCAGTAGGTGGCGGCATACGTGACTGGGGTCACTCAGTATTTGGCAAACTAATCTTAGGTCTTCACGTAGACATCTGTTAGGGAAACAAAGAAAGCGAGTATGTGATCTACCGCCGCCTTTTAGAAATAGGACTCAATCGTACATTGAATGCAACCGATTGCGCGGAATCCCTGCCGCTGCGACACTGTAAGGTTGCTTTCAAGGAGTTCCATGAGCGCCTCGGCGATTATACCTTCCAATTCTTTGGTCAACACCGGAGGAAAAGTGTTTGGACGGTAGTTTGAGAGCACCGCAGGATTTTCTGTTATAAAATGGTGTGTTTATTCCATGTTTCCACATGGTGGAAACCAGTATTTCATCAAGACATCATTGAAAGAACCGAGCTAATGGTTCGACAATGTTGTTGGTGGCTGTCCTCAATGTCTTCGATCTGATGTCTGCGCCAGGAGAGCTGTGCAATCGCAAGGACAATAGTCTTTTCATCCCATTTGCTGCCCTGAAGAATAAGTGGTTTAAACCTGGGTGCTATGAGAGCTGTATCAAATGCGGGTGTGATGTTGATTCACTCTGGAAAGTGCGGGTGAAGTATTGGCGAAGCACGTTGGCCGCATCTTGTGTAGTTTATGCCAGACCATCTGTTTTGTGTAGGACTGGGATCCCGCGCTGCGATTTGCGGTCTACGCCTTTCCGCAGACAACGCTAGACTACGCCAACCTCTTATCCCACTACTCCAAGTTAGTTCAGCCAATGGACGCAGCCCTGCGCGTGGCATACCAAGTCACGCACCACATACGGACGAATGGCCCACCCGTCTCATGCCGTCCACGCCGACTATCTTCAGAAAAACTTAAGGTAGCTAGGGCAGACTTTGAGCACATGATCGAACTTAGAATAATCCGCCCTTCCGACAGCCCTTGGTCCTCTCCTCTGCGGTTGGTCCCCAAGAAATCTGCTGACTGGCGCCCTTGCGGTGATTACCGCGCACTCAACGGGCAAATCGCTCCAGAAAGGTATCACATCCCCTATATGCAGTACCTCACCGCATACCTCACAGGTAAGACGATCTTCAGCAAGATCGATCTGGTTCGCGCCTATCACCAGATACCTGTAGAAGCAAATGACATTCCTAAAACAGCCGTCATCACTCCTTTCGGCTTGTTTGAATTTTTACGAATGCGTTTCCGATTGTGCAACGCCGTACAAACTTTCCAACGCTTTATACACCATGTCACCAGTGCCCTAGACTTCGCTTATTCCTACCTTGATGATATTTTAGCAATCAGTTCTTCGGAACAAGAGCACCTCGACCACCTTCGAGCTCTCCTCCAGCGTTTGATCCATCACGTTGTCACAGTCAACCCGACAAAGTACGAATTCAGCAACTTAACGGTAAAATTCATAGGCCGCATCGTTTCATCGTCTGGAATGGAAGTCCTTCATGATAAGATCCAGGCTATTAAGGGATTCCCAGCTCCGACCTCATTCAAGCAACTTCGTCGATTTTGTGGTTTGGTCAACTACTAGCAACGCTTCATTACGCGCAGCGCTCAGCTCATGCAGCATCTGACTGACCTACTCAGAGGGAATAAAGTTAAGTCAGTACTCCTAGACAGCACAGAGAGTCTTCACCAATATCTAGGATACTATCTCCAAAATAGCACTCCTCGCCCATTCCGAATCGATTGCACCCCTTACTATCACGACTGATGCCTCAGATGTCGCGGTAGGAGCTGTTCTCCAACAACAGGTTGGTGGGCAATGGCAAGTCCTCGGTTACTTCTTTAAACGCCCGCAGCCAGCCGAATCCCACTACAGAATGTTTGGAAGTAAACTGCTCGCTATCTACCTAGCCATTCGTCACTTCCGACACGCAATCAAAGGCCACGCTTTCACGGTCCACACTGACCATAAGCCCCTAATCTTCGCCTTCAACTCTACCTCCGACAAGTAAGCACCAGGGAAAACAAGACACCTAGATTTTGTCACGCATTCACTGCTGACATACGTCATGTCTCGGATGTCAACAATCCCGTCGCCGACGCTCTCGCACGCGTCAATCTCACTCTCCAGTCTTTGCCTGACATCGACCTTGCCACCATGGCATCGGCTCACGCTCGAGATGAAGACATACAACGCACTCTGCAGTCCACTTCGCTTCATGTGCAATCTGTTCCTCTCCAAACCACGGACGGAACCATTCTCTGTGACACTGTCATAGGTTGTCCTAAGCCCCTCGTGCCCATCTCCTTCAGACGCACAGTGTTTGACGCACTGCACTCATTATCACATCCCGGTATCCGTGCATCTTTGAAACTGGTCACCACGCGTAAGCGATGCTGTTCATTCCTTGGCTGGCGCCTGCCTTCAATGTCAATGCTCTAAAACACATCGGCACACCTGCTGTTCTCTTGCTTCATTTCCCTTCCCGGATACCCGGTTCTCGCATGTACACTTAGATCTAGTTGGTCCCTTGCCTTCTTCAGGCTGATTCATGTATACCCTTACACGTATCGACCGCTCCAACAGATGGCCAGAAGCCATTCCCGTAACAAACTATACAGTCAAGAGCGGTTGCTCTCACACTACGGATGCCCATTTTCCGTCACAACTGACTGAGTAACGCCCTTCGAAGCTTCACACTTCGATACCTTCTGCAACTTTTTAGGCTGCCGCCGCATTCATATCACAGCGTAGCACCCAGCAGCCAACGGTTTAGTTGAACGCTTTCATAGACAGCTTAAAGCCTCGCTCTGCGCCTCCTCCGACCCTAGCTGGAGCGAAAGCTTTTCGCTCGTACTCTTAGGCATTCGCAGCAGCAGCAAAGCTGACTTGCAACGTGTACCAGCAGAGCCGGTTTACGGCACAACACAACTTGCCAGGAGAATTCGTTTCACCTCCTGCATCGTCGGGTTTGCCTCTGGTTAAATTTATGTCCTCCCTTGCTCAGCGTATGCCTTCACTACGCTCGACCCCGTCGACTTGATTGTCGACGAAACGTTTTCTCCCTCCGTGTGTCCCTTGCCTGGAATACGCTTCCGACTCACGTATCCTTGCCCCTACATTAACACTATTCATAAAACGCCTTGATGAAACGCTTTCAAACTTGCATTGCTTGATGTAGTCCGTTCCACTTGGAGGACGAAACACCGCAAACCTAACCATCTGCTTAAGGCCCTCTCCGCAACTTCGTGGTGAGGATACAAGCAGTAGTGTCCATGTGATTAGCCTGAATGTAGCTAAACTGGATTAACATATCACATCTGTCAAATGAAGAAACAAACGAGTGAGCGTTGTTGTTTACATTTTTATTTCTCACGCACTTACTGAACTGTAACAGCTCTCTACATTATTTTGCCTGTGCACATCCCATTCCCACTTCAAACTATCGTTATGCAGTAGTGCATTTAACTCGGCGGACGCTTGGAATAACGATTTAATTATTCCATGATCCTTCAAATTTTTAATTTGTACTCCATCCATCCTACTGGACTTGTCAAGCGCATGCTTGTCCACACCGGAGATGTGCAAATACACAGCGGACTGTCTACGTGCACTAACGTCTAATTCCGCACTGATGCAGCACGGCACCCCCTCCAGCCTACCTACACTGGCCCTTACAGAGTATTGTAACGAACTCCGAAGCATTTCAGTTTACACCAGAATGATCACCGAACAACAGTGTTCATTGACCGCATCAAAGTGGATATTTTTTGACAAACCACTTGCAACCCATCCTGATGCTATCACACAAACACCCGCACCTGCATTGAATTCTCGAGCACTGGATACCCCGAAATCCTCCGTTCCCTTTGACGATGATGACTCTCTGGAGCTCTGCAATGACAAATTGCAGTGTGACATCCGGGTCTCTCTCCAACAACCCGAGTATTCTGGTGCAGATCTCGGCATCCTTTGGAGATTACAGGCTGCATACCAGTAGCGGACGCTCAAATTGGTCTTCAGTA
>OX104061.1:48924624-49036979 GCA_944474145.2 Dicrocoelium dendriticum
ATATCTACACCTGGAGAGCGCAAACACGAAACTGGTCCTAAGACGCGTGGCTGATCGGGTCGAACATAACATTTATGGGTTTTATATATGGTCCAGGTAACTGACTCGGCCTAGGCACACTTCACGGTGAATCGCAATTCCGAATGATACTGCTGCCATCAGAGCGGCATCTGGAGCAGAATGACCTGTTCTGTCAATAACGCCTGCCATGGAGCAATCCAGGAGAGAAAAATCGGGCAGTGCGAGCAAACAGCGAATGCTAAATCCGGATCTCTCCGATTGGAGGCCCAGAAGTCAGCAGGAAAGCACAGGATAACACCAGTGGTATCCAGCATGTTAAAAGTATCGATCCGGGGTACCTGGTAAACAAATGAGAAGACGTAGTGAAACTATGCCTCAATAAGCGCCGTGACTACAGAGCACCGAAACTCATAACTGCACCGAAGTGCACATGAGCCGACGACAGCTCACTTGTTTTTCTCGATGCGCTTGTTGCTCAGCTGATTCCAGGCTATGACGAGAAGATTCCCGTTCTGCCTGAAGCTGTGTCTCCATCTCTTGGACAACCAGATCCCGTTGGTCGGCTTCGTAACGCCATCGAGCCGCTTCCTCGCGAAACACATCATATTCGGTGCGTAGTAAGTGCAGCTGGTGCCTTAATGCGTCCGTGCACTCGTCAGCAGATCCATCGAGGGAATGATGTTGAGTATTAGTAGAGGTTGCTTCCCTCAGAGAGGCGATGAGCTGAAAAAATGCATGAGAGTGAGATGAGCTTTATGGTGAAGGCAAACTACCACTAAATGGCATGTTAACAGTTTTAACGATAACATACCTTATCTTTCATTGCAAGGATATGGGTAGCTTTCTCTTTGTACTGTGATAATTCTTGGGTGACTCGAGCAGTCTGATCTAAAGACACCTGTAGGCGTTTTTCCGTTAATTCTTGGCAGCGACGAGATTCTTGCAGTTGTGAGTTCAACATGTCCTGAACGATAACGAAAAGAGTAAGAAACCAACAGAGAAAGCGGAAAATAGGAAAAGGAAAGGATGTTTCGATTACATTAAAAGACAAGTGAGGAAATCAGCTCAGACAAGCACGAGACACACTTACCACGTGTACCTCGAACTTCTTTGAACTGGATAATGCTACTTCCAACTCGGACTTGACTGCAGCCAACTGATGTTTGAGATCAGCAGCCTCATAAGAGGAAGTGACTTCTGTAGATGCTGCGGCCGGTTGGAGGGTTTCAATAGTCCCTTGCAGTTCTCCAATACGACGGTCTGAATCGTGCAACTGATGCCGTAAACGGCCAATCTGCCGAGGATGGAACGAGAATGAAATCAGAGATGGAATGATTTCATAGAGAAGCGTTCAAACAAATGAATCCACGAACCAGAAATGGTCACAGCGAAATGAAGAATCATGGCTAGTTATCGATCAAGAAAACCTCGTCGCATAAGTGATCTACAAAACAGTACAGTGTTTGTCCCCGCTTGTTAAATGTAGGCATAAAGCAGCGAATGGCTTTGGAGCAACCTACCGCAGCAGAGGAGAGGAAGCCCCTGACCCTCCAGGATGTTGTCCACGTGATCCACTAGGTGCCTGATCAGAAACATCAGCGGATGCGACATTAAGCGTCATTAGTGGTGTGTTTGATGTCCGGTAAAAGCGAGACTAGCGGTTTAAAATGTGCGTAGGATACAGGCGTTCGTGGAGTGGGATTGCGCGGGAGGGGAACTGATTAGATAGGAACTGCAGCCCGGGTTTTGCCAACAATTCGAATCATGGAAGCCTCTATGTGATGACCGCTGGGTGTGAAGTGAGCCAAATCGTTCTTCAAGCTAAAAGTCAATCCGATTAGTGGCCAAAAGCAAAGTTTGTAGTTCCGGCCGTTTAAATCGCATTTCAAAGTGCTCACTCTGATGTAGCTAGCGTACTGACAGGTCGTAGATAGGCTGTCCTTTCTCGTCGCATAGTGTTTTGCTAATAGCGGGTTTCCAGGTGCTTGTTTTCAGCGTCAGATGGTATAATATCCGATGGTTATCAAAAGAAGCGACCGATTCTATCTCTGATGCATGATGAGACAACCAGGTTCCCTTCTTTCAAGGTTAGCACGCAATTTCTGCGTGGTTTGATGTGTTCGCTCCCGGTCGGAATGCGTCACCGAGGATACGCAGTTGGTAATTGGATTTGCCACATGAAGACATGCTTGCTACTAATAAGGTCTGGTGAACATGGGACTAGTGACCCACAAATGTGTTCAGTGAGTGCTTACTAGGCCAGGAGGCCAAGGTACTTTGATGCGCATTCAGAACATCCGGCTTCAGCAGTTGGTAAAAACCTAGGCGATCACATCGGAGTCGTGGACGCCCGCCGAAACGCACTCGCGAATAAGCATATACAAACACGGGTCGGAGTCCACAAATGGGGCGACAGTTTTGGACACAGCTTCTCCAACGGTAGCTGAGCACGACAGGATCGATTTACTTCCGTGGCCGGCGTATGGGGGCGTCATATCACTCTTCTGCGGGTGCTGGGTCGGAAGTTACTGCTTTTGAAAATTAGACGAACATCCTCACACAGAGGGAACAAGATTTGACTTTTTCCATTACGGAAGTGCATGCCGTGTTGGCCGCCCAGATGCAGCTCATCAGTGGACCGACTTCGGACCAGCACTGAAGTATTTGTGATACTTCTGTGGTGAGGGACATTGCCCAGTTATCGATGGAAGTTATCTTCCACAAAGCCAGCGCTCCAATTTGTGAGGACGTAGGCAGCAATTATAAAGAGGCAAACATTGGCTACGTGCAACTTCGAAGATAACGGAGCACATCCAGCTGTGGATTGGGATCCAAACGATCACAGCGGCTTCAGCTCGGGGGCTTAAGCAATGCCCAAACTGGTTTGACCGGCATTTGTACGTACGTGGTCTACGGATAGAAGTAATGAGAAAGTACCATCAGTATCACATGAAGAGAAACGCAGGGTGAACACAAAGCTCGAGCCTTGTAGGCGCGCTTCAGATAAACAGCAGAGATGGAGCAATAGTCTTTAATGTTCGGGCAAGTACTGCCCGTTGGCCAATCTGTAACAAAGCGTGCACGTCGAGCCATAACAGTCTCAGCGAGGGTCGAGATGAAATAAGGTTGTCCAGTTGATCGAACATGGACTTATCCCCAAAGCTGGAGCGACGCCCTGAGATCGTGTGTGAATTGAAGTTAGAGGACAAGCGGCTATTGAAGATGAGGAAGGATAAAGAATAGGGGTGAAAACAAGAGGATAAGAGTGAAGTTGGAGCGGGACGACAGGGATGAATAACTGCAAGCAGGAGAATAAAATGTTGGGATGTCGTGGGAAGTAGCACTTGCCAGGTTTGATGCAGCAGATAGAACGCCGTTGGTTATGTTTCTGCGACCACCAGAACACCAAACGGTTGTTTGAAGATAAGGTGGTTGTACTGCTTGAGCAAGAGATTGTCAAGTTGCCCTAGCTTAGACAAGTGAAAGACTAAGGTCCTCAACGAAAACCTTTGGTACGAAAACTTGATCGCAAGAAGCCAAGGCCACTCCAAACCTCAAGCTGGAGGACCAGGAGCCTGAATATGTCTAGCCTTTAAACAATGACCAATCTGGTATGAGTGACTCTGTAGGTGTCAAAAGCACAACCCGATACATACCAACGGATCGTTGAAGCACACAAACCATGGCACTCCGATAACGTCCCGTCACAACAAGACGAAAATAGATAAAAGTACAATAGCACTGGCACTTCAGGTCCTTAACTTTCCCCCTTCACTACACATTTGTCTATCCCCATCCCCCAATTAGGCTGATCTAGTATGGTAACCAGAATCTCAACAGCAATGGCACGTCCTCACAGAAATCGGATCGAAACACAAATCAACGTCCAACGCGACGTGTCGTAATAATCGGTTTCGGTGGCAGTGACATTTATAGTATAGAGTCCAGCGTGGGATGATGGCTGAACGAAGCATATTGCGCGAAAAGGATTTTATGAACACGTTTTGCGAGGTTTGGAACATCCCTGCTGCGGGAGCTGCAATGCATTAGCCTAAACCTCATGTGGAGCAAGTCTGCTCGATTTATTAGCATATACGGCCCCATAAGGTGTTATCCTAAGCACACGGAGGATCGGTTTTAATCGTAGTTACCCTGTGACACGGTCGGTTACCTGTGGTAGTTGTTTTCAACAAGTGGTTCGAGTAAGAAGCCACATCACAGGCGGATAAAATCGGCTCTCACATTATCTGGTCTGGGGACCGGCGAGATTGTTATGGTGCGCTGCGCATAGAACATCTCCTAAGTTTGTAAGTATGATATTGGGCGTGTGGTTATTAGTAGGTGATGTGTGTTTGAAACATTGCAAATTCACAACCGGGAAAGTCAATATAAGTTCGATATGCTCGAGTGGATGCATTTTCAGCATTTTGAAACAATAACTGCAGGTGGATTCAAATAGTGCTATCAAAAATGCGAAACTATATAAATTGAAACATGGTACTAGACGCGCAGTTGCCAGTCGAATAAATGCTGAAGTGAGTCATTGGTATTCGCATCCTGTTGACGGTGCGGCGTAGAAGCTCAGTTTGTCAATCGGGGACGATGATTATTCAAGTTACAAAAACGTCACTTGTAAATCTTTTTGAATGTTCATATAAGTTCATGATTGAATTGGACAAACATCATGGCACGCGCGGTAACTCAAAGTTCTGTTTAAAGAGATCAACGGAGAACAGCATTAGGGACCTAGTAAATAGTCTAACCAAATAAAATAACAAAAGTAGTTAGTGAAAACCGGTAATTCCGCAGCAGAGAGGAAAAGTCATGTTTAAGTGAAAAACGAACGGCCAATTTAAAGGCCCCTAGACAGTAGTCCTTGGCTGCATTCATCAGGTGGATGCGACCGAACCCGAGAGGCAATCTATTCATCACACAACCGGTGCACCGACATGAACTCTCCATGAGCCGCAGTCCTGCTATATATATCTAATAAGCGCAAACAAGAAAGAAACGGTAAGGTAGGAAATTTATAGATATCTGAATATCCGTTCAGAGGTTGATTGGTATGTGTCTCACGGGTTGCGTAGACAAGGTGAAAGACGGACTTGTTGACACTCTGTTGATCGACGGAATTATTACTCAGCTGCAAGGTGCCGGTGCTGATGGAATACGAAAAGAAGAGAACCATCAACGATCGCGTGTTATCATGCTGAGTCGAACCCAGTTGAATAAGGGGCCAGTAATTGCAAAATTAAAGAGGTCCTTCTGTTACGGATGTAAGAGAGTAGGGGAACAAAAGGATGTACTACTAAGTAAGGCGATACCAGTCTGTTAAGCTGCACCGGTGTGATAAACGGATCCCGCTCAATCGCCTCATCACGAATGTGCTCGATCGAAGAATCTGAAGTGACCAGGTCGCATTTGAACCACAGTACAACCAACAGGATATCCTCGAAACGCAGTTCTCTTGCACTGCGAACGAAGTTAGCCGCTGCTAGCTGACGGATTCAATGTGTTCGATGCCGTAGATTGTGTGCTGCAACTATATCCGGAACTTGATGGTTGCAAATAGGCACACGGATTAAAGTGTAGCTGGGGGAAGTGAGAATACATCTGAGTCCCCACACTTTTTAGTATGTCCGCTTCCCACACTGTGTTATGGACCCAATTTATGAGCAGACGGTATGCGCCTCGAGCGCCGCATGGGTGTTGGGTTTTCGAATTTCCATGGTTACGGGGCGACTCTAGTGCATGAAGCATCCATATAGATGCTGTCTGCAGACGAATGTACATTATTCACAATGAAGTTGAGTCACGACGCATGAAGATGACATTCGGTTCGACGACAGCCGAGTTAGGATGCAACGTCAACGCAGTTAGGGTAATGTGAGTTGTTCAATCACAGCAAGAAAAGGTGGCACAGAGCAACACAGCTGTCTCGGAAGTACACAACCAACAGCGTTACTGGTAGCCTGCGAGCTACACACTGGTGTATAGAAGACAGTGTGGTTTCCGGCGAAATAGAACATCGGGTGAGGAAGAATCGACCATTAGAACCAAGCTGATGGTGTACAAGTTGACGGTGTTGCCAGTCCTTCTTCACGCACGAGAAGTATAACTAGTAAAGGGGAAAATCTCACCAAAAATTACTCCAGTGGAGTTTGCGAATTCGTCGGTGGAAGAGCATGCTGTAAGGAAATTCACTGCATGTTCCCGCTACAACACCTTAGATCGCTTGGTCATGTCTAGCGATAGACTCTGACCAGAATACCGAAATGTCCGCTGTATAGCCAAATGAGTGCAGTAAAACAGAATGAAGGTGAACCTAAGGTAGGCTATTCGAAGATGATCAAAGCAAGATTAGCACAAATTACTCCTGCCGGAAGAAAATGGTGGTGGATCACCGTCAACAGCGTGACTAGAGTAGGAAAGTCGTTGCCGAGTTACACATGAAAGAGCCATCGCATCGCGATCGAAAACGCTTGACATGCAAGCGTTAAATGCCGTAACCGTCAGCCACATGGTGCAACAGTATGTATGACCGTGAGTGTCGCAGCCAAGTCGCAAGTCATCAACATGGTTATGAATAGGCTGCTTCGAAAAGATCAGCTGGAAAGATCACTGTGCAAATAAAACATATTACTTCAAGCAACAAGCCTATACTGATACAGTGAATATGAGCTACATGTTCGAGGTGTGTTCTGGCTCCGCATGTTAGGTCTGGCAATGTGTTGAATGTGAATGTTGATAAGGCATCCTTCCAAAGAAAGTTACCATGTGAATCACTCGCTTCAAAAAACCATTAGTCATAGCTAGAGGAGATGGGATGCAGAAGCTTTGTGACAGTGTTAAGCCCAAAAAGTGATCTCATCATAGAATAAGCTGCGTCCCAACCAGCGCCCTGTGTATATGCGGTACGCATATTCCAGCGGTACGTGCGCAATAGGTGAATGTGGGTTGGGATGAGAGGGTACAAGTGGAATGAGCAGATAGACCCAAAGAATGAAGCAGGCAGTAAGGTGGAAGTATTCGTACACTGGACGCAGTATGTGTCACGCGGTTCCGCTGATACTCCTGGCCGTTTGTTAAAAGAAATCAAAAGAGGAAACGCCTCAAAAGCGAGGTTGCTAATGGAAAGCGATCAATTGTACACATCGAGGTGTCCGGTGGGTTGAGTGTACTGCTCCTGAAGGATCGACTCTTGAGACATGGGGTTGCTCCGAAGCAATCATGGACACGTCATCACTATATCTCCATCCTAAATTAGACACTGACTGTGTTGGCAAGCCCAGCCCGGTGGCCCAGGGGCAACGGCCTCGGTTGTCAGCTCCAAGCAGGTTCGACTCGCAGTCTGGTGGCTCTAATTGATGAATGCGAATAGGTGCGAAACTGGTCGTGGAGCGCAGTGTTGTGTGCAAGTAACCCCCACATTTACTTTCGGGCCTTATCATTCCGTGGTTTCACTAAATACCAGGTGTACGGATGGAGCTGTGGCTGGTGCAGCGTAAGAGATACATGGTCCTTCGGTATGCGCAGGACTCTTGTGGCTGCACAAATCCACGTGACAGAAAAAGCTGAAATCGGATGTAACCGACCGAGGTACAGTCGAGTACAACGGTGGGCCGTGAAAATGCAAACAAGCTGTCTTATCAAGAGCCAAAGATTTGCTCTGTCCAATAGTAAAGACGAACAACATACCAGGTCTACTTCACTTCCTTTGCTGTTCCATATAAATAGGGTGGTTTCAGGTGGGATATGGTCGCACTGCAGGAAAACCTCATAACACAGAGCTGGCTTACCACTGCAATCGTTTACACAGATGGTGGCCACAAAAATGCACAGTGTTGGCATAACAACGCGCAAAGATGATCGGACACACCGAAGTGAAATCATGACCAGAAAAATAAAGGTACTCACATTAAGGTCCATTTGTATATTCCCGTTGCTGTTATTATGCAACGGACTCAGCTAGAGGGCCCCATAATGAGGCTTATAACAAAATATAAATGTGCCTAAGAAGTACTCTCCACCAAAATTTCATTCAGTTTTCATGGGCCTCCGAATCGTCTCCATGAATTCCACGGTGACTACAGGCACTGGTCACTGGAGTAAACACCTTATTTCGGCCTGCGCAACCGGTAGTATCGCGCCCGCCGAAAAAATCTATGGATTACACCGCTGTTTAGTGTTCTCTTGCTTCTGCCTCCTTCGCTTCTCATCAAGCATCATCACAGACCAATCATGTTCTGGTAATTACTAATGTTTCCATCGACCTGACCCCGCTACCGGTACCAATGCTGCCCATGAAGAGCTGCCTGAGGCTATTCTTTGGCCCTGATCTTCGTTCAGGATAGCAACCCTCAGTGTCCGGAAGCTTATGCAGATTTGGCGACAAGCCGGCCTTCCACGTACTCTGAGTTTCCTCGCTATTGATATCTGCAGCCTTTTCGAAACACGATTGCAAGACCCAAGCACTGTGCTAAAGTTGAAATCCCCGAGCAACCAGGAAGTCACATACCCCTTACTTTTATTTGGCAACGCAGAAGCTACTTCCGCTGGCTTGGCCGGTGTTGGCGTGGCGTTAAGCAACAAAGCCGAGGCTGCACTTCTTGACTGGTTCCCAGTTAACAGTCGACTATGTACGATTTGCCTTCAAGACCCATGTATAAGTAACAGACATCGCGCTGAAAGGCGCAATCAGTTTGAAGCAGCTGCTTACGCGCAACGAGACTGGACCTTAACGTGGTGAGGCGGTTTGCGTACCTCCTTGACCCATTGAGCTATACTGCGTGGTGCCTCCGGGACCCTTGAGAGCTACTCCTACCAGGGTGGGCAATCGTTAGAGGTCAGACAAACTCAGTCTCCAGGTTCTCCAAATTGGAGGTCTGAAATGGGATGACGTCTATTTCTGTAAGACTAAATCATCGCCACCTCCCTGCTACTTTGCGGAAACGCGTTTGAGCCAAATGCTTTGGTTGAGGGCCCTAATCGTCCTCCTGTCTAGGTCTGGGCGCCCTGGCAGTATCTCAGCCCACATACAACCATGACAATTTCCCCAAACTCTAACTACATCCTGCATCGGCCGTCGCGCAGATTATCAAGGGTCGCCTTATCTGCTGCATACAGCAGGGCGGATAAGCGAAAACATGCTACTGCTGGCGCCTCCCTTCTTCCTTTTCCACCTGTTTCTCTTACTCCCATCCCGACCCCCATTATTAACCTTTCTTCTATAGTTCCTAGCTTAATTGACAGCAACTGAACTACCACTGGAGTAGAACCATCTGCAGCCACCTTCCCACAACACCCATTGGACGCCTATCGGCAACAGTCCCTTATAAGGCCATACTGTCCCGTTTCCCTGGCGACGTTCAACGTTCGCACCCTAATACAAACAGGTCAACAGGCTGCACTCGTACGCACCTTGGACGCACTGGGTATTGACGTGTGTTACGGGTCCGAAACTAAGATCAATGATCTTAATGGGATTGTTGAATAAACTACACCCGGCTTATCCTCTCGTTATTGGTTGCACGCATACGGAGATGCCGATGCAGCACTTACGGGCCAAGCTGGTGTAAATATCATTCTAAGCTCCAGGGCTGAGCCATCATTGGTTGATTGGATTCCGGTAAACAGCCGTTTGTGTGCCGCCCGTTTAGTGACATCAACTAAGGTTGGTTCAAGAAACAGTACAAAACGCTGTTTGTTTGTGATTTCTGTTTACGCTCCCACGGACTGCAGTTCTGATGATGCCAAGGACGCCTTCTATGCATGCTACTAGTTCAGATACCATAGTACATTCACAGGACATGAACACACAAGTAGGGTTTCTGAGCTCTTCAGAAGCACAGTTAAGTGGTAATTATAGGCTCAAATCCAGAAGGACGGCGAGCGTCTGTTGAAACTGTGTGCGGAGCACCACTTGTTTCTTAGTAACAGTGCTTTTAATCACAGTAGGCGCCAAAGTGCCACTTGGCGTCCTACGGTGGCTGGTTAGCGATGGACCCAAATAGATCACATTGCCATAAGTTACAGGTTGCGTGGTTCCATCCTGGATTGCCGCTTGTACTGGAGCACCAGCATCGACTACTATCATGCCTTGGTACGCTGGAGTTGTTCCAAGAAATTTACTTGGAGGCGCACCAAGCGTCTCCTCCGATGACAATTGAGAAAATGTCTCAGCCCAAAAAGCGGCAATCCTATCAAGACGTACTGCGTACCGGACTTTCACTGCCTTGTCCTAATGATATTGAGGTTCAGTGGGACAGGATCTTGGCCGCCATGCAACACGCAGAAGAGTCGGCTTGTGATACAATCATTCGTCACTGAACAAGTCACTGGATACCCGAAAAGTCAGTGAACCTGTTGGAATCCAAAAGGAAACTTCCGTCTGGCTCTGAGCACAATGTGACCAGACAGACAATTAGACATGAACTAAAGCCGAGACTAAGTGCTGACAAGGAAGCCTGGTAGACCAGTCAATCTAAAGAAATGAAAGAGGTGGGAGCAGTAGGCAACTATCGCAAGCTCTTCCAACTGATCCGCACCACTGGTCCCAGGAAATCAGGCGTCAGTGAGACAATCAGAGACAGCGCGGGTGCGCTGATACACAATAAGGAGCGCCGTATGGCTCGTTGGGCGGAACAATTTCAAGGTCAGTTCAGCTCGCTCCCTGTTCCCGGACCTCTTCCTGCTGTGATTCAGGACGAGCCATGGACAGTTAGTTTGGAGCCTCCGTCGGAGGCCGAGGTCCGAAACGCGATCACAGGCGTAAATCGTTTTCGTGCCGCTAGACCGGACTCCCATCCACCTGCACTATTTAATGATGGAGGTGGGGTCCTCTGCAAAGTACTGACCTCCCGATTCAAAAGTAGCTGGGAGGAAGAAAATGTCCCGGATAACTGGAGTGAATCGATTATAGTGGCAATATACAAGAAGGGCAGTCGCACAGACTGTTGTAACAACAGGAGTATTAGCCTAACGCCAGTTGTGACAAAATTACGGGCGACGGGTCGTTCGTCGCCTCACTGCGGAACAGGAATCTCGTATTAAGGAAGAGCAGGTAGATTTCCACCCAGGAGGTGGCTGTATAGACCATATATTCACTGCGGCAGGTGATACAGCAGCGCCACGCATACCGCAGACCGTCGATTTCAAAAGTGCGTCCGATTCCGCCGATCAATCCATTCTGTTCGAAATACTTGCGGGGAAAGGTATTCCCACGAAATATGTGAACATCCTACGTGCTCTACACTCGAACACTACAGGCTGGGTCAGAGTCGACGGTGGCCTATCGGATAGCTTTCAGACCACAAGTGGCGTTCGTCAGGATTGTCCGATTTCCCCATTTTTGTTCAATTTCGTTATGGACTCTAGCATGGAGTGTTCCCTTGCGATGTAGGTGTTGAGGTCCCGCCTGGTGAAAGGTTACTTGATCCTGATTATGCGACTGATATCGTCTTGCTTTTCAACGATGTTGGGACGGCACAATAAACCCTGAATAGCCAGTGCGGAGTGGTATGCGCTTTGCACCTTCAAAGTGCAAAGTGTTGCTGCAGAAACACCAGCCATTTTATGACCCATTGACCCTTGCTAACGAGGAACTCGGAGTGGTTGATCAAATCACTTACCTTGGCATCTACATCAGCAACGATGGGCGCATAGAAACTGAAGTCATTTCACGCAATGCAAAGGCCAGAGCTACCTTCTTGAACCTGTGGCACCCTTGGCGATAGAAGGGTGTTTCCCTCCGTCTGAAATGCCGTTTACTAAGCCATAGTGAGGGCCGTCCTGCTCTATGGGAGTGAGACTTGGCCTCTTTGGTCTGATGATCAGAGACGCGTTCAAGTCTTCGATCATCATTGTCTGCGAAGCACTGCTGGTGTCGGATTACACCAGCGTGTCCCCAACAATGATGTGCGTAGGCGAGTACTAGGTAGTGATAATCATGCTGTCTCTCTAGAACAACAGATAGCACTAAATAAGTTGCGTTGGCCGGGGCATGTGCCAGGTATGCCTGGACACCGCTTACCTAGATGGGCCTTGTTTTCATCTGCCGGATATAGGGTGGCGCAAGGCTTGATATGGAAAAAAAGTTGACTTGGCAGGGTGAGATGAAATCACTGACGACCAAACTGGGTGCTGCCGGTCCCTCTCGCAATCCAGGCTGGAGTCCACGTGACTCGCCTTGTGCTTGGTCCGAGACTTTACAAGACATGGCTCGCAGTCGACACTAGTGACGCGTCTGCCGCCGTCTCCTAGTCAGACTGCCTGTTTAGTGTGTTTGGCGCCGAGTTACGTGTGGGGTAATGGCTGAGTACAAAGCGGGGCATTGAAAGCCGCAAGGAAGATGCCTCGCTAATGCTGTCTTATCTTTGCATGATAATCATCTGTTTGTGACGGTATGTTGTCAACAAAAGGCGTAGGCGCCTTGAGCTTGAATGTTTGCTTAGGGCATTAAGATTTTCAGGTAGGTCCCCCTTCTCTCCCCCTTATTATTCTTTATTTCATAGGTCATCATGGTTGTATGGCAGCGAAGCATCAGTTCAAATGGCTGATGTACTGCTGCTGTTGATAACGATGATGTTTACGCGCCAAACGATTGTAGCTCTGAACTGAACAAGCACATCTTTTACTGTCAGCTTCATCATTACGCAAAGCCACCAAGTCGGACGTCATTGTCCTCGCTGGAGACTTCAATGCACGTGTCGGTCGGCTAGTACCAGGTGAATATCACTTGTAATGAACGAGAAACGGAACCAGGCTATACAATTGTGCGAAGACAACAGCTTGTTTCTCGCAAGCACTCGAGGGGACGCTCTGTCACTTGACGTCCTTCTTCACCGTCGTAGGCCTAGGCCCAAATAGATCACATTGTAATCAGTTTCAGGTGGCGTGGCAGCATACAAGACTGTAGGTCATTATGGCCTACCTACATGGATTCAGATCACGCGCTGGTCTGTGCAAGCGTTTGTATGCGATTCGGGAAAAATCAGAAATAGAGACTGTAAGCTTGATACGAGCAGAATAGCTTGTTAGTGGGCTCAGGTAGATGATCAACTGTCACTGGCAAGCACACTACCCTACATCCCGCCCACTGAGATTGAACACCACTGGAAGTTCTTGCAGCAAGCAATGCTAACTTCAGGCCAATCAGTTTGTGGGTTATCTTATCACCCGTTAAAGGGTTGAATTTCGGCGCGCTCCCTGATACTGTTCGACCGCCGCCGAATTCTTTCAGTAAACCCAGACCAGAATGCAGTTCGCCGCATTATCAGCAGATAACTCAAACGAAGCATTCGCAGCGATCGGGGTTTGGTGGTCCCAATACGCCCTGGAAATAGAGGCCGTCGTCCTCAATGAAAACAACTGCAAGCTATTTCAGCTCATAAGGACCACTGGACACACGAACCCTGGTATCAGCGAGGTCATCTGTGAGGCGGACGGGTCACAAATCACTAGTTTGCAGAAACGCATAGACAGATGGGCTGAGTACTTCTAATCTCTGTTCAGTTGTTCCACTCAATCCATCTTTACACTCAGTATTCCTACTCGCATGCCATGGTTAGCGCCACTCTAACCACCAAACAAAGCGGAGGTTTGTCTTGAGATTCGTCACTTGAAGTGCTTCAAGGCGCCTGGCTCAGATGAGCTATCTCAGAGTTGCTCAGATACAGCGGTACAGCAGTCATCAAGCAGCTAACGTCCCTGGTTCTGAAGATCTGGCAGAAAAAAGGATCCCTTCTTTCTGGGAAGAGTCAATCATTGTTCCAATCAAGGAATGCCCTCAAACTTTGCACGGCAATTACAGGGGCATCAATCAAATATCAGTTGCCTACAAGCTATTAGCATCCACCATACTACACAGGCTACCCCATTCGTGAGTCACACTACCGGAGGGAACAGGCTGGTTTTTGCTCCCGGTCGAGGATGTATAGATCAAATTTTCATTCTTCGTCAACTGCTGGAGCATCGTCACCTCTACAGCAGAACCAACATCGTCAGTTTCCTGGATATTCCGGTTGTGTTCTACTCGGTAGATCGACCTGCTTTTTGGAACTGTCTGCTGAAGAATGGAGTTCGGGTAAAGTACGTCGCCGTACTTCGCGCGCTATACCTCCATAGTTCAGGCCGAATGAGAGCCTTTGGCACGATTTCCCCACTCTTTCGTGCCACCCGGACGTGCGACAAGGATACACAATGTCACAGTTTCTCTTCAAGTTTGCAATCAAAACTGTCCTTTTGTGAGCTTTAGAGGGCCTGAAGAATTTCGGCACCGAGCTTCCTCCAGATAATCGCGCGACCGACTTAGACTAAGCTGATGGTATCGCTTTGCTTGGTGACGACCCTCATTGGATGTAATCGAACATTTACCGATGGGTGGTATGCGCTCTGCCCCCTCCAAGTGCAAAGTACTTTTACAGGACTGGCAACTTCCACTTCCCCAATTCACCATCGAACGCACACAGCTCGAACAGTTTGATAGTTTTGTTTACCTAGGGACCTGCGTTTCTGCCGACGGCACCGTCAGAGCAGTGGCATCTCTTCGCATCACTAAAGCCGGGTTGGTGTTTACCATCTTAAGACATTTGTGGCTCCGTCGCAACACTTCACTCTCGCGGAAGGGTTTACAAAGCTGTGTACGCGCGATATTGCTGTATGGATGTGAATCCTGGTCGATCCGTGTGGAACACATGCGTAGTCTTTTGATCTGTGACAGCAGATGTTTGCCCGCGTGTTGGCAACGCCGAGTGCGGTATGGTGACGTTAGGCGCCGCGTCCTGGGCAAGGCGGATGTTTCGGTTTGTGATGTCATCTGGCTGCGTCAATTGAGATGGTTTGGCCATGTCCTGCGCATTCCTAACGAGCGTTTACCACCTCAATCCCAGTTTGCGCACGCAGGGTTACTTTTGGAAAAGGCCGCGTGGTGGTCAACCGTCCACCTGGCAACAATGCATGAAATCAATGACATCTTGCCTGGTCATCGCTGGTCCCGTTCGACTCCCCGGTTTGGGACTCAAAGATGAAGAATTCCAATAGCTCACAACGCTGGAAGCAATGGCGCCAAACCGGTCGCAGTGGGAGCAATATACATAAGTCCGCCTGAACTCACGTTCACGAAAACACAAACATAAAAACCGTAAAAAGACGTGTGCAAAAAATACGGCAGTTTGCTGTTCGGTTTCTTAATTTATTATAAAATCCTTTTAAATGCTTTGTAAAATTTAGTATTCTTTATTCCAAATTCGATGAGCTTGAATAACTCGATGTTTATATTATAGGCTGTTGTCCATATATATATATATATATATATATATATATATATATATATATATATATATATATATATATATATCAAGAAGGAAATGAGGGTAAACCGCAAAGGATGAATGACACGATCAGATAGGTAAACACGAACAGAACAATGAAATGACGGATGGATTTGTAGGTATGACAATACACCAACACACTGCACTGATGCGTCACAGCCATTAGGCCACAACCGGTTGACCGTGGGATGGGATGCTGCAGGGATGCCGAAGCTCATGCAGAAAAGAGCACTAGAAGGTGAAACACAGAGTCTGCAAAAATACGCCTAAACTACTGACCTCGTGAATCCCAAAGAGATAAACTGAGTCGAACTAGGACTAAGCGTTAAATAAGCAAGCATTCCATCTACCTGACTGTGAAGCTCTTTGTTCTCCTCAGTGGTTTTGATATTTCTCCTAAGCAAATCGGACACCTCTTGACTGAGAGAGGACATCTCACTCCGTAGTAATCTGTTCTCCAAGTGGACATCACTGTTTGTGTGAGACTGAACGGTTGGGGTTAGGTCGATATGTCCAGGAGTAGTGCTGTCAACAATGTTGGTGTGAGAATCGCCGATACCAAGACGAAGATCGTCGTTTTGCTTCCGAGGATCCGTGGCCTGGACGTGAGTGGTTGATGGTGAGGTGCTTGACAAAGAGGCCAACGTGACGCTAACTGACGCAGCCCGAACATCGGACGTGGATGTATCCGCCGCTATCCGGGGAATAACATCTCCATTCCGCATGCTTGAGGTACGGCGGTAAGAGAAATGCCGATTAGAGTGAGTGAGTGTGAAGCCACATTATGAAATTTTAAAGATAATCGAAAGGCAAATGGGGCGACACAAAATGACCTGGATGCTCGACTGATTGTGTATTTGTTCAGGGTTATTCAGGTGGTGAAATATGCTCGTTTACCTTGATAGCCATTGGCTGTTACAAGAGTAGTAAAGGAAGCAGCCCACTCCAGAAAAAGCGTAACCTATTCTGCAATGGATACAGGCCACAAATAGTAAACTTTACGGTAAAAAGGAAATAGGATATTGCTAACGCCGCAGCAGAGACATGATCATCGTCTACTAGTTCGAATCCGGACAGAGCAGATTTGCGCTTGTCAGCATAAGGGATTTGGAGTGTCACTAGGGAAAAGCACACTGCCATGAATAAAGCGGACAAATTATAATGTGTCTGCAACGTGTCTCCTAGTCATGTCATTATTTGCAAAACTGTAATCTCCATGTGTGGTCAGAATGCAATAAATTGCATTTAGAAAGCAGTAATAGAAGAGGCTTCCATCAATACAGTGCGATCATCAAGACTAAATGTGCGGCCAAATAATGACGTATACGAATGAAAGTTGTGGGATTCGGTGAAATTCTTTACATTTCACTCATTATGACTCGTAGTCAAGAATACCAGATTATGGTCAATGCAACAGCTGAGCTGTACTGTTTAATTCTAAATATTATTTAGCCGAAATCTCCAACGCATGTTTAGTAACTACCCTCGCAACTGTGCACTCTCATTTCTCATGAGCATAGTGAGGATAAGTCCCCACTTATTGACTCTGGCTACTCCACTATTGACCTCGCGTTATGGAACCACAGCTTATTTCTCACGTGTTTTCCGTTGGGATGAACAGCTGATGGAAACATGCAAGAAATTACAGCGTTGAGAATTATGGTCCTACTCCTACGTTACGGTACTCAGAGAGAAGAAATGTCATGCAGCAACATAAAATAACAGAAGCGCGTCGAGGGGCTGGGCGATTAGGTGTTGCTTTTAACACATCTCTATTGAAGTTTTACACGATCACGAGGGCAACAGAACTCAAGATCTTAAGATATAGTTGTGTGTCAACAAAATTGTACGTTGCGGTCTTTCCTCCACCTAGGAGGACTTCAAATGTTCTCTGTTACGCATAAAACTTTACTTTCCACTTCTGAAAGCATCAAACAAATACTTTGTTACTGATATCATCGTTCTCATACCCTGTCAGGCAGTTTAGATAATGCACCAACAAGACGGTGTTCCAAGAAAACATCGTCCACATCAGAATACGTAAAGTATGGGGGGCCCAGGTTTAACATAGGCAAAATTTTCACATCGTATGGCAATTACATCGTAACACAAAAAGATTCCACTTAACCTAATTAGCTTGCATCATTTTCAGGCAGTTACTCAGTTGAGCATAGATTAGACATCAAGGCGTGAACCTTGAAATTAAGTCCTGGACAGAAAAAAAGAAATATTATGTTTCGGAGTTGAACTCGAAGGTTCGCTTTCATTTTTCATCATCGCAGCAGTATACATGGTGGCTAGCGCAACGTGATTTTCCCCATTCACAAAAGAACTCATAACGATGAAATCCAGTATAAGTGAAGAGAAAATAGGCATGATGAAAAAAAGAATGATGGCACTCCGGCAATTCGCACTGCTGCCTCGCTGTCCAGTTAAAATGAGCTGTGTTACGCCGGTTAGGAAATAGGACCTGCGCAATCAAAAGAAGGCAGTTTTTCATTGCGTCGACCCGGAAATGAAGTATCTCCGAATGTCGATCAAGCCGGTGTGGGTATTGCATTGAGCATCCAAGGTGCAGCGGATCTGTTCAACCGGATTTCTATCAAGTGTTGGATATGCGCTACCCGACTGGCTGCCCTATTCAAAGCCTCGAAGTCACACGGGGCCAATAGGTGTCTGTTTCGCATTGCTACTTACTTCCCTACTAAATGTATTCCTGACTCTGTGGAAGATGACTTCTATCGCCAACTGAACGAGCTTTATCGTCACAGTAGAACCATAGCTACTGTAATGCTGACCGGTGATATAATATTTACAAATAGTGAGCAGCATAGGCAGAGCACAGCGTTGGCTTCCGTAATGTTCACCATGAGCGACTGCTACAGTTGTGGGAATACCCCATTCTTTTCTCACGAGCACTAACTTCTGACACATCACTCGTCGCGAGGTCACATGGCGTTCGCCAGCCTCGCCTCATCCATGGACACGTAATGATCACCACCACAGTTGGAGACAGAGCGTGCAAAACAATCGCTCGATGTGGATCCCAAGTGTCGATTTCGATCATGCAGATGTATGTGTTGACCCGCGAGTGGTTTTCGGTAGATGCTAACGACGATATTTTGAACGCATAGACACTCGTTAAAAGGCGAAGCCTTATATCCTTATTTCGCAGTAAAGCCCCCTTGGCATTTTGGCTTAGTAAGTGCATACTGATAACACGGATGAAAGTCCCTGATCGTAGCAGGTGTCTTCATGTGGCAAATCAGACTGTCAACGTCGATAAGGGGTCTTTACGCAGTTTCCGGAACTACTCAGTGTTCTCAGACGCATTCCGCTTGGGGGCGAACATAACGAGATTCGCAAAAAATGAAGGCGAGACTGCGTGCAAGCCTCAAGTGACACCGCGAAGCCTGGTGGTTCCTTTGTGCATCAAAAATGGAAACGTACGCTGGTAAGCATCGGAAGTGATTCCGTGTGACTCGGAAAACGGACAGCAGAAGACCTGATGTTAGTGAACCTACATGCGAGGAGAGGACAGACTATACATAACCTATCGAAACGACCGAGACATTGGACTGAGCAATATGAAAATCTAATCAGTCGGAACTACAAGATTCGCTGCCGTCCAGTGATCGCCATATTCCCTGAGCTGCCTCTTTGGAGCCATCTTCTTGCGCGAAAGTCGAACGTGAGATCATACCGTTGCTGTGGGTTTCCTCCAACCCTCTTTATATTCAGCGAACCAACTCTTGTGGAAGACCGATACGACTTATTAATGCGAATGTTGGAAAAGAAAGCTGCTCCGTTAAGGTACCAATTTTCAAGAGGGTTCGTGTTCGGAATGCGGAAGTCACAGAGGAATCAATCTGCCTCCTACCGCATATAAGTTACTTGCCTGTCATCCTACACAGATTGATGGACACACGTGAAAAACTAGATCCGTAAAGAGCAAGTTAAATTTTGTCGAAATCGAAGTTTTACATTACGTCGACAGTTGGAACAGCATCATATTCGGTGGCGACCCATCGTAACTGTATTCCTCGGCAGCAAACGTGCTTTCGATTCGGCGGATCGGTGAGTGCTTCGGAATTGGTTGATCAAGAAAGGTGTGACAGAATCACGTAAACATCACCAGATCGTCTTACATGCGTATCTCGGGCTGTGAGCACTTATGGCAAACGGTCACCGCCTTTCAACGTCTCCAGTGGTGTGAGACAGGGATGCTCCCTGTAAAGTTCTTACGTCAACCGCAATTCAGGCAGTTATAGGAACGGTTTACTGGACACAACTTAGGTGTGGAGCTGCTTTCAGGTGACCGATTTCATGACTTAAAGCATACCGACGGTTTTGTTCTAATCTGTAACAGTCGGCTTGTGGTTGAAAGGATGTCGCATGTAAGCTGTACCTAGAAGGTTACCGGTTCGGAGTATGATAGGTGCGGGACCTCACCGATCTCCTAGACAGGTAGTGGTCGCGCGGAGGCGAAGTATGAATGTGGAGCGCCCATGTATTACTGAGAAAAAAGCTGCGACTACTAACAAAAGTGCTAAGTAGCACTGGACAAATTGGCACTGGATAACAATCGTTTCAGACTGTTTTTCTTCAGGGGTAACAAGGGCTCACCCCTGTGCTAATTCTGTGAAAATCAGCTAGAAGTTGTTAATAAGTCAAATTACCTAGTAAACCATGTCCGCGTCTATGAAATAGAAGATGAGATCACAAACCGTAGAGCGCACAGCCTTAGGGATCGCAAGCCTGCATTGTGATCCGAGGGCACGGGTCCGAGCCTGCGTAGGAGACCGGACGACGCCCGCAGCATCCATAGCCCAAGTGCGACCAGCGGTGGTTACGCGGCAGTAAAGCATCGGTGCTGCGTACCGCCGTACTGTTTATATCTGCTTTCTTCTTCACCACTTACGGCACCGGAGAGGCTACACTCTCTCCCTGAATAGTGGAGTCTATAAAGCTCCAATCAGTTTGACCCGATTGGATTGACAAACGCAGTAGTAAATTGCGTTCGACTACGACGCGTTCGCAGTTCGGCTCAGATCTGGTGGGAACATCGTGTGAACAACGAGTGAGTTTTTCGGCTTGCTTATAATGCAAGAAGAGATAGTAAACCGATCGGTACCGCTTTTTCATGCATCAGGCTATAATGATGGGCCATGTGTTGCGCATGCCAGCCAATAGGCTCTAGTGATTTGCGTAGTGTGCACAAAGAGGAGGAAACCGATGAACCGGTCAAGAGGAATGAAGGCCAACATAATGAATTTGACATCGGTTGGTAACTCGCTACTCTCGAAGAGCATTATTATTTGGAGACACTTCTTGACATGACTAAGCGTAAACTTCGATGTCATTTATGTGTCATGGCAAGGAGGCTGGACCTTACCGTGGTGCGATGATTTGCGTTCCTCAGTGATCCATTGAGCTATGCTGGGTGGTGCGTTTTGTACATTCATAGTGACTTCATAGATTGGCCAAAGACTAGGGACCAAACAAACTCAGTCTCCCGATCCTCTTAGGTTGGTGGATGGAGTGAAAGTGGTTCCTTATTCCTTAAAACTGACTTAGTGTAGAGCACTGCCAAGCCTTGCGGTCATATTTTTGAACCAAAGGCTTTGATTGAGAATCCTAATCGTTCTCCTATCTAGGCCTGGCAAGCTGACAGTATCCCATCCACGCAATACAATGACTTTACCTTCAAACCAATTTTCGATGCTCTCTGACTGTCGCAGAGGATAATCAACAGGGCACTATCTGATGTATCGAGCGGGGTGGCTAGGGATTTGAATGCCACTGCTCAAACCTTCTCGTCTTCTTATTCTCTCTCTCTCTCTCACTCATGTTTTTCATTCTTTTCGCCCCGTTCCAACTTCACTTTCATCCCCCCCCCCGTTTTCAACCTCCTACTGCTTCCCCTCCTCCATTCTACTTTGATAAACGTTTAGCCACTAGTTTCAACTTACATGCAACAGCGCAGCGCCACCCCTGCCCTGTCAGCAAGCTCAAGCTCAACCAAGTGGTTAAGCCCAGTTCAACGGCTTCTGTTTGGAACCCTCGATGCTTCCTCAGGTTGGCATGCATCAACACACGCGTATTACTACAGGTCGGTCAACAGACAGCACTTGCCAGAATAGTAGAGTCACTTGGTTAATAGCAGCTGCTTAACAGAAAACCCGCAAGCAAGACTCGAGCACTGTGCTCACTACACGATCCTCTTCAGGTCACACTAGCAGTGCTTTCTCATTGCGCCAATCAGTAGATGATGCAGCTTCGAGTGTCGGTCAAGCCGGTGTTGATATTGCCCTGAGTTCCAGGGATGAAGTTGCTTTGATCGATTGGATCCCAATGAACAGCCGGATGTGTACGGTCCGATTGGCTGACTTGTTCAAAGCTTCGAAGTGGCGCAGAGCCAATAGATGCCTATTCATCATCGCTGCATACGCGCCCACAAACTGTAGCATTGACTCGGTGGAAGACAATGCTAGGTATAATAAATAATGTGTCGATTGTACGCTGTAACGGCACTTCGCTGCCGCACGACCACCACTAGTAGGGCGTGGGTTGAGTATACCGCGAGGACGCCCGCCCCTACGCGGATTCGAATTGGTGACCTTAGGATTGCAAGCCAGGCGTGTAGACCACTCGGCCACCGGAGAACTGAACGAGCTCCTTCGTCACAAAAGGAGCATGGACAGTGCGGTGCTGGATGTAGAGTGTGAACGCGCACTTTGGAGAATTGTCCACTGATGAGCTGCATCTGTTGTGGGCTACTGTGATGAGAACGGTGAGCTAATTACTTCATTGGTGTGAAGATGCTCGTGTAGATTTTGCGAGCACTATGCTGAGACACAGCACACGCCGGAAAGTGACATAGCGTCCACTAGCTTCAGACCAGCTACCGACACAAGTCGATCACAAAAGGATCAGTTACCGCTGGAGAGACTGTGACCAAAACTGATGCTTGATTTGAAGCATACGTGTGGACACTGGCCATGCGCTTGTACGTGCGGCGTACACCCACGTCGACCCTGTTAGCACATAAACATCAGCCAATCAGTAGTCAGATGTTCTGAATGCGTATCGAAGTACGCTGGCATCCGGATTGGGTAAGCGCACAATGAAAACAGTTGAAGATCCATCAGACTTCATTAGCAGCAGGTAAATCCTCATGTGGCACATCGAATCAACAAAGTGGACACCAGGTCTCTTAGCGATCTCTCGAAATTATCGATGCTCACCGGCACATTCGGGCTGGGAGGGAATACAGTGAGACACACAAAGACCTCAGGACAAAACTGCGTGCCAGCCTGAAACTTGCTACGCTGATCATCTGACGGAGATTGGAGGAACTGCTGCCGTCGGTAATCATCAGAAATTATTCCGTCTGATATAGGAAACGAGCAGCAGAAAGACTGTAGTTAGTGAAGCTATATGTAACGAAAGTAGGCAGCCTATCCACAACTTGTCAAAACGCTTAGATCGTTTTGCCGAGCACTTTAAAAGGCAATTTATTCGGCCGAATGTCAGATTTTTCACCGGTCAGTGGTCGCCCTGCTCTTTGGGCTGTCCCTATGGATCCATCTTCGCGCTCAGAAGCCGAATGTGAGATCGGACTGCTGAAGCCGAATAAGGCCGCAAGACCAGATCATCTTCCTTCTGCCTTATTCAAAATCGGGGGATCGAGTCTTCTTGATGATTTACACGAATTACTAGTGAGATGTGGTAGCAGGGACCTGTCCCAACCGCCTGCAGATACTCCGTTATTGCCCGGATCTTCAAGGGAGACTTCATTTCGGAATGCGGCAAAAATGGAGGAACCAGTCTAATCTCCATCGCCTCCAAATTGCTAGCCTCAGATTGACACGCCACTGACTGGCACACCTGAAAGCCAGATTTCGTAGAGGTCGCGACTGCATCAATCATATCTCTATTTTGCGTCAACCGTTGGAGCATCGTCACATATATTTGCGGCCCGCCGTTGTCATGTTCCTCGATAGCAAATTTGCTTTCGATTCGGTTGATCGAGGTACCCTTTGGGACTGTCTACTCAGGAAAGATGATCCCGAGAACCATGTAAACATTATCCGAGCGCTTAACGCTCGTAGCTCAGAGAGAGTGTGGGCTTACGGCAAGCTGTCGTTTCCCTTCAATATCTCCAGCAGTGTGATACCAGGATGCCTCATGTGGTTTTTCCTCTTCAACTTGGCCACTGACGAAGCCATGAAAATCGCGTTTACAGGACACGTCTCAGAAGGTGTGTAGCTGTTTGCTGGTGAGGGACTTCTTGATTTGGATTACGCCCATGAAACTGACCTCTTCTGTGACAGCTCACAAACGTGCCAAGCTACAATGGCTGTCAGCTGTTTCGAAGTTGCTTTGAAATCGAGGAGTGCAAACCTTTCCTTAAAAATCGGCACGGACCGCCTCCTGCGCTGATTCTCGGTGGGGATCAGCTAGTAGTCGTCCAAAAATTCAGCTGGCAAGCAGTTGTATCAGCATCTGTCGAATCGAAGATAAGGTCACAAAACGTAAAGGAAAAGCTCGAGCGCTTTCGCTAGCTTTCGCCAGGTATGAAGCCAGTGCAAAGTCACTAATAGGCAGACATAAAGAGGATAGTTACGTTCGACCATCGCTGCCTTCGCAGTTTGGCTCATATCTGGTGGGAATCACGTGAACAATGAGTGTTCGACGCATAAGAAGAGGAAGTGAAGCGCTCAGCAGCGTTTTTCAAGTACCAGACTCCGATGGCTGGGCCACGCAGTGCGCATGGCAGCCCAACGGCTCCCGCGATGTGCTTTTTTTCGCCCTGGGGGTGTGGATGGAAGAAGAGGAGAGGCGGCCAAGCGATAACTTGTTCAAGAGGAATGAATGCCGGTGCCCGAGTGGTCTGCGCACCCGGTTTGCAACCATAAGGTCCGCGGTTGGAATCCGCGTAAGGGTGAGCGTCCTTGCAGTATACTCAGCCCACGCGCGACTGCTGATGGTCGCGTGGCAGCGAAGCGTCGTTACGACATATAGCTGACACATTATTATTAATTTTTTTAATTAAAATGAAAGCCTTTAATTCTAATTTGGTCTTGATTGGAGCCTTTCGGCTCCCTGGTTGGGGTCTAGAAGACCATGAACACGTTTGGCTGGATACACTTGTTTACGTGGCTAGGAACGGACCTTAGTGATGTTTGTGTTATGAGTTCCTCTATCCTGTTCCTCACACATAGCCCGGCATGAAACCACGACTTCATTTCCTAGGTAAAATGTAACCCCATTTTGCGTTACAATAGCGTGTTCGTAGTTCTCCGGAACGATGCCCATCCGCTACTGGTAGACCAGGTGCCGTGCTAGGGCTTTTCTTCCTTGTTTACGTATAGTAGCACAATAATTGAGGTGTGTTCCCCTCCAGCTAAAGTGCATAATGATGAGGATGAGGATGCTGCAGATGATGATGATGAGGACGATGATGGTGATGGTGATGATGATGAGGATGATGAGGATGGAGATGAGGATGATGGATGATGACGATGATTGTGCTGAGTTGCTCTATTTCCGCCTCTTACCTAGCCTCCCCATATAAACACCATTTCACTGATGATGTATAATAAAAAGGGAGCATTTCGTCGGTTTTATTTTATTACCGACTTCTTTACAACCATCCAATTGCCTTGCATTACGGCACAACAGTTGAGATGCTTCTCATCTCTAATCAACATAGAATGAAAATGTTTATCATCAGCTGATGTTCTTCCAAAAATTGACACCTCTCGAATAAGAGGGCAGTAATTCCTAGTATATTTCGGACTAGGTTAACATACCTTAATTGTTGCTTATTATGGTGAACCCAGTGCATGTCTTAGGTATACAATCTCTTCAGATGAAGTTGTGCGCGGTCTGGTTAGCAGAACGTGGAAAATGTTTAGCCGGCAGCACCTTAAATGAACCTAGTTTCGGAAAGCTTCCAGAATAAAAATTCAGGAATTCAATATGGTTTATAACGATGGTTTACAAATTAATATAGTCGACAAAAATGAGGGCTGCAGCATGATCAGATGGTTATAAGACGGCTCAAAGTTTCATACCGTTAAAAAATGAGCACAAGGTGAAGAGATGACATCAGAAGGAAGCAAAGCACGGCAGAAAAAAGGAAGCACCAGTGTAGTCACTGAGTATGCACCACTATTAATGGTGTCATTCGAAGAGCAGCCAACTCATACTGGGCAACAGGCGTCATTTCAGTAAACTTGTGGCATCGATGGTTGCGAAAGTAAATCGGCGTAGCGTAAAAATAGGGTCAAATGCATCGAACAGGTATACATCAACAATCTCGCAAAGCATGATGCAAAAAAATGAATAGAAGCTGCAGTACAATGGGAAAGTGTGGTGATTAGTACGGTAAGAAGACTCACGTTATGGTCTCGTGACTATACGCATCCCACTCCCACGGTCCAAGTGTATGAGAATCAGGCTCCCGTTTGACAAACTCATCACGGGAGATAGACCAGGACGCAGAGTGTTTCGGTTCTTCACCCTCATGAAGATGAGAGGGGATGTTGGGAGTGCCGGATCGATGAGTGGCAGTACGATAGGAGAGCTCATGCGGTGAATCGATTGCTTCGTAATCGGAGTCCCGCAGATCCATTTTGAGACCGTTCGTACGCAAAGGGCCGAGAGCATCCGCAGCGGAGCTGTCGATGTTGTTAAGAAAATTTTCAGCTTTGCTCACCAAACCAGATAACCAAGACATCTAGATGAGGGTAAAGGGATATGGAGGTTACAAGGAGCAAGTATGATAGAAGAATTTAAAATATCAGTTGACATCTGCGGAAATGTATGAGATATCAAACATCATTCAGCATCCAGCAATAAAGTAGTTAGACTAATGAGACGTGGATGGCTGGTTCAAAAATGACGGTCAGTGACAGACGCGTAACAGTTCAGCCGTTTCCGGGCCCAGACAACAGTTTGAAGTTATGTGAACCAGCTTCTCTGGATCTTTTACCGTTAACAAGATATTCACTATTACATGTTGCAGATGCCACTTCGATTAGTAACGAAATGTCTGCAACTGAATGGCAAGCAAATCAAGCCTCAACCGTGGAACTTCTACGTCCATGGATTCGAGTCCCGCTCCTGCTTGGAATTCGGTGTCTCTATGACACTCCGGCCACGTACAACTATTTGCGGTTTGAAGGCATCAAAGTACAGGTGCCTACCGCCGATGTGCTGCTGAAACAGTCTTAAGGTCAAATAATAGACTTCAGCGCCATTTATTCGATCTTCTCACAAAACATGAGCAACACTGTCCAAAGCATCACAGTGGTTAAACACGGCTAATCTCCCGACGTCTTTATCGTATAACGGTCAGAGCTTTGACCTTTACGGGTACACTGGTCGCATGACAAAGCTGTGGACACCGATGCCGCAGCACAGCTACCGCTTGAATAAGATTGACACATGTCGCTAGAAGGTACACCGCTTTCGTAAAAGCGCTAGGATCACAGGTAGGCTCGATGATGGAAGAGGGAAACGGCAGGTCACCGCCAAGTGTACGTGAATCATGTATGCCGCACTCAAAGGTCCATAAATAAATGGACCACAAGAAGCGAGCACATGCATTATATGGCTAAAAAAATAAATATCCCATTGTGGCGAAGAAGCATTCATGATCACGGGAACACTGCCCGACCGTTGGGATAGTGTCAAGATTTGTCTGCTCATGAATGACGAGCATTCACCTTGACATAGCGCAGGATGGCCCTGAAACCATTGTGTATATCAATCCTGTTCGGCCACGTTTATACGGAATATGGGACGCGGGACGGTGCTGTGAGCAGTAAATCGGAAATCCCTATGACCTCACAGTGAGCACCCATGTTATGTGAATTATTCACAGTGAGGGGGAAATAGGGAAAGTTCAGACTATGTTATGGCTTCAAGGAAGAACAGTCATAGTGCAAATTGTACGTGAGATCAGTCAATCAATGTTGGACTTCTGTTGCTTCACCGAGTGACATGTCATGCGCCAGAAGATTTAGGGACATTAGGATATGAGCAGTAGGAATATCGCAGATAGCTAGGTATTCGCATTGTGAACTGATGGTTTAAAGCAATTCGAAAACGAGCCACAACAAAAACAACGAGTGAGGGAAGTGGCACCATAAGTACATGGTTATAACCGAAAATAAACTCGGGCGTAGGGTAAACTTTATCCAGGAGAAGATAAAAATATAAAGGAAAATCCATTATATTAGCAATTAATCGATTATCTTCGGGCGTGCATTGATTTCGAAGATTGCGGAACGTTCCATTCCCTCACGTGATTGCCAGCATACGGAGTTTGGCAGGGAGACTGCTAATTTTACTAGTGGACTTTCGTTTTCTAGAAGCTGAAGATCAATGAGCCAGCTATATATTTGGCGTAGGTCTGGCGTAGTTGTACAACGTTTTGGCGGCGTTTTTGTTAACCCTTTTTTCATGGGCAAGGTCGTTGGACTTTGGATTTTTCTTCAGCTAGGCTAGAAATTTTGAGAAATTTTTGGGTGTTTAATTCGGAATAACGAGAAAATGTGAAGATCTGACAATGGCGACGGACAAGCACAAATATGTTACAAACTACTTCGCCGAACATTTTCAAAAGCTGCTACCTCAGCAACCATCCTAGATGCTCCCATCAAGTGGTTGAATGTACAGTCAAACGGAGAAGCTACACGGGACACGCAGGCTGTTTCACTTGATCTTGTTACGAATTCGATCAATGAATTTCATTATGCTGCTGATTCCGAATGCACTTTCGAGGCATGGTTCAAACGCTGGGGGGACATGTTCCGGACGGATTTCAACCATCAAGAGGATTCATGGAAAGTGCGCCATTTGCGCCGCAAGCTCGGTACCAATGAAGATTCAAGATTCGTCGACCACATCCTGCCCAAAAGCCGAAAGACAACACTTTCAACGATGCAGTGGCACTACTCAAAGAAAGTTTTGGTGAGTCAATGTCCTTGTTTAACATCCGCTACCAATACCTAAAAATTGGTAAGCAGGATAAGGACGATTATGAGGCACTAGCAGACATGGTTAACCGTGAATATGAACGTTTCAAGTTACGCTGTTTGACGCATGACCAGTTTAAGTGTCTCATATTTGTCAGTACTTTACAGTCTCCACGCGAGTAGAAATCCGCACTCGGCTCCTTGCTGAGTTCGAGCAAGATCCAGATTGGACATTAAAGTCACTTGTAGGCGAATACAAACAGTTGATTGCTTTGAAACACGACACCGCTATGATTGAGCAGAGTAGCTTAACCATTGCCGATACTGTTCATGCTGTACAAAAAGCAAGAAAGGCTGGCTCAAACAAGCCGTTAAATAGAGCGCCGAACAAGCCGCCTCCCCCTTGTTGGTCATGTGGTGAATGGCATTTCGCACGATACTGTCCATTCAAGCGTCACGTTTGTGATAAGTGCCATAAAGGCGGTCACAAGCAAGATTTTCGCCATCAGTCCATGCCAAGGAACGTAAAGCAGTCCAACCGAAGGAAGAACTTCTGGAAACGTGAGGCAGAATCACTACCAGTGACTGCCACTTTTCACAGCGATTCTAAACCACGCTGCCGATTCATCACTGTGCTCATCAAAGGAATCCCAACCAGGCTGCAGTTCGATACGGCCTCAGATATAACGATCATTTCTAAAAACACTTGGAAGCACATAAAGAGGACGAAGAGGGTTGATTCAAACAAAGTCGCCCACAACGCATTCGGTGGAGTGCTGAAGCCGGTCGGAGAAATAACTTGCAAAATTGCATCCAAATGAGTGGAACAGGCCAAAACCTGATACTTGTCTGACCGACCAAACTTGAACCTCCTTGGGCTTGACTGGATGGAAAAATTACAACTGTTAGATGTTCCAATGAGTCAGATTTGCAAGAGTCCAAACCGATCCAGTCTATGCATCATTGTCGATAGCAGATATGACGAGAAAGGTAAAACAGTTTTCCGTCTTGTTTGAAGATGGTCTCGGTCACTGCACCAAGTTCAAAGCAAAGTTGTGCCTTCGGGAAGGAACCAAGCCAGTCTTAAGAGCAAAAAGACCAGTACCGTATGCAGCCATGGCAGCAGTTGATCAGTAGCTCGACTGACTGGAGCAAGCCGGTGTCATCACACCAGTGAACTACTCTGCATGGGCTGCGCCGATCGATGCTGTGAGAAAGCTGAACGGTAAAGTGCGTGTCGGCGCCGATTTTTTGACTGGCCTGAATGGCGCACTGGACGACCATCAATTCCCCCTTCCGACACCAGAAGATATCTTTGCTAAGCTGAATAGTTGGAAGTGTTTCGCCAAGCTCGACTTGTCCGATGCCTACCTGCAGGTCGATGTTGTTGAAGCCTCGAGAGAATTGCTGACCATCATCGTGGCTCGTAGCAGTACAATCGCCTCCCTATTGGAGTGAAAACAGTACCAGCCATTTTCCAGCAAATGATGGACACCATGCTCGCGGGAGTTTCTGGAGCCGCGGCGTACCTGGATGAGATCACCTTAATAAGTCGGTGGGCAGAAGAACTATTTGAGCGGCTCGCTAAAGTGCTTGAACGCATCCAGTCATACGGTTTCCGTATACGCACAGGTAAGTGTACATTTTGACACTAACCATCAAACTCCTCGGGCTTCATTTTCGCAAAAGACGGCCGTCGCCCTGATCCAGAAAATATCCGAGCAATTCAAATGATGCGCCCGCCTGCGGACTTGCAATCGCTGCGTCCATTCTGTGGTCTATTCAGTCATTACAGCGCTTTTCTGTCCGAACTGCATTGCCTGCGTGTCCGCTGAACAAGTTGTTGAGCAAGGGCCAAAGTTGGAATTGGACGTCAAAATGCCAGACTGCGTTCGAGTGGCTCAAGCCATCGCTGGCATCAGAGCTACTCCTGACTTACTTTGACCCGTCCCGAGAAATTGTCCTTGCCACAGACGCATTAAGTCTAGGGATTGGTGCCGTAATTTCCCATACCTTCCCAGATGGATCTCAGAAGGCGATCACACATGCCGCCAGGACGCTAAGGAAAGCCGAAAAAAACTAGTCAGATCGAGGAGGCACTGGCCATAGTGTTTGCTAGAAAGAAACTTCACAAGATGCTGTATGATCGACGCTTCAAGCTCTTAACGGATCACAAGCCGCTGCAGGCCATTTTCAGTTTGAAGAAGGGAATTCCTGCCTATACAGCCAACCGACTCCAACGATGGGCCCTCACCTTGCTGGGCTACGATTTTGACATCCGTTATTAGTCAACAGTTTCGATGGGCCAGGCAGATGCCTTGTCATGCCTCATTGATTCCCAGCAACAAGAACACGAGGACACCATCATACCCTCAGTTGAGATCGAACCAGATGTCAAATTCCTGGTGAGCAAGGCTTTACGCGGTCTGCCAGTTACGGCAGAAGCTGGGCGGGCCGAAACGCTTCGAGATCCAATCCTGAAGAAGGTTACACACTTCCACAGAACCAGCTGGCTACGTTCGTGCTCATCCGCCGAAATGCAGCAATTCTATCAGCGAAGACATTCGTTCTCCATTGTGAGCGTCAATTTCTCAGAGAGAGTAGTCATCCCGCAGGCGTTGCAAGAAAGAGTGCTGCGGCAGTTCCATGCAGGACATTCAGTGCTCAACCGAATGGAAGCGCTTGCCCGAAGTTATGTGTATTGGCTGTTTATGGATAGACAGTTGGAACAGCTAGCCAGAAGTGGTAGCAACTGCGCTACCGCTTCACGGGCACCACCGAAGACTGAACTCCACTCGTGACCTAAACCAAGTAAATCTTGGTGACGTGTTGATTTCGACATTTCAGGCCCAATCAACGGCCAAAACTTTCTCCTAGTGGTCGACGCTTACAGCGAGTGACCCGAAGTGTCCCTCATGAGTAGCACCAAAACCAGCGCAACAGTCTCGAAGTTGTGCCAAATCTTCAGCAGGTTCGGCTGCTCTGAAACGTTGGTGACGGACAATGGAGCAGAGTTTACTTCGGCCACAATTACGAAGTTCTGAAAACGCTGCACCATCAAATAATTGCGGTCTCCACCATTCCAACCACAAGCGAACGGCCAAGCGGATAAATCTGTGGAGACATTCAAACGCGCTCTCCTCAAATCAAGGAGGGAGGGAGACATAAAAGAGGTGATCGACCGCTTCCTCTTTCTGTACCGATCTACACAAAATCCACAAACGCCGAGTGGAATATTACCAGCAGAGGCAATGATGAAGAGAAAGCTTCGCATGTTCTTTGATGCCGTTCGGCCATCCTCATAGCCCACAGTTGGTGGAAGGAACCTCAAGATGGAACGGGACTTCAATCGGCAGTATGGTGCTAAGCGACGTTCGTTTAAACCGGGCCAGCCAGTATTTATACGTGATTATCGGAAAGGATATGCAAAATGGACACCAGGCACGATCCAAGGCAAGGGTGGGAACGTCATTTACGACGTGATGGTTGGAACGCAGGTATGGGTACGCCATACAAAACAACTGCGACCAACATTGCGTCAGCCACAAGCGACGGAATCTGCCGAGTTTCCATTTGACCTGCTGACGGACAGCTTTAACTTGCTTAAAGGACCTGTGGAAAAACCCTGCCATCAGCAGTATGATACCAGACCGCAGAGCACAGATTTTCAATTCAGAACACTACAGCCAAGGCAATGGACCGATAGACGTAGAACACCTCCCAGGAGGCTTCAGGTCAATCCCAGACTAGCATCATACGCCGCGATAGCCGTTTCAGGAGGGGAGGTATCCGGGAAAGGTAAAAACATAAAGGAAAACTCATTATTTTAGCAAGTAATCAATTTTCTTCAATCGTGCATTGATTTCGAGGATTCCAGAACCTTCCATTCCTTCACGCGATCGTCAGCATATGGAGTTTTGGCGGGGAGGCTGCTACTTTTACCAGTTGACCTTCGTTTTCCAGAAGCCGGTCATTGAGACACCTATATATTTGGCGTAGGTATGGCGTAGTTGTACAGCGTTTTGGCGGCGTTTTTGTTAACACGTTTTTCGCGGTCAAGGTCGTTGGACTTTGGATTTTTCTTCGGCTGGGATGGAATTTGTACGGAGTTTTTGGGTATTTAGTTCGGAATAGCGAGAAAATGTAAAGATCTAACAACCATCTAATGATTTTAATAGCCACAACTTACGACTAACCTGTCTCAAACACACCACTTCCTAGAGAATCAGAAATGTTAGGTGTGTGGTCCGGCCAGGTGGGGACTAGTAATCAGACACCTTAAGGACATAAGCGACAAATATAGTGGCTCAATAGGATCGCATACATAAGGTAAGATGGGCCACCAGGCGCTAAATCAATGGGCGCCTCTTTCCAATCACGCAGCCATATCAAGGTCGATCAAAGCTGGAGGAGCATGGTACTTCACAATGTGAGTGCGTACACGTATACGCGCCGTGCACTCCGAGCCCAAGTGAGTTGCTAGACAGCATTCGGCGAGCGAGTAAACCAAGTCGAACACCAAGGTATAAGACGTAGTTCGATGAATGCATGAGCAGCTGACTTGACCGTTTGGAACAATATGAATGGTGAGAATGGGCCGAATACGGAACCCGGTCGGCAGTGAGGCGCGTGAATTCCAGTGTACAGCCATCATGATACCGAACGACCATGCACGCATCAAAGCCGCATACATCCTCACTGACATCAGTACTCAGTCGATGATTGATTGTCACCCAATTCGGTTGAACAACTATGATCCGAATACCGAAGTGCAGTGGAGTCAGTTTCCCCGACTCACATCGCCAAAATAACAACAAATAGAAAGAAGAAACTGAGGTTGAATGGAAATATAACGTAAAGGAGGTGCGTTAAACCAAACAGGATGGAACGGGAACTAACAACTAGATGCAAAAACGCCACTGACTGCGCTAGATTTGAAAAGGTCTCTAACCATTAGTGAGAACCATCCTGAAGCCCCCATTCACAAAGGCGGCATGTACCAGCCTGACTAAGTTTCTCAGTCAATTTCTTCATAGCTTTATGTCAAGTTATCGATCGATAAGCTCGTGGTTTCGCCTAACTTGTAGCAACTACACTATGTAATGTACACAGAAAAAGGCGGTTGACGAGCATAAGGAGATGTTCTGGCCAACGTAAGCAATGAAGAATCAGTAAACACTCAAGTGAGGTACCAGGGGGCTTTTGTCAAAAAACAAATTGACGAACCTCAGCATTGTTCACCAGGTGCTCCCATCAGAAGTGCGCAGTACTCCGAAAGCACCAGTGGTCAAAGACGACCAAGCGTTTAGTGACTACGCCGCGAACTGTCAAGGTCTCTGATCCCTACCTTTCACTGACAGGCTGATATCCCGCAGTCGCCATAGGCAGCTGAGCAACTGAAAAGCCACACGTGCCTTGCTGATAAGGGAAATAAGCTCCTCAGTGATGGGATCACCAGCTACCGATACACTAGTTCCAGTGGCTGTTCGGAGATAAAACCGGTGGTGTCTCGGTCCAGTCCTTTAACTTTTCCCTTCGAAGATGTAAAGCACATGCCGAAGAGTGCAGCGCTGCGTACCAGCTACCCGGCAGTGTTTGCATAGCCATGGCGTCAGACCCAAGAAGAGCTATGTGGTCCGCATACTCCAGGCTTGTCAGTCGGTGACCTGGCAGAAATTTCAATCCGGTAGAGTTTGAAGGAACCGAGTCATTCATTGTCATTTTGATTGCAAAACTGAAGAGTAAAGGATATAAAGGCCACGCTAAGGAAGCCCACTAGTAGTGGGGAACTCAGAAGACAGCTTTCTATGAACACTTAGACAGTTTCCGCTGGCATACAACCAGGAACTGAGAAATTGCCACACCAGCAATGAAGAAGAGAGACGAAGTGTGAATCCTATATACTTGAATCAAAGCTTCTTCCACCTGTCAACACCGCAGTGTACCAAAAAGTTGGCTGTCGGGTGAACAAACGGGGGCCAGAACGCTATTTTGTGATTTGCCATACCCAGCATCACCAATCTTAATGTAGGGGTAAACGAGCATCAGATGCGTGATGAATAGGTAGTTAGTTTAAGAAGCGATAGCAGTTCGTCTCGCATGTCTCTGGTCAAATGCATACTGGATCATGTGGACTCTAAAATGGAAGGTAACACTCGACAGCAGCATCCAATCGCATGGTCGGGAAATTCCTACCCCAAAGTACAATCTGCATACACTTGCCTCGAGCCTTACGTTACCCAGCATCCGGTCATTCATAGTAGGCGGCATATTTAACAAGCGACCGACTCGGAGGAAATTACCCGGTCTTGAGGCGTGCATGCTGATGCGTCATTTCACACGAGTGATGCAGTGCAACTAAGGATGCACAAAAAATGGAAAGCATTGGAAATTCGTAAGCCAAAAAGTAAGTCTCAATGCGCTAGAGGAGATGCGACTACGGTGGCAATGTGTGTAAAGCCAAACGTAACCCTATTCTGGCTCCGATGATGCTGAAAAGTCAGAAAGATGATTCTGATGTTTGTAACAGATCAACGAAGCTCAGTGACCGCAAGATAAGTGAGCTGAGCGAACTCTCCCCGGTTCCATGTCGTAAAGTAGGGAAGGGTAAGCAAGCGGTTGTTGGTCCTGCAACAACAACCACGCATAACAGAGAGATAGGTCAGAAAAACAAGTTTATTGAATGTTGACTGAGCCGCGTTGTCAGTGTGCAACAGTTACCAACCAGTTTTTCCCAGAAGGTGCGTCAATCCGTGAGTGAGCAGACAAGTTAACACTCCGTGACTGAGTGTGCGATGCAAGTAAATGGAAACCCCACTCGTTGTCCGAGAAATCGTCGTAAGTCTTACGGCGACCTGAAACGTTGGAGTGGACATATGACGGATTCGCTAATAAGTACAGATACCATGCACACTTAGCCCGACTATTGGGAGTAAATCGGTTCAATGAAGTAGAATGGATCTCAAACAACGGGAAGCACTTTTTCGGTAAAACTCACGTAAGGCTAACGGCAATAGTGCATTTTAGTGTCATCAACAAAACACTGTTGATAACACAGTTGCAACAAACCCAACGCAGGTGGATATAATTTGGACTACGAAAAAAGGCCTCCATGCATCACAATGCAAACAACACGCACACGATGGAAGATCGATAATGCAGAGAGATGATACGCCCAGACGAGAAGCGCAGTTTAGTCTGCTCACATGACGGACGAGAGATACAAAAGGGAACGCCGTAGCAACCGTGGAAAGTTTGTATTGCATGCGCCGCCCTACACGGTACAAGGTGGAACAATCAGAAAGGAGGGGTTTCTGATGGTGGGGTGGAAGAGGCGGCGGGAACCAACGAAGGTGAGTGGGGAACAAATTAGGCTGAGGACGAAGTGAATCTGTGATGAAAGGCACTCTGACACAGACGCGCGAGGACACAGGGGTCATATGTAAAGTCACCGAGTGAAAATTTGAGGAGGAAATAACAAAGATGCACTAGACAAAAAATTGAAAGAAAAAAACGAGACGGCAGTATCACAAAAGCAGAATACAAAAAGAATTGGCTGCTGCGATGGTACATGAAATTGAAAGTGCATAATGCATACGATATGAGCAGAACAGTACAATCTGGCAACCGTCCGGCAACACGCCAAACGATCTGATATGCGATGCAAGCCGGCACAGCGTCCGAAAGGCACACACAGACATTGGTGCTTGGCATTCCTCCGGTACGGTGGTTACTACTTCATCATGAGCTTAGCGGCTGACAAACCAAGATTGAATTTGGAAGATCCTTCATCTGGCTTAGCGGTCGGCCTTCTGCAATCAGAGTGAGAGAAAAGTGAAGCTTCAAGATGGGCAAATGAAAAAGAACAGACAAGATGAAAAAAGTAGGACAATAGGAAAATACAGTATCTATTAAATGTAGTAGAGTATAATCACAATGTAAAATGGAAGTGGACACTAAAACGGTCTGCAGGCAGTGGACATACTGGGAGATCGAGCACATCAAAAGAACTAACCAACACTATCGACAGTATTCTGAGCGAAAAACGGGCGAGAATAGATCTAGCAGAGAATCAGAGAACAACAGAAGTTGCTAGATGTTAACGGTTGGCTGTATTGAACAACAGCGCGATATAATTCAAACGTGAAGATTAAAGCAAAGTGCTGGTTCCCATGAAAGCCATTTCTCTACTCCTGTCAATGCCGTTCATGTCGTGTCATTCCTTGTGTGGCACCTTATTTCTTCTAAGCGATCGTCAGCTATTGCCAAGTGTTGTGCCCGGTTACGAGCTTTGACCCCTTACTGATGCTGTTCGAGTCCTATCGGATGAACAACGAACAACAATGCGTCCAGTGCAAACAGGACATCCACAGCACACTTCTGAAGTCGAATAAGCCCTCGTAAAAGACGTAGTGGAACGTAACGCGACAGGCTGTGAGGGGTGCATGATTGGAATACGCGGTTGTCTTTCCTCTAAGCGTGTAATCGCTAAAACGTCTCGTTGCTTAGATTCTAGTGAACATATTCTCAGTCTGGGTGCAACGCTGCCCTGCTACTGTGAGCGCTCGACTGTGAGAATAACACAATTTTGCTAATCTGAATAAGAACATTGATTACGGGGTTGCGTTGCATGGCAATTTTTGAGTATAGGCGCACTACTGAGGACGTAACTGACGGTTCTAAACAATCTCTTACTCGTCTCCGCAACTTCACCGTACTCTTCTATGAACCAATCTCAGTATATGCACCATGATTTGCTTGGTAATAAGTTCAACTCATCTTACGGGACCAAAAAGCATGAGGATGAGGTAGGTCGAAAAGATCACTGTGTCACGTTATCATGAGGACAAAGCGTAACAAAAGTGAAGCAATCCAAAAAGAGAAAAACAAAGCGGAATTCGTCCGAGAGGAAGGTGAATGAAGTGGAAGACGGTAGAACTGGAAGTGTCAGAGCACAATCGACTGCACAACCGTCAAAGCACACGCACAGAGGTTTCAAAAGAAAGGGGCTAGCTGATCGTGAGACATCTGATCCGACGAATGACGCGGTATCGCCGGTTAAGCGTTTGTGGTCAACTTATCAGTAGCGAGCGATTGCGGAATAGCGTTAGTAAAATAAGTAGATAAGGTGTAAATAACATAACGCAGCATACGAATTCCAAAGGGTGAAATGTCATTGCCAAAAATGGTAACGGGTTTGGCACAAGACAGATAACGAGCAGACAAAATAATATATTCCCAAGTCTACACGAGACAAACCATTGAAGGCATGATCAGCTTAGTATAACCACATATATGTAGATCACAAACTAATAGTGATTAATTCTTGTTAAAGTGACGGAGAAAATTCATAATGTTCCAAAACGTAATGAGGTGGGCTGTGATAACGTTTTGAGATTGCATTGCATTTCCGTGTTTCGCATATACTGTTTTTCCAGTTAAGAATACATAACGATGTGGATTTTAAGATCGCAAAATGTCATTGAGCTCGAAAGATAACATAGATTTGCAGTGCTTTTGGTCACGCAAGTTATGCTGTCATCGAACGGATTCGTGGCGGAAATATTCGCAGTCATCTGTCACTGTTTTCCATTCGCCTGTTGAGTGGTTTCCACATTATAGTGAGTCTTGAAACGAACACCGTTGTTGCAAATGTAGATTGTTCATATCGGGAGTAATCAGTAAATTGGCTTGTTTAGTATGTTATTGTGACTGCGTTCCGGCGAAGAGCCCATGGACCAGGTAGGTATTGCAAGTCTTCGATAATTATCCTGTGTTGGATTTCGATCATGCACTATTATATACAGTAGGATCGCATAGTTTCATAAAAGATCACGTGTATACCTTTATTACCAGCGGTTAATCAGAAATCTCCGTGACAATTAGTCATGTTTCAAAGGCTGTGGAAGCGTTTCTGAGCAAAATACTGGTTCCGCATCGCTAGTAAAGAACTTAGCAGTTGAAAAGTCATGAGGAAAGCCCTTAACGTGTGGCATTCGATTCTGAGATCGAATCCGTGGTTAATTGATGCTTCCGTATTAATCGTTTCTGCCATCCAACCACAATGTCTTAAGATCCCGTACACAGGTGGTAGTGACTACCGAGATTTTGGTATTGAAAATGGATAACAAGGGAGTAAACTAGATTGATGTCAAATTTGGCGGAAGTCAAGTAAAGAGGAATAGATAGGCTAAATACATGGAGTCGAATGAGAGACAAAAAGTAAGCAAAGGTTTCACACGAAGTATGCCCCCTAATAAACCCGTTCCTGTGGGTCTTTTTGCTCGCACTACCGTAGTGAGTGAAAACAATCGGTCGAATCCGGCAAAGCGCGAACACTAGGCAAAGCAATCGACTAGGTACTGATGCATACGGTGGAATAGTGTTAGAACTATGCCCAGTTCAGTCCACTACGTCAGTCTTGGTCTGTGCATCCGCATGAGGTGAACACGGCTGCATTGACAAAGTCAAAGTAACAATCATAAAAACAATCCAAGGGAAAGAGAGGAAAATACGGTCGCCAGATGGAGTGGATGAGGACCATAAAGGGAAAGAATGTAACAGCGTCGCTGACCCTGCGACCGCTCCGCATTCGCTGAAGCATTTGACCACGGAGGCGGCCGATCCAGAGGACAGTATCCAAGAAGGCGATAAGTAGCAACCAAGTATCGCTTTTCTGCGATCATCTTGGTTTAGTACATCATTGGCGGATCCCTTCAGGGCTTCACGCAATCACTAGAACAAGTTTGATAAACTGGAAACAATTAGTGTTCGACAGACACTTAACTGCGAAGACGGAAGGTCTATTGCGAAACACCGAATGACAAACTACAGCATTACTCGCTAGGTCATCGCAGTTCCTGTCGAATACCCTGTTTCTTAATATCCTCAGCGCACAGCTGCCAGATCACGAATCCATACAGTGGCACCAGTAATGCATGGTTGGCGGCATCCGGTTCCGGATTTGCATGTCATTGTGGCCACGGAACGCCTGCGCCAACTGATGGACCATGGATAGCTTGTACAGCCCATTCACATACTCCAAGCTGTGTAAACCGGAAGGAATAAGAACGGGAGGTATGTGAATGGGAGCTACGGTTCACCAACGGAGATGGCCTACAATCCAAAGCAACAGCAGCATTCCTTTCTATCTATGTAGGGGAGCATGCGATGGCTGGACCGTAGTCCGCTACACACAGGATGCATGAGACCACTCTCTGATCCTAACACGGCCACGAAGATCGTCCACCACGTCCTTCAGCAAAGAGTAGCAGTCTCCTTGGTCCAGTAACCGAGGCGGACGGTATTAGACTGGTAGGCACCTTGTCAACATTCACATCAGGCGCAGTCACACCGGGGATGTCAAACAACCAACACAGAATTTGTAAGAGAATAAACACGCAAAATTGACGCGGAATTTGCAGCAGAATAACAGAACTGGGGAAATAAATAAAAAGGAATACATCTTATTCAGGTTTAAAAAATCTAGTTTAACTAAGTCGCTGTAGCCCAACTGCGGTGAAATATGATGTATGCAACATCAACCACAGCAGCGCCGTAAACACCTCCCTCAACCAATAATTTTACACCCCGTTATCGCCATAAGTGATGGAGTTGTTGGAAAACTATGGGAACCATAGCAAAGCGTGTGGTAATCTCATCGGTGATGCGACCACCGGTGACACAGATAAACGGAGGACAATTTTCAATGGCTCTTGAAGCACTGGAGAATGTGCTAGTGTGCAGGAGAGGGCCTGAAGTAGTAGTATGCAACTTGAAGGTATGGAGCACACACCAAAGCGGGCAATTGTGTCCGAGCAGAAAAGAGCTATAGAAGTCAGTCAGCTAACAGAACATCTATCACGGAATAAGTAGAAGGACGAAGGACAATCATTTATTGTATACTAAAGATAAGGAGCTGAAAGATATACATCTGTGTTGCTCTATTGATGTAACACCGTACAGGTACATGGAATAACGCTGTTTAGTACCACACGCTGTCAATGCAGTTCGGCTGTGAGACATTGAAGAGAAAGATAGGGAAAGCCTGATGCACGCCAGTTGTCGTAGCGTACTCAGAGGAGTTTTGTAAACCCTTATGTAGCCACAGTAGAAAAGAGAAGCTTCTCAGGCGCTCTCTTCAAGGATGTACACCAGAAAGAACAAGTGCGATGAACCGAAATAAAAGCAGCTTTCAAGTTCAGGAAGATTCACCGGATAGACTGCAAGTACAGCGGTGTTTTAGAAATTGGCGGAGAATGGGACTGTGGTCAATGCGCCCACTGTTCGGTAGAATCAGTGGGTCACCCCAGTAAGATGATGCGTGACAAAAGGTTGGATAGTACTGAGATAACGCTGATATCTAAGTGATCTTTCAGTCTTGTGGCTCTCCTGACGATGGAAATGAAGGTTGACACGTCAGAAGATACCTCTACGTTGTGTTAAATAGTGTCAGAGTGGATGAGGTAGTCACTGATGAGTCATCGCTGTTCCTCAGCAACCGGGATAGAAGATCCTTTGGATCAGGCACAAGATGTATTGGCAAAAACGTTAGAGTATCACATTAACCGCATCTGCCTCGTCACCTATCTAACTGAATCAAGACGCGAACAGTTGTGAGGTGACATGGTGAGTAAACAGAAATCTCCTGCACGAGCTTGGAGGGACGTAACGCATATGGTTACGTAGACCAGACAGGATATGTAAGCGAGCACGTGCGTGGACCAGGTCAAGGGAAATAAAAACGTCGTCAATTTATGGAGCCAACTGGATCCACATGTACACTAAACGAAAAAGATTCGGATCCACTAGTCTCATTCAGTCATCTAAGTCAAGGTATCCTGGGCCACGAATGATGATGAGCTAGTTCCAAGTGTGCGGCGAAAGCCAGACCGGAAAGGTACAGCATTAAGATCTAACTGCAACAGATGCACCTGAGATTGGATGAGTCCCATTCATTTGGTGAACTAAACAAACGCCGAGAGTTACATCACTGGAAGCAGAAGCTATGGGTTAGTTTAGTATGATAACAAGGATGTCGGACGTAACATAAGAAACCCATCGCCTTACGATACGTGGAAATGTCTGATGAGTTGTTAAGTGTCAGGTCTGCAGTCCACCTAGGGTTGTGCGATAGAGTCCCACTCACGACGTGAAAGATGTAATACACGCCTCAGATGTCGCAGAGGCCGGGATTTGTTGAAGTGAGAGAAGGGGCAATGAGAAAAGAAAAGGTGCGTTTTTGCCACGTGTCAACAGCCCACAAATGGCAAGGAGCAGGCGATTGGGCCGAGGAACGAGAAACACATTCGAAGAGGAACGGTATAGAAAGTGGAACACAAAGCAGCACACGGAAACAAGTACAAAGGAACTGCTACCAAAGATGAAACCGGTCAGGTAAGCAGTGCGTTTCGTGGGGAAACAATGTCAACTCCGTGCAGCATACGTGCTGACCAAAGCATGTATTCACCAAGAACGCAGTTGTGTAAGTATGAATTACTTGCGAAAAATGTAGGAAATCCAATAAGGTGGGAAGAAATGCAAACAGCATGAGAGAGAGCTAGAACCACAACAGCAACAGCAGCGGTACACTTACCAGCATTTGGTGCTGGCATTTCGCCATCGCACAACTGTTAACTGAGAGACGACGGTGAAAGAGAAATATATCAAGAAGGGAAACGGGAGAAGTACAGAACTTTGAGTACCTTAACTGAACAATCAGGAAAAAGCGCCCACACCGATAGGATTTAATTCCGCAACTATGGTGAAGAAGTATGGATGCATCAGTAAGATGGCAATTCTGCGGCTTTCAATGCCCCCTGCAATCAACTGTATTCCACATACAACTCCGCATTGCATACATGCCTCGAAAATTGAACGCGGATAGGAGTCCGCAGCAGGTACGTCAATGTGGCAAACTATGAGCAATGACTGGTTATGTCTACTGCCAAGAACAAGTACACCGCATGAAGCATGACCTGGAAGAGGAGACTTGATAAAAGCATTAAAGCAGGCACTCGGTGGCAAGTGAGCGAGTACACACCTCGCGCTCCACATCATCGAACATCTGGTAAACATAACAAATTCGTTATCACAGTTGAGCTTTAGAGTATCCACGGATAAGCGTAGCACGCACCCTAATAAACTAGTGTTACATTTGATCTAAGCTATCCATGCTTTCTCAAGGTGGCATATCAATCCGTGAATAGCCAGACTCCTTAAGAGAAAGCATCGCGGTGGTATACAATAAAGCGTAAAGGACACGTGCACCCACTTCGGTTAATGAAAAAATGCCAACAGTCATCCGTGTAAATTGTTTATAGAAACAACAATACGCGGAAGTCTTCTAAAAAGGGACGAAGTAATTGGTGGAATTTTTGAAATCGGAGAGTGTACCTACAATCGGAAAAGGATAGTTCGCCTCTCGTATAGTGTTTGATAGGAAGTGAAAAAGCGAGTGGTTTACCATCGCCCCAACCACTTCTCTCCTATCAGGAATTCCCGATAGAAAACAATGTGGTGCACTAGAAAAAGAGTAAGGTTGGCGGTAGCTGGGACAAACTGAAACTCTTGTGGATAGAGAAAAGTCTTGAATGCCCAAGTTATCTAGGATGGACAGAAAACCACCGTTCAATAGTTTAGAGCTCAAGAAAGGAGTATCAGTAAGTGCGCCACGGAGGAATACATGAGGATAACCAGAGGAGAAGATAGAAGTTGTCAGTATTGACTTGTTGAGACCTATTTGTAATGATCCATGCAATAAAACAGGGCAGCAGTTTTGAAACTGCGTGGAGGTCCACAGAGAGCAAGCTCATTGATCACTCTCGTGGGAGTAGCCGCCAAACAGTGCAAGGGCGTCACTTAGTACATCAAATATACAAATCGTGGCGCCACGTAGATGCTGAGACTCAGTAAGGCGGAATGAAGTGCGCAAAAAGAATACATGTCACTACTGACATGTGAATTGTGTTGTATAGGTGCCAATTGATCACATGGACGTGCAAAAGAGGAGGCGGGAATCACGTGCACGACGCAATGCAAGAAGGTGGCTAGTCGGTAGCCGGTTACAGTACAGAATCATTGGCTTGGAAAAATGATGTCGAGACATAGAATGAAGCTATGCACCATAAGTGGCAATTCCCTCGAGTTTCGGCCTCAAATGGATTGGAAGCTTGTCAACATTCCCAAAAGGTGTAGTCATACTCGACATACACTAGATGAGAGTAAACACTAATAATGAAATAGTGTATAGGCAGTTGCACGAGTGTAAATCATACATGGAAGCAATATGCATAACACCAGTCCCGGTACTGGTGCGTTTTGAGACGACCAGGTGACACGCGGATAGTCCAATGCAGCCCACTATTTCGTGCACTGAAAACCTAATGGTAGCGTAACGGGCAACACATCATGGCTTATTGCACTTGTGATGCCAGCGTAAAAGGCTGAGAAGGTCTAGTGCATAAAGCCTAGTTTGACCGTGAGTAGACTTGACCAAATCGGAAGTAAGGACTCTTCGTAGACGAGGAAATCCTTCGTGAAGGTGCCATAGGCAAATCAACAAGGGATGATAATTGCGAGTGAAAAAGAAAAACAGAGATCAAAGGAATGGTAAGAAAACCGGCCAAACAAACAACGGGTGGTCAGGAAGGGGAGCGGAAAAACACAAACGGCAAGCAGGTACTAAACGGTGTGGAAAGAGGGACAAAGAGTCCAGACAGGAATCAAAATTGGTCTGAAGTATGGAAGCACGTCGCAGCGATAGTCGCATACAAAAGTGAACAAATCGGTGTGTATGTTAAGCTGTGTGAAGAACAAACTGTAAGCGACGCAGAACAAGACTGTAAAAGAGAGTCAACGGAGAGAGATGAGCTCAAGAAAAATACAGACTTTCTATGTAAAAAAAAAGTTAAAGCTAATGAATTTTCAACATTCATACTAAAGCTAGATACCCCGAAAGTTTCAAGAAAGTGGTGAGAACCAGTTGAAACGTGTTATAGAAATCTGGTTGTACACTTCAATCAATCGTTCATCATACAGGTCAGCCAAAGGTGGGAAAAAATGCAACACAGGCAAGCCAGCTGAATCACCGGTAACGAATGGATATCGTTCTGGAGAGCTACCAGCAGGATAGTTGCCGAAATGATCGTGGTTGAAGGGCGACGCTAAGTGGGAGGGGAGGGACAAAGTCACAACACCAAAACCACTGAGGTCGACTCCTAGCCATATCAAGATATGTATGCAGCCAAACGTGTTCGTCTTTCGCACCCCAACCGAGGCCAAGTTAGAAATAAGAGACTTCATTCCTTTTGATCAAGTAGTCGCTTTGCCTCTTCTCCTTGTTGTCCAACCAAATTCCCGGCATGCAAACAACGCACAACGCGGAAGACCCTGTCCCAGCATGCGCAACACGTAGCCAAATAATCGGAGTCTGGTTCGTGAAATAACGGTGCTGAACGGTTCATTTTCCTGTGCCATAGACAAGGCATCGAAAACGCTCATTGTCCACGCGCTGTGAGCTATACTGCGAAGGCACCGGTGGTCGAACTTAACTAGCTTCTGAGTCTGCCAATCTAATGGACCAAGTTTCACAACCGTACAGTAGGGTTGAACGTACGGCTGCGTCGTAAACTCCATCTTTAAGAGCTAGAGTGAGGTCTCGCCGGCGCCATAGGTGGCGAAGGTTAGCAAAAGCGTATCGAGTTCTCGCTGTACGGTTCTTGACATCGCCTTTGATTATACGGGCGCTAATACAAGTATCGAGGTAGTAGAATTTTTGAACGACCCACCAAGGGTCAGCGCAGGAGGTGGACCCCAGCAACCCTAAAGGAAAGTTTTGCACTTTGAGAATGCAAGGCAGAACGCGAAACGCCTGACAGCCGTGCCGCTTGGTACGTCTGGGAGCTGTCACAGATTAGGGGAGTATCGTCAGCATACTCCAAGTTAAGAAAACGTTCACGTGAGAGCAGCTCCAGACTTTCCAATTCGTATCCAGTGAACGCGATCTCCACGACTTAGTCAATAGCGAAGTTGAAGAGGAAAGGTGACAGAGGGCGTCCTTGTCTTACACCGCTGGAGATATTGAAGGGCGGCAACAGCTTGCCGTACTTATTCCCTAGGCTCAAACTACGCGCGTAAAGCGTTCGGATACTTTTACCAATATCCTGGGTACACCTTTCCTTAACAGACAGTCCCAAAGAACACATCGATCCGCCGAATCGAAGGCACAGTTGACGTCGAAGAATACCACATCGGTGAGCCGCAAATATTTGTGACGGCTAACCAACAATTGAGATAAAGTGAAGATGTGATCAATACAGCCGGGACGCTGACAAAACCCGGCTTGTTCTACACGGGTGCCAGTCAATCAGTGAAGGATGACAGGGGCAAGTAACTTGGAGATCAAACGGATTCTTATATGGCTGCCGCATTCCCAACGTGAGCCTCTCTTGAAGATCGGAACAATAACGGAGCGGCGCCAGTCGGTTGGGGCAGTTTCCTGCTCCCACAGTTTCACTAGTAACTCGTGCAAATCATCAAGAAGACCAGATCCCCAGATTTTGAAAAAAGGCTGGATGAAAACGATCTGGTTCTGCGGCTTTACCCAACTTCAGCAGTCCGATCACACTTTCGACTGCTGAGAGAGAGGGCGGATTGAAAAAAGACCAGTCCAGGGAGCAGAGCTATCATTGGCAGGCGAGAAGGCTGAGAAACCCGATCAATGAAATTGCCCTTCAAAATGCTCCGTCCAGAACTCCAAACGTTTTGACAAGTTGTGGATTGGTTGTCTACTCTCGTCACATACAGTCTCACTAACACCAGGTCCCCTTCTGCCCGTTTCCCTTATCAGAGGAAGTAACTTCAGGTGATTTCCCACGGCAGCTGTCACTTCAATCACTGTAAGATGATCAGAGCAGCAGGCATTAGGCTACCACACAGTTTCACCATGACATCTTTGAGTCGCTGTATTCGCTGCAGCTGGAATGTGCCGGTGAGCATCGAGAGAATGCATAAAGACCTGGTGTCCAGTTTGACGCTTTGATTTATCACATGATGATTTACCTGCATCTAGTAAAAACTGCTGAACATGCGACCAGTGACCTTCAATTGTATTCAGAGAGCGCTTGCACAACCCGAACGCCAGCTTACTTCGACACGCATTCAAAACACTTGGCTTCGCCAGTTGGCTGGTGTCTGTGCGCCCACCAAAACGCACCCGCAGATCAGTGCCCACACGTGTGCTCCAAATCGAGCATCAGTTTTGGTCACAGTCTCGCCAGCGGTAAGTGATCGCGATGTGATCGATTTGTGTCCATGGCTAGTTCGAGGCTGGCGGACGTCACGTCACCTTCCGACGGGTGCTGTGTCGGAAGTTAGTGCTCGCAAGAAATAGGCGAACATCTTCACACAAATGAAGTAACCACTCACCGTTATCATTACGGGAGCTTAAACCAAGTTGGTCGCCCAGATGCAACTCATCAGTGGACAATTTTGCAACATGGGCGTTCAAAGCACCAGCAAGCATAATAGTATCCATACCTATTCTGTGACGAAGAAGCTCGGTAAGTTGGTGGTAGAAGTCGTTTTTTTTCAACGAATCATCGCTACAGTTTGTGGGCGCGTAGGCAGCAATGATGAACAGGAACCTATTAACCCCGCGCGACTTCGAGGCTTTAAACGAGCCATACCCGTGTGTTGGTTGTGGTCCAGTCAACCAGAGCAGCTTCGTCCCGTTGAATTCAGAGAGATAGCAACACCAACTTGGTAGACGCAGGAAACTGCATCGTCACCGGATAGGCGCAATGTGAAAGCACTGCTGGTGTCACCTGAAGGGGGTCGCATAGCGGGCATGGAGCACGAGTCTAGCAGGCGGGTTTCCGATAGGCAGCAGATATCGATCGATAGGGTATCTACTGTTCGGGCAAGTGCTGCCTGTTGACCGAGCTGTAACTATATGCGTACGTTGAGACATGCTAATATGAAAGAGGATTGAGCGATGGACTAAGCTTGTCCGGTTGGTTGAACATGGGCTTGTTGACAGGATAGGAGTGACGCTTCACGTTTGCATGTGAGTTAAAACTGGAAGATAAACGCCTATCAAAGCAAGGTGATGGTGGGCTATTAATTGGGTGGTTGAAAACGGGGATATAAGTTGGAACGGGAAGATGATGGCGAAAATGTGCAAGAGAGGGTAAGTAGACAGGAAGGTTAAAGCAGTGACATCCAAACCCCTATCCACCCCGCTCCATGCAGCAGATACGGCGTCGCTGATTGTCCTCTGCGACGGCCAGAGCATCAAGAAATTGTCTGAGAAGGAACTCATGGTATCGCGTGAGCAGGATACTGTCAGGCTGCCCAGGCCTTGACAGGAGAACGATTAGGGTTCTCAACCAGAGCCTTAGACTAAAAATGCCTGACCGCAAAGCAGCGGGTTTGGTAGTAGGCTACAAAGAGATCGTCTTATGGAGAAAGGAGCTACCCTCACTCCAATACTCAACCTAGAGGACCAGGTGACTGAGTTTGTCTGGCCTCGAATCATTTATCAAGCTGATATGAGTGGCTCCGAAGGTTTAAAAAGCACCACCCAGCATAGCTCAATGGATCACTGAGGAGCGCAAACCATTGCACCACTGAAAGGTGCAGTCTCATTGCGGTGGGTACACTGTCACATAGACCACGTGTTGATGTCATAATGCAAGTGACAATAGACACATGGAACAGCATAATCGATCATTATCCGTAAGTCTCAGAGCACGTGGAATATAAAAGCACTTGTGAGAAGGATTCAAAACACTAATCCAATCGACACTCCATGTTAAAAGATGAAGGCGGAAACGTTCCGAAATAAACAAATAATGAGCACATACCGAAAAGAGGAATTGGTGCATATAGATTCCCGTTGTTTTGCAGATGAAAAGATACGTATGAACGGAAGTCAATGCTGTGAAAATCCCGATCCCGGTGAGAGGGGTCACAACAGGGAAAGACCGATGCGGTGGTATCGCACAAAAGTGATCCACTGAGTTAAGCTGTGCAGTAATTTCCAATTGTCTCTCGGAAACATACACAAAACAGATCGATGATTAGAGGCTATAATACAGACTCATTTCTAGTATACGTCTCCTTGAGTCTGCAAGATGTGAACGGCTCCATTTCCAAAACTCAGCTACGGGATACGAAAGGTCAGGGTTATAAGCTGGGTTAGAGTCGTGTGGAGCAAGAGCATCACAAGTCGTCTCTGATGTTGACAGAGCAGGTTCCCCGGGCAGCCGAAGGTGTAAAAGAGGTAAACGCATGAAAGCCTATCTGCAGCTGAGCATGGTTGCAAGTTCGCCATATGATTTGGTCGAAAACAGAGAAATTGTCCGCAGTCTCAAAAAACTGCATGTGGCCAACATCAGGTAGCTCTTATGGACTATGAAGCACATTCTTGGGACGGACCGACTGCACTCCACAATCCAGGTCACTATACATTCATACTATATAATAGCTATAAGTTAGAAACATCCCAGCTATTGTGCCGCAATTTTCCGACCGAATACAGACAGAGCAGCACACGGATTCACGCGCCGTGGGCGACCGGGGTATGGATGGAAGAAGAGAGGATGCCAGACGATGACCAGGTCAAGAGGAATGAAGGCCCTCAATTCAAAGCTGGCATCCACTGGTGGCTCCCGACTGCCGGGCTGGAATCCGAAGGACGAGGAGCACGACTGGTTGGACACTCCTGCTAACATTGCAAGGAGCCGACCACAAATGCGCTTGTGTTGTTTCTTCATCTTTCTCTCCTTAGCTTCCCTTTCCAGCAATGATATCACACCCAATGGATTATGTGACATTCAGCGTTATATATTTTTAGTCTTTAATATCCAATATCTTGTCTGTTTTGTATTGCGACACAATAGTTGAGGTGCGTTTCCCAACCTTAGCTAACGTCTATGAATAATGAAAGGCGGCACATTGATCAAACCATTCCCATGGGACAGACAAGCACAGAATTAACCTCAGCCAAGTATCACCAAGTCCCGTGTAGCTTTCCAGAGGCTCAAGCATCTATGGAGATGAAATAAATAATAATAATAATAAAATAATAATGTGCCAGCTGTACACCGTAACGGCGCTTCGCTGCAGTGCGAGCACCAGTAGTCGCACGCGGGCGAGGACGCCCACCCCTACGTGGATTCGAACCCGCGCCGTAAGAGCACGAGACAAGCTCGTTATCTCTAGGCTACGGGCCGACATGGAGATGGAAGGATACCAACTTGTCATTGAAACATGTCTAACGATGCGCCGGTGTTACTGTATGGGTCGGAGACCTGGTCAGTCCAAGTAAAGACAGTAAATGCTTGACCGTGTTTGACCAACGGTGACTGCGAAGTATTGCTCATATTTGGTGGGAACGCCGGGTGAGCGATGCTGAGGTCCACCAATTGATTTTAGGCAAAAACCTGGTGCCTCTGAAGTGTTAGATAGATCCTATTCGCTTGCGTTGGCTAGGCCATGTCCTCCGTATGCCAGTTGATCGGCATCCTCGGTGTGCGTTATACGCCGTGGCCACATTAAGTTGGGCATAACCGCGAGGTGGCCAATCTGTGACATAGCATAGAAGCTTGAAGAAATTGACTGAAAGAGTTGGTCAGGATGGAGACTTCGGGGACAGTGCACACCAATGGTTAGAGACCCTGCCAGACATGGCGCAGTCACAAAGTCAGTGGCGTTCCTGCATTCGGCTTCGCTTATCTGGCTGTGAATTTTTGTTCCATTATGATTAGTCTGACACATTTCCTTCTTGATTTCATTTTCTCGACATTCTATTTGCACTCAATCCCACTACCCTATCGGTGTTATCTATTGTTATTCTTACAGTGTGAGTCGTGGCAACTGGATCAACTGCACTTCCGTGCTCGGATCATAGTTGATCAATTAAAAAATATTGAACTGAACCTCCCTCAAGAACCCATCGTCTGTGCTCAACCCTCTTGCTTTTTATCCCTATCACAATCTCTTCTACCTAGCTTAGCCGGCTACTACTACTACTACTACTACTGCAAGTAACTTCGTAGGTAATACCAACGATGTGTCTAACTAGTCAGTTCGACCAAGGGCCTAACGTCAGATTCGTTTCTACAACGTTCGCATTCTATTGATTCAGGCATAAAGCAGAATCAGCATAGCTTACTTTGCATTTGCTTGAAATATTCGGGCGCCGTGTTTCGGAAATATGCAAACAAGAAAGTGGTTATGTAATGAATCTTCACGTGTTAAGCCCATGATCCATTAGGAGAAGCGCGTCCGGGCCGCAGACTATTCGGTTTATCACCACAGTTCCAGAAACAGCGTGTGATGCCAAGAGTATACGAAACCGTAGTTAAGTGCAGTCGGCGCAGAGGAGCAGTGCAGTTCAGTGGGCTAGCTGATGAGGCTCGCGCCACCAGGATGCTCATAAACTATTCCCATGAAGTCGGACGTTGACAGTTGCGTAAATAATATTCTTTTCGAGAAACTACATCAAACATCCACAATTATGACGCAAACAAGCTCGTAAAACATACGAAAAAAACAACACTTTGTTCACTACGTTAGCTATGCAGTATTAAATAACAAGCAATGGTTTGATCAATGCGACAAGGTAATATGCTCAAATACACGTGATCGACGCTGCACAATCAACAGCAACAACAGCAGTACACTAGTCATTTGAACTGATACTTAGCTGCCATACAACAATGATGACCTATGGAATAAAGAATAATAAGAGGGAGAGAAGGCGGACTTACCTGAAAACCTTAATGCCCTAAGCAAACACTCAAGTTCAAGGCGCCTATACCTAGTGTAGACAACATACCCTCACAAAAAGACGACTAACGTGCAAAAGCGGCATCGGTGAGACAGCTTCTTTACGGCTTTCACCGCCCAGTCATAAACAGTCATTACTCCGCAGATAACTCAGCACCAAACACAATTTGAACAAGCAACCCGACTATGAGACGGCAGCAGAGACACCCCCGGTGACGACTGCGAGCCATGTCCTGTAAAATCTCGAGCGAAACACAAGGCGAGTCACGTGGACTCCAGCATGGATTGCGAGAGGGACCGACGGCACTCAGTTTGGTCGTCAGTGACTTCATTTCCCGTTGCCAAGTCAACTACTGCCTACCCTGAGCTTTGCGCCATCTTACATCTGGCAGGCTAAACAAGGCCCTTCTGGGTAAGCGGTGACCAGGCGTAAGTAGCAAGTGTCAAAGCCAACGCAACCTATCCAATGCTATCGTTGTTCTAAGAAAATAACTTGAGTATCACTGCCTAGCACTCGCCTTCGCACATCCTCGTTGAGGACACGCTGATGCCAACCAACACCAGCAATGCTTTGCAGATAACGGTGATCAAAGACTTGAAGGTGCCTCAGATCGTCAGACCGAAAGGGCCAAGTTTCAGTACCATACAGCAGGAAGGCCCTCACTGTAGCCCTGTATACATGGCTTTGCAGAGGAAAGAAAACTCCCTCTTATCGCTAAAGATGCCGCAGGTTCAAGAAGGCAGTTCTGGCCCTTGCAGTGCGTGAAATGACTTCAGTTTCTATGCGTCAATCGCTACTGATGCAGCTGCCAAGGTAAGTGAATTGATCAAGCACCCCAAGTTCCACGTTAGCAAAGGTCAAGGGATCATCAAGTGGCTGGTGGTCCTGCAGTAACACTGTGCATACCAAATAATGGGACCGCTCCAGACTGGCTATTCAGGGTTGGTTGTGCCGCCTCAACATCACTGAAAAGCAAGACGATTTCATCCGCATAATCAAGAGCAACTAACCTTTCACCAGTCGGGACCTCAACCCTTACATCGCAAGGGAACGCTCCATGATAGAGCTCACAACGAAATTGAACAAAAATGGGGAAAGCGGACAACCCTGACGAACGACACTTGTAGTCGGAAAGCAATAAGAGAAGTCACCATAGACCATGAGGCGGCCTGTAGGGTTCAAGTAAGAGGTTCACATATTTCATGGGAACACCTTTCCGCACAAGTATTTTGAACAGAATGCAGCGATCTACAGAATGGAACGCACTCTTGAAGTCGAGCAACACAACAATTCTCGGTCTGCGGTATGCGTGGCGCTGTTCTGGCACCTGCCGCAGAGTGAATATATGGTCTATACAGCAACGTCCTGGGCGGAAACCGGCCTGCTCTTCCCTAATCCGAGATCCCCGTACCACAGTGAGACGACGAACGAGAATCGAGGCCAGTAATTTTGTCACAACTGGCGTTAGGCTAATACCCGTGTGGTTAGCACAGTCTGTGCGACTGCCCTTCTTGTATATTGCCACTATAATCGATTCGCGCCAGTAAGCCGAGACACTCCGTTCCTTCCAGATACGTTCGAATAGGAAGGTCAGTGCTTTGCAGAGGACCTCACCTCCATCCTTAAATAGTGCAGTTGGGAGGGAATCCGGGCAAGCGGCACGAAAACGATTAAGGGATGTGATAGCGTTTCGGAACTCGGCCTCCAACAGAGGTTCTAAACTAACCGTCCACGGCTCGTCCTGCATCACCTGAGTAGGAAGAGGTCCGGGAGCAGGGGGCCAGATGAACTGATCTTGAAAGTGTTCCGCCCAACGAGCCATACGGCGCTCCTTATTGTGTATCAGTACACCCCCGCTGTCTTTGATGGTCTCACCCACGCCTGGTATTCTGCGACCAGTGGTGCAGATTATCTGGAAGAGCTTGTGGTAATTGCCTACTGCTCCTGCCTCCTCCAGTTCTTGAGCCCGACTGGTCCACCAGGCTTCCTTGTCAGCACGTAGGGTCAGCTTTAGTCCGCCCCTAATAGCTCGTCTGGTCACATTGTGCTCAGAGCCAGCCGGGAGGTTTCTTCTGGATTCCAACAGCTTCACCGACCTCTCGGATATCCAGTGACTGGTGCGGTGACGATTGATGGTGCAGTAGTTGATGGCCAAGGTGAACTGAAGGCTTGTACCAGAGTCCACTGTTCTGGTCTCAAGACCCTGATTGCGACGACTTCGGCAAAGACCAAATGTTGCTGGAACTTTTTTATGTAGAGTTTAGAGATGGTATAAGCGAACGTAAAAAATCATTCATCCGAACTTAGGGTTGCGTTTTGACCAATTTTGAATGTATTTCACTGTGCCTTTTCGAAGTGACGTGGGACGGAGTTCAGCGATCTGCTTGAACAAACACCTGACACCACATGTGCAATGATTCGGATCGGACCGGGAGTTTATTCCGCCAGTTCCGAAGAATCAGTGATATTGTTTCGGCAAGTAGCTTTGGACTAGCAGCTGGATACGTCTGGACCACTGCGGTTGTATTTTATCCAGTAGTTCGAAAGTAATGTTACCTGGTAGTAAAGAAAATATCATTTCTGCACTATAGCAACAAAGCTGGCGGAATCGAGTGGAATGGAATGCATTTTAATGAATAAGGAAGGATACCAATTTTCTTGCACCGTGCTAAAAACGAGTTTTGCTTCACTTCCAAGTGTCGCACGGCCAGAGGCAATTGCAGTTAGCCAGTCGAAAAAGAATCTCAAGTTCGGACAAATGAGTCCATTGCATTTGTTTACACTATCTCTAAACGCTACCCGCAGAAGCTTAAGCAACATCCACTGGTCAGTGCCGAAGACGTCGCAATCAGAGTTGAAACCAGAGCTATACAAACACCGGACTCTGGAACAGACCCCGAATTTACCTTGACCATTAACCTCATCCACCGTTAACTAAGCAGTGTTGATCACGTGTGTTTGCGTATGCTGCGGATATAAAGAGGCTAGTTACGTTCGACCATCGGTGCCTTCACAGTTTGGCTGACATCTGGTGGGAACACCGCGTGAGTAACGAGCGTGTTCGACGCCTTGTTTACGGCCCAGAAAAAGGGAATGAACCGCTCAGCACTGTTATTTCTCGCACCAGGCTCCGATGGCTGGGCCACGTGTTGCGCATGCCAGCCCACCGACTCCCTCGACGTGCGTTGTTTGCTCACCGGGGATGTGGGTGGAAGAAGAGGAGAGGTGACCAAGCGATGACTTGGTCCAGGGGAATGAAGTCCCTCACTTCGGAGCTAGCCTCGGTTGGAGCTTCACGGCTCCTTGGTTGGGGTCCAAAAGACGGTGAACACGTTTGGCTGGATACACTTGCTGACATGGCAAGGAGCCGACCTCAGTGGCGTTCCTGCTGTGAGTTTCTTTGTCCCTCCCTATCCCTTTTAGCCTCCCCCCTCCATCTACGATCCCAGTTCGTAGAGTAAAACATAAGATTTTTTTCTTTTTGCTTAGTAGCTGGCTGGTAGCTTACCGGAACGAGGCCTATCCGTTGCTGGTAGCTCAGCTGGCATGCAACTGTCGTATTTATTTTTCCTTTATGTATTGTATGTATGTATGTATTTCCTTTATGTATTGCGGTACAATAGCGGGTGTTTCACCACCTCTAGCTGACATGTAGTGCGCGCGTATGGTGCCTGGTCAGAATGAACCAACCAATGATTGAAATTCCCCCAACTGCTTAGCTAACGAGGTGGAGAAATGTTGCATCTTCCGTGATTAGTTATCGAACAATGACGGAGCTTATATGAACTTGTTCGCGCTATAACTTTGTTTTATAACTGTGGATGCCTGAGTCATCAACAGTAACCACAGTACGCAGCACCGACGCTTCGTTGCCATGCGACCACCACCAGCCGCATGTGGGCTAAGGATAGTGCGAAGGTCGCCCTGTCCCTACGCAGGTTCGAATTTGCGCCCTCAGTTTACAAGGCAGGCTTGTGATCCTTAACGCTACGGGTCGGCTGTGGATGCCTGAAATGATTTATCGAAAATATTATCTACACGATCGCTTACTTCTATTATGATGTTAGTAGGAATATGAAAAGAGGATTGTTTGAAGAGCACACACATCGCAGATAGCTTAGAAGCCGGTACCTATGTCCTAATGGCATAAATTTCTGACTAGTGGTGTAAGGCGACAGTGTCGAAACGTCATGGGCTCGGTTCCTGAAGTGGCCTGGGGAATGCGCGACATAAACGAGTCCCAATTGAACGAAATGGCTGTTTGATGCTTTGTTGGACATGTGAGTCTACCACCTGACTCGAATGCTTCTGCAAAGAACTCCCAATTACAGTGTGAATCGTTGAAAAAAGGACGAAAAGTTGACAGCCGGGGAGCGGATGCGGCCGCGAGAACAAATGTTCTGAAAGCTCAGTTAATCGTACTTTGACAGAATCTCATAATGCGTTAAGCGATCAGTAGTTACTGTAAGGAGATGCCGAAAGTCTGTTTTCGGAGGGTTCGGAATCGTGACAATTAAGCATATTCGTAGAGTGGAGGTCGATTAGCCAGAATTCAACAAGCCCGGTGGTTTAATACTTAAGGTCGCTTACCTAAGTTAAAGGTCCACAAGATCACTGCGGAATGTACAAGCAGGGTGCGCATGTACTCTTCCATTACACATACGTTCTCAACCTCCACGAGTGAAGGTGACCCGTACCGGGCTGTCATGCCGGCTCTTTCCGAATTAGAAAATTTACTAAGGGAGAGACCAACGGAGTATGCCTTAAGCTACCACGAAGGCATCGGTTAGTAGGCTGACGAATAGCCCTGCAAACTAACGTAGGTATCACGAGCCTTCAAATTGGAACATGATGCCGTAGGACTGGCGGCTATGCCGACAATCGTTATGGTCACCGAACCATTCAGTGGTCAAATTTACTTAGGCATATTCAGCGCTTTTGGGGATCAAGACACCAGAGCACACATACTTAAAGCTGTGTCGGTTCAAACCTTCACCAGTTCATTAAAGCCGCGTTCGGATAGTGGTTCTGTATACACAACCGTGGTACATCAGTATGAAAGCACACACTGTATCGACGCTCCGCTGCCACACGACAGTCAACAGTCGCGTGTGGGCTGAGCATACTGTGACGTCGCCTGCACTCACAGGGATTCGAACCCCTGATCCCCGGATGACATAGAAAGTGCGCAAATCCTACCGGTCACTGGCCGATATGCGCAATGTGTAGCGAGACTGCTCGTCTATGATCACCGATGCCAGAGGAGTACTGCTCAAGCCTGATGGAGCCATCGAGTGGTCACTCTGAGTTCACCCAATGGTTTATGGAAACGGACCCCTGGCATCGCAATGAACCGCCTATAATATCAAGATGACACCCTTCGCATACCCGTCGCTCGAGCACTTCAAGTGTACTGTGTAGCGGCACGGTAGTGTCAGGAAAGGTGGAAACCCAGAGAAACAGCCTATAAACCAAGTGAAAAATGTGAACTGTGAAAGCACATGGTTGGATAGGTGTGCACCGTCTTCCAATATTGTGGTCCCTACATCTACCACCCTATTCACTATGACTCAACCGTAGGAGTAGCAATATGTCTACAATAGGTCCATTAGCTTCAATCAGAAGTGCTCCCATTGCTTTACAAATAAACCTTTTTGACTTAGCATTTTCTCCTATTGCTCGACATGTTTAAACTTATTATAACAGCAGGGAGAGTTACGGCAACTGGGTGCACAGTAATTCGATGCCTAACCGAGACTGGTTAAATATTGCGAATTCTGTAAACTCGGAAAAGTGAATCAACTGTGTCTTAGAGAGTGTGAGAATGCCACAATGTGGACAAAATGGAAATGAGAAAATTCATGCGCATGTGGTGATTCCTTCTTAAAGAGAATCGGGTAACATCCGCGTGCTCCAATTCTCTTGTCCGGTCTGCATTCGGTTGAGAGAGTACAAGCACAGGACCACACATTCTGGCAAGAAAGATCGAACAGTTGCTGATTGTGTGCAAGGAAAGCAGTAATAGGCGGCAAACAGACCGTGTAAGCAAACGTTGGAGGTGAAAGGAAAGGTGTCCAGTTAAAGAGAGTTTGAAGGTCGGAAGCGAGGGTGCGATGAATTTCGGTGCAAAACTCACCCAAGAATTGTCTCAGCTCGATATTGGGCATCAGCTAACCGATCTTTGTTGGCGTCCGCCTGAGGAAAATAAGAAAACGAATCAGGAAGATGAGCTCCTGATCATGCAACTAGACAAGGCAAACTACTGCTAGTAAATAATAGAGTGATTTAATAAAGATTTCGTAGATAAATGCTAAGTCAGTGTGATTGGAAGCGTGAATGTGGGGTTGCCGTCACTTCCAATGCAATGTCAACTAGCAGCATTGGTTGGGCTGCCTCCAGAGCAGTTGAATCCCCAGTTAGCTATTGAACAATACGTCTGAAAGTCTAGTTAGCCCAGAATCCAATGTAGGTGAATAAATCCACGCATGTACGCGCACGCCACAAACTAGAAACTCGGAGCGGCACAAAGTGGACATTAAGAGAAAAGGCTTATCGAATTGACCACTACGCAAGATTGGACCAGTTTAAGACACAAATCCTAACAACATTGTTAATTTTAAAGAGGAAGATGCAAGCGAAGGAAAGCGTCCTAATACCTTCGTTGATATCTGGTTTGCAATGGCCTCCCAGAACTCCACTTAGAATTAAAGAGAAGAATCGAGGACACGCATGAACGGGTCACATGTGCATGCTTCTGAGACCTTAGCCAAGCATATGTGCGGGTTAAAGCAATGGCAGAAGGCTGGCTCAAATAAGTGGAGCATCCGATAAGGGGGATTGTGCTAACTGCTAGATATAGGTCTCTGCACAAATACTAGGGACACAGGTGGTAGTCAGCACAACCGCGTGGAGCTCTCTGGACAATGGATTTCAACTGGAATTTTCAATGTAATTATGATGAATGGTTGTATGGCCATCGGTAACCTATTGGGACGCGGTGTGACGTGGAGCCCAATTATCAAACTAAAAAGACTCACTTTACGATCTATACGCTCCAAAAGCTCATTGTGCGTCTTAATCTCCTGGTTCATATCAGTTGCCATGTTCTTTAGCTCGCCGACCATGCTGGACACCTGTTGCAGGTTAGTCTCTATTTCGGTCTCCCGTTCATCATTCAGAATGCTATAGTGATGGAAGTGAAACAGGGGACGGGTTCAATGAGACACAATGACAACGGAAACAAAGGAAAGTGATACTGCATTCAACGTGGGGTAGGCAAGCTTGCCACGCTGTGGGAAGACGATAGACGATCTGAAGTGGTCTAAGGCTTCGACGGAAACGACCGGTGAGCTTCCGAGATATGGATCGATTAAGAGATAACTAAATAGAACGACCCAATGCGAGGGCGGAGAAAATGCGTGTTTCATTGAGGCTGTGATAAGGGGTAATAAACAGATGGGCTAGGTCCACTAAAAAAAGAACGGAATCGCTAGACCGAAAGATCCAGGTGTAGCAACTTCGAGTACGTCTTGCTAAAATACCCAAACTCAAAAACAAACGACATCGAAAGCGCGGAAGGGAGGCAAAAAAGGGAGCTTGTCCCGGCCGAAAGTTCATGAGATGATCTAATATCACATCTCATCCTCGACGTCCTTATACACCGATAGACAAGCAGCACATACAAGTACCGTATGGCAGGTTTCGACGGGATGTTGGGTATCAAGAACACAACTAACTAAAGGTTTAGAAGGTTGTACACCTGGTAAAAATGACGGACAAATGGGCTGAAGGAGGGCCACGCTACATGCGATGGCACAACGAAGAGAAGAATAAGCCCAAGTAATGGAGTGCACAGAGCGCAAGTGAGTTTAGTTCCTGACTGTATGTAGCAAAATCTTCGCCGCGCCACTCCATAAAGGCCTGAAAAGTGTCACAGATATCATTTAATGAACCTGAATGCAGCTAACTTATGAGTCACGGCAGTCACCATCATCATACAACACGTCAGCTGGAGGTGGAAAACACCTTAGCCATTAGGTTACGACAGTCAGTTGGTGCTAGCCGCTGGCGTTCAGAAATTATGAGTCGGATTTCCAGTGGAGCAGAGATAAGCGCGCCACTGGCGAAACAACCATCTTGTGCTTTTCTCGAAGTAGTCTGCGACATACCGGCACAAACAAAGCAAAATAAACCGTGTATTATGTCCATTTATACATTAGAAGACCAGCGAAGATCCTTTTTTGACAATTCGCATCGGGCCTTTACATTGGTGGGGAAGATTGAGAAAACAAGGAAGCTAACTAAAGTTGGAGCGCTAGTTGTAAAATCACAGTTTAAAACAGGGCCAGTGAAGCCGCTCGACAATTCTGTCAATCAAGTCAGGTGGTAGAAGTCACGACACTACATCGCGCGTATACACACAGACACAGAGAAAGTGAGAACGTAGAAGCTAATGGGGAACAAAGCTCACAGTTGACCAAGGTTACTGTCAGATACAGACGGAATTCTGGTGACGGCCAAGGCAAATTGAAAGCTTGTATCAGCATCCTTCGTCTGCACAATTCAAGTCAATAATAATAATAACAATAATAATAATAATGATAATGTCAGATGTACACTGTAACGGTGCTTCGCTATCGCGTGACCACAACGTCGCACGTGGACTGAGTATGCCGCGAGGACACCTGTCCCTACGCGGGTTGCAATAGCCTGATCGCCAACACTTCAGCAGTGGCCGGCAGGCGCTTCCTAAGTCCTTTGGGGATGCGCTTCGATACAGTGTAGACGACTTTGAATCCGTCCTCAGTCCGAATCTGATGCCCAGTACTAATCAGATGCTCAAGGATAGAACTATGTACATTCCTACCCGTGCCATGTTGTAGGGAGGTAGGACAATGTTCCGCTATATACTCTTAGGCAGACGCCTGGTCGTGCGCCCGATATACCTTGCAACACATGTGCAGGTGAATTGATATAACACAAATTCGGCACGAGCCGGGACACAATAGCTGAGGCGTTTTCCACCTGTTGCCAACGTGTATGAATGAATGAAATGACTGTCTTTAAGGCGTTTAAAGAAGAGCAGAACTGTCTCGGTGACAATGTGTACGCTAGCAGCCGGATATGTTTGGCTCATTACGATCGACAGTCTTCTGCTCAGCAACTCGCAGAGGATATCCCCTTTGAAAGGAACCGAAATGGATCCTTTTTCTTTAAACTTGGTATTGTGTCAAGGTGATCACAAGTGGCAGAATATCTTTTGATAAACGTAGCGGGATACCCATTGGCATGTAATGTCGCGAGAATGAAATCCTTCTCAGCATCTAACGTTTCTGGGCTGCAGATTCTTACGACACGATAGAACAAACAGCGTACAAGATTTCGCTTGTATTTCATTGGCACATAACTATGAAAGTGTGTATATAATGACCAGCACCTGTTGTCTTACAGAAAACTCTCCTTCTAAGCGACTCATCAACTCATCGCTGCAGTAACACATCCAAAAACGAGATTTCCCCACCTTTCTCCAGCTCACAAGTAAATTACAACGACGGATGCGCATTGTTGAACTGGTTCAGTGTTTGTAGGTGATCAACGCGGGAGTCGCACATGATGAACGTGTCGTCTATATACCGCCCATAGTAATGAAGAAAGGTGACAGGACACCGGACAGGGCTGCGCCCGTCGCAACGAGTGGACCATAACGTGATGTGACGGTTTGTGTACTTCGTCGACCCATTAAGCTAAACTGAGTGGGTCCCTTGGATCCATTGAGAGCTACCTCTACGAAGTTGGTCAATGATTAGAGGTCAGACAAACTCAGTCTCCTGGTCCTCCAGGTTGGGGATTTGATTTGGGACGGCATCCATTTCTGTTGCCACATTCGCTAAGTTGCAGACAGGTTTTTGAGCCAAAGGTTTCGGTTGAGGAAGCTAATCGTTCTCATGTCTAGGTCTGGGCGCCCTGGCAGTATCTCAGCCCAGGTACAGCCATGACTATTTCTTCAAACTTCAACCACATTCTGCATCGGCCGCCGCGCAGATTAGCAAGAGTCGTCTATTCTGCTGCATACAGCAGGCCGAATAAGCGAAAACATGCTACTGCTGGCGCATCCCTTCTTTCATTTCCACCATTTTCTCTAACTCCCCTCCCAACCCCGTTCATTAACCTTAATACTATAATTCCCAGCTCAATTGGCAGCAGCTGCAAGCCCACTGGAGTCACAGCACATGCAGCCATCTTCCTGCACCACCCACTGGAAGCCTATCGGCAACAGTTCCTTATAAGGCCACGCTAACCCGTTTCCCTGGCAACAGTCAAGATTCGAACTGTAAGACAAATAAGTCAACAGGTTATAATAGCACGCACGTTGGTGGTGAGGTCCTCTGCAAGACACTGACCTACATGTTCGAACAAGTCTGGAAAGGAGAGGCCATCTTAGCTAACTGGAGTAAATCGATTATAATGGCAATGTACAAGAAGGGCAGCCGCAGCGACTGTGCTAACCATAGGGGTATTAGCCTAACGCCGGTGGTGACAAAATTACTGCCCTCAATTCTTGTTCGTCGCCTCACTGCAAAACAAGAATCAAGGGTTAGGGAAGAGCAAGCAGGTTTCCGCCTAGGACGTGGCTGTGTAGACCATATATTCACTTTGCGGCAGGTGCTAGAGCAGCGCCACGCATACCGCAGACCGAAAATAGCTGTTACTCGCCTTTAAGAGAGCGTCCGATTTAGTAGATCAATGCATTCTGCTCGAAATACTTGTGCGGAAAGGTGTTCCTATGAAACATGTGAACCTTTCACGTGCCTTATACTAGAACAACACAGGCCGCCACAGGGTTTACGGTGATTTGCCGGATACCTTTCTGACAATAAGTGGCGTTCGTCAGGGTTGTCCGGTTTCCTCGAATCTGGTTCGACTTCGTAGTGGACTGCATCATGGAGTGTTCCCCTTCGGAGCCTCACGATGCAGGCGTTGAGGCACTGCTGTTGAAAAACTGGTTGACCTTGATTATGCGGACGATATTGCCCTGCTATTTAACGATACTGGGATACCCCAATTAACCCTGAATAATTTCTCTATGGTGGTCCCGTCATTTCGCACGTTAAAAGTGCAAAGTGCTGCTGCAGGACCACCAGCCACTTGATGACCCCTTAACCCTTGATAACGAGGAATACGAGGTGGTTGATCAATTCACTTACCTTGGCAGCTGCATCAGCAATGATGGGCGCATAGAAAGTGAAGTCAGTTCACGCATTGCAAAGGCTAAAACTGCCTTCTTGAATCTGCGACATTTGCGGCGTCAGAAAGGGGTTTCTCTAGGTCTGAAAGGCCTTATATACAAAGCTACAGTGAGGGTCGTCCTACTCTATGGAAGTGAGACGACCCCTTCGATCTAAGGACCTGCGTCGCCTTCAAGTCTTCCTTCACTGTTGTCTGCGAAGCATTGCTGGTGTCGGATGGCACCAGCGTGTCCGTAAAGATGATGTGCGCACGCGAGTGCTAAGCAGTAATAGCCAAGCTAGTTCCTTACTACAACAGATAGCATTGAATTAGGTGCGTTGGTTAGGGCACGTAATACGTAAACTTGATCATCGGTTACCGAAGAGGGTTTTGATTTGCTTGCCAGATGTAGGGTGGTGCAAGACCCGAGGTGGGCAAAAATTAACTTGACAGAAAGAAACGAAGTCACTGACGACTAAAGCCCGTGTCCTCGGTCCGTCTCGCCTTCCAAGCTGGAATCCACATGATCCACCTTATGCTTGGCTTGAAACGTTACAGGACATGGCTCGGAGCCGACACCAGTGGCTTGTCTGTTGCCGTCTCCTAGTCGCACCGACTGTTTAACGTGTGTTTGGTATTTATCTTCGCACTATAGCCAGTTGTTTGTGCTGCTGATAAGGTGTATGCACCTTGATCTTGAGTGTTTGATTAGGCCACTAAGTTTTACGCTAGGTCCCCATTCTCTCTCGCTTATTGTTCTTCGATCCGTAGGTCAGCGTGGTTGTACAGAAGTGTAGGTGGCGGATGTACTGCCGTTGGTGGCGATGATGTTGATAAGGGACACGCTCAAGTTGTGCGAGGGAGGAATCGGGAAGATGCGGTCATAAAGGAGACCCAACTGGAACTCCATCCATTTGTCGGTAATAGCTTCCGTCGAACAGGAATTAAGGTGCCGCGCAGAAGTAGCTCATTCACTTTTTGGATAGGAACATCATTAGCAATATTGGCATGGGCTAGACACTCGCAGCCCCAGCTTTAGTCAGCTTCCTTATTTGCTCAATCTTCCTCACAAATGTAAATGCCCGATGAGAAGTGCAGAGAAGAGATATCTTCGCAATTGTTCTAAACCAAAATAATTAACAATAATAATTTATATTTTCAGATTCACGAGAGAAGTCCTTTCTGTAGATATAATAATTAGCAAAATGGAGAAATTTACCGTTTAATAAATGGCCCCTGACTGGGAGTAACGGGATTTCCAGCGGCCGGAAAACCAGGTGTTCGAGCATTCCCCACGGAAGTGTTGTAATAAGGTTGATGTGCGTTCGGCGGAGGTTTTTGAAAATATCGGTCGGATTTCTGCTTCTTGGAACTGTAACAGAAAAAAATCCCAGAAAAACCGTGTTAGAAAAAAAACACAGAAACGAAATCGATATAAACCACAGGCAGTATGTCAACATGAAGAACCGGTAACTGGTAAGGACTTCTCTACTTCTACGCTTGGCGTAGAATGCAACACGATTTGGAGTCGACCTAAGTGAATATTAGAGCACGGTAGTTACTGCTGGCAGGCATCTGTCAGCGCTGCAGCCTTGCTGCTTGTCTTTAGCCTCATTTTTCGTGCGCTACGTTGTGCCTTCGATGGTCCGGATCAACTAGCGATGGCCAAAACAGTGAGACGAGTAGTTAAACCGTAATGCTGATGGTTTGTCGAGTGCAAACTTCAACGGACATTACACAACATATTTGGATTACACCAGCTCCTGAACACTTCGTCTTTTGTCCTCTATTCTGCAGACACCTTTCATGACAAACATTTGCGCATACAAGCAATGGAACTCCAATAAAAACAGCCGCGTTGTGGTGAGAGAGAGGGAGAGAATTTATCCATTAGACTGAGGGGGCATATTGGGTTTCTTAACGATCGTCAGGCTGGTTAAACCTCAGGTAAATGATATCGAAATCCACACAATGGCAATACATCCTAGTACGCGGCGAGATATCCATTCATCGAACATATGACAGGCGCGTATATATATATATATGTATATATATATATGTATATATACATATGTATATATATATATATATATATATATATATATATACCGCCTCCTACAATACAGTGAAAGTTGGACGCTTTATCGGAAGGAGGTTCGTTATCTAAAGCGCTTCTATCAACAGTGCCTGCGTCATATTCTGCACATCGGATAGGGTGGCCAGGCTGTTGACACGCAGTGGCGTGTATGCATTAGCCCGCATACATTTGCTGCGGCATGCTAAGTGGCTCAAGCATGTTCCCCGCAAGGATTTGACCCGGGTGCCGAAATAGATGCTTTATGGCCAGCTGTCTGTAGGGAAGCGAAACGTGGAAAAACCGAAATAACTTTACTATGACATGAGCAAGGTAAGTTTATCACGAACTAATGTTGATTTCAGGTCTTGGTATGTATGTAATCTCAGCAGTGTAGTAAACAGCCACAGAGCCAACAGAAAACCATAGAGATCAGCGGATAAGCAACAGTCATCGTGTCGTAATCATCGTGGCATAGTAGTTGAAGGTGAGCAACACACTTCAGCTAATATGCCGCAGGAAGAAAGGAACATTTTGACAAAATGTAGAACAAAACATTTTTAGTTTGTTTTTCACACCCCAATTTTGCGCCTTTTCTGCCATTCCCAATGTTTGAAGCATTAAATATGTTAATCAATACAATACTGTACACAATTCTCCCATTGATTCCGGTTGTGGGCCATGTCTTCAAGTGTTAAGTCATTGACAATCTTCATCTTCGGGTCCCCATCCTGGAAGACGTTTGGATCCAACAGCGGCTAGACACGATGTCAGCGATTTCATGTGCTGCCGCCGTGTAGAAGGCTAATCACCACGCGGTCGCCTCCAGCCAGGTCCTTGACGAGCGAATAGAGCGCGACACGGTAGACGCTCAGGTGCCATGCGTAGGACGTGACCGAGCCATCTTAACTGGCGCAACAAAACCAATGTGAGTTTCTTTGTCCCACCCCATCCCTCGTACCCTCTCTCTCCAACTACGATCTCAATGTTTAACATTTTATAATTTTGCATAGTAAATTACTTTTTTTTCTCCTGCATAGTATCCGGCAGGTAGCTTACCGGAACGATGCCCATCTGTTATCGGTACTTCAGCTGGCTTGTAGCTTTCGCATTTTATTGCCTTTTTTCTTTTAGGCATTGCGGCACAGTAGCTGAGGTGTTTCCCACCTCTAGCTAACGTGTATAGTATGTGTGTGTATATCATTTAAGGGAAAATGTACACGAGAGAGATCGGTTTGAGGCAGGACAATGCGACGACCACCCATACACATAGACAGCCACATATACCAGCATACATAGCGGAGGCGAAGGATGAAAAGGGACTGAACCGGGGAGGTTTGGCGAATACGGAGAGAAATGTAGAGTGGGAACAATTACAAGCGACGAAAAAGAGTAGCAGCTCACCAAAAAAGTAATATGGAGAACCCACCGTTTCCACGGAAGCACACATAGTCCGCAACACTTGTCCAACTCCTCCAAATTCTGCTCAGCTTGTCTCAAATCATGATGAATCTCGTCCATATTTCGGTCAACCTCACGTAATTGTTCTGTGATATCAGAGTAACAGAGATTTCAAAGCATCAAGGGTAGAAATGGCAGATAGTTAAAATAATGAAAATCGGAACAACAATATGTACAATGTCAGATTTTACAAGAAAGCAGGAAAAATGGTGAGAAGAGCCTGACAAGACTTGCACCTCCAAAGATCGGTTAGTTGAACCATCGTGCATGGCCATCCAATAAGTAAATAAAATGAAGTAGTCATGGAAAGCATTTCGCCAACTAATTGGTGTCGGAGGAGCCAGTGTGCCTGTGCTGAAGGTCGGGGATTAGGAATAAGAACGAGATTGTTAATGCTCCACCGCACGTCAAAACAATACAGAGGGACGTCTAAGCACGAAGAAAGTGGGACAAGCCTTCAAACGAGTGACATCGAATACCTCCAACCTCGTCATGCTAACCAACAAAAGGAAGTATGACGCATACACACGTGAACTCACCGCCCTGGCTCTGCAACTGCTGCATTGTGGCCGCGCCCGTTTTCTGACTCTAAACAACAGAAGTGGAAGAGCGATGCCGTTGCTGCAGTCCGAGGACGCTTACTGGAGTGCAAAATGAACACAGAACCCTGGTACAATCGCAAATTGCAGTTAGCTAGGAACGGTGGAGAGATAGCATGAAACCAAGAAACAGATTCGACAGAGACAAAACGGTTTCACAACTCCTGCATAGAGACACAGAACCTAGCATGTCGAATGACATTAAGATACAGCAGCACCGACAGGTGCATACATTTATTGAAAACTACGAGGCTAAAGCAAGTGGTTTGTTGCAAGACGGGCCGAGAATGTCGTGAGATAAGATACGAAAAATATTTACCAGCAGGTGTTCCAAAACGAGTGCAGTGCCAAGATAATAGGTAATGTGTGAGCTGTACGCTGTAACTGCGCTTCGCTGCTGCGCGACCACCACTAGTCGCGTGCGGGCTGAGTATACCGCGAGGACGCTCACTCGTACGCGGATTCAAACCGGTGACCTTATGACTGCAAGCCAGACATGTAGACCGTTCGGTCACCGGCCCACACAATGTCAAGATAGTAGCTCTTCGTACTGGATTCCGCTATTATCGTCTCGGTGATATAACGGAACAGTCTGAATGACTGTCGGCACTCAACAGGTGCCGAGTACTGAATGTGACCCCAAAGAATATAGGGAAATTAACTCGGCGGCGCTCAACCGAGTCCTAGGCAAGAAATGTGTCGCACTGTAGGAATATGATCCATGAAATGAAGAGCGATGGAACTAAATGCATTGATTTGTCGCCAAATTTATGTAAATGAGGACAACAAACACCGTAAAAATTGAAAAATGGAGTGGGATCCATCCAAGAACATGATTATAGTTTCGTGAGGCTGTAAATAAGGTTTACCAAAAACGGTCCTGAAGGATTTAGAAAAACTCGTGGTGTTTGACCTCCATAAAGTAAGCACCCGCTGTTATGATTAACCGCAAATAAGCTACAGGGATCCTGGGTATAAAAGTACGACGAAATCCGGACGGAGTAAGCGTTCAATGAACACAGATGTAGGTAACTGGTCGCATGTACACCAAAAGTTAATAGCATAAAATACGTCTTCATGTGGCAAATCGCGATAATGGGTGTCTACGCAGTCTCTGGAATTTCCGACACTCAGACGCATTCAGGTTGAAAGCGGACACAACGAGACTCCCAAAAATGTCACGGTAAAAATTCGATTTAAATTGATGGGACTGCGAAACGTGGTGGCCGCCACGTGCATAAGACATGGAAAGACCGCAGCTCTTGGTAATCATCAGAAATTATTCCATCCGGTCCGGGAAACAAGTAGTGGGAGACTCAGTGTTAGTGAAACTATATGCGACGAGAGTGGACAGCCTATCCATCTCTCTAGCTCCTTTGAACGATTTGTAGGATTTATTAGTGAAATTGTAGGAAAAAGAAACTGAAAAAAACTGAATGCAGCTGATCCATCATAGTCCTGCTATTCAAAAAAGGTTTCCTGACTGTCGATTTCCGTTCTATTCCGATGTGTTTAATGTGCATAATTATAAAGCCCCTATCAACCATCATCTCGCTTGCTGTAACTGATCTGTTCAACAGGTGCATTACCGAGCGAATGCAAATGCTCGGTATTGAAAGCCGATTCCGAACGGCGGTTATGATAAACGTTCTGGTTGGGTTTCGACTATCCTGACCGGAACGGACGAACTCTCCACTCGTTATTCCCCACACACAAAGTAGCCTAGGCGATTTGTATTGAAACGGCTGGTGGACTTAGCCGGCAGACGTAAACTCGCAATTGATAAAGCAGACGGAACGTGCAACATTTCACAATTGTACTGACATCCGTAGAAAGAAGACTGGCCAAGAGTAGAGTGTGTTTACTGACTCAACCAAGGCAATCGTGTGTGGTGGTGAGTCCACAGTGAGCATGCCACTTGTCTATCGAAAGTCGGATTTAACGATTTGGTGCCAAAAGTTCGAAAGTTGGTCGATCGCTGCAGAGGCGAACTGAAGAATAGTACGCAACGAAGCTCGAACGCTGATCAAGAGTGTAATAGCAAGGAGATATGTTCTACATCTGTGAGTGGTTCTAATTGACTGGAAATATAAAAGGAGCTTGTGTTCTATGAATAATGGATCCCTAATGGAGGGCCAGACGTTGACTTTTTGCTTCACGGGTCACTTGACACCGTGCTTTCTACACCTTCATATTTATAGTTCACTAAAACAGTAGTAATTGTACAAACTATAAGGGAAGGAGTGGGTTCCTTTGCACATGAATTGCCATGTAGTGGTCCTATTTCCGGGCAGATGGGCAGGTTCGATGCTGTTGAGATGTCGGCACATCACAGTTTGTGAGTGTGATCGGTGGCTAAGTCATTGGCATGAACACAGCTCGGGAGACAGACTGCTGACTTAAAGAGAGTCCGGGAGATATGATAGTGAGACTTGGGCGAGTTCTGTAGAAACTATGCGGGATACGTTGGCCGTGTTCTCAGTGAGAACAACACCGTTGTGATCTGTGAGGACGAGTGAACCGTTGGTGGCAGTTTGCGTAGGGAGAGCTCCGCTTGGAATTGAGTTGTTTAGGTCTGTGCATAACGACCGTGTTGTTCGGGACTGATAGTGTACTGGAGCAGTGAAACCCTGGTGAGTCTAGCAGGGTTGTGCAACCCTGTAGCAGCAGTGACGCGACTAAGGTGGACAATTACCAGTCAATTTGTCTCACCTCTGTTTTGGCGAAAGTGCTTGAGGTTTGTAAAAATGGATCTTCTCCAGCTGTTAGAGTTGAAAGACTTATTAACGCCCACACAACACGGTTTTATGTATGGCCGCTCTTGCATCATTGACTTGTTGTTGATGAAGCACGGATGGTTGCAAGTGTTGAACCGGGGGAAATTAGTAGATCTACGTTTATTTCAATAAAGCTCTCGATAAAGTGAAGCATGAGGTCCTCCTTTACAAGCTGAGGATGTGTGGTCTTTGTGGCGCACTGCACCAGTGGATAAGTGACTTCCCCAATGGGAGAGAATAGCGGGTATAGGTGGATGACCACCCGACGGAATGGCACCTCTCCACGAGCGGCACAGTACTGGAGCCCATTTTGTTCCGGATCCACATCAACAAAGTACCTGTTCTTCGGTCACCCTGTGCACTGTTTACAGACGAGCTGAAGAGTTAGGGGGTTATTGATTCTCTCGATGACCATGATGTCCTCCAGCAGTACCTCGACCGTTTGTCCCTGTGGTTTGCATAGGTTGATCTGCAGGGCAAACTCGTCAACTCGTTATTTATGAGTCTGTGGAAGGATGGTAATAGGTGTACGTACATCATAGTCGGCCAATCGTTGCATCCCACAAGCTCCGTAGATGAACTAAGTGCATTCTCACGTTGTAATCTGAAGCCCGTCGACCAGACGAACAGACTGTAAGGAGACGGACTAAGCTTGCTTTCGACGCTTAGACGCAACGCCGCTCGCCTGTTCTCGTCCATGATAAGATCGGTGCTCTTAAGTACGGCTCACCCGCCTATTGTCCGAACAAAATAATTGAGGTGCAGAGACTGGAACGGGCTCAGCATGTGGCTATCTGACTCAAGCCAGTTTACGGGGTGCCCTACGCGGACCGAATAAGGAGACCAGGGCTGTATACCCTGTCATATCGTCGACTTCGAGTTGATCTCATAATGACGAGTCGGATATTGCGCTTAGGCCACTTCCCTATCTTGAAGGCGCTGCTGCACATCCGCGCATAGAGCAGTACACGTGGACACCGGTACGAACTGGTGGTATTGTAGTTGAAGTAAAGTGCTCACTCTCTATGCTTCAAGCGCCGAGTGGTGAATAGTGGAACAAGTTGCTGGAGAAAATCATCATCAACATCATCAACAGCAGTACATCAGCCACTTGAACTGATGCTTCGCTGCCATACAATCATGAGGACCTACGAAATAAAGAATAAGAAGATGGAGAGAAGGGGGATTTACCTGAAAACGTTAATGCCCTAAGCAAACATTCTGGGTCAAGGCGCCTACACCTTGTGTAGACAACATACCGTCACAAACAGCTGACTATCGTGCAAAGATAAGGCGGAATCGGCGAGACAGCTTCCATGCGGCTTTCACTGCCACGCGTCATAATCAGCCATTATCCCGCAGATAACTCAGCACCAAACATACTTTAAACAGGCAATCCGATTATAAGACGGTAGCAGACGCGCCACTGGTGTCTACTGCGAGCCATGTCCTGCAAAGTCTCGAGCCAAGCACAAGGTGAGTCAAGTGGACTCCAACCCGGAAGGCGAGACGGGCTGGAGAAAATAGTCGAGGCGAAATCGGTGTCGGAATATAGGAGATTCCTCGACGCCCATTTTGCGGATTACAGGTATAAAGAGCGTATCGCAACTGAATAAGATAGAGTGCAACTGTAATATGCTGCCACAGTACGAAATCAGCGACGTGATTCCGTGCAGGTGCTCGACCTAACTACGATGGAGAAACACAGATTTATATCTTCTCGTTCTGTAATTCCGGTATTCAGGTCGGATTACGGTAATCAGAAGTATCATTCTTATATTTATGGCCTCCAAGTTACCTGCCTTCGTCGTTCATCATCATCATCATCATTACACGTTAGCTGGAGGTGGAAAACACCTCAGCTATTGTGCCGCAATACAAAAGACAAGAAAAGGAAAACAGTGGCACGCCCGCTGAGTCCCCAGTAACGGCCTTCGTCGTTCTTCATTGACTGGCTAAAACTTGTGAAAAACAACCCGAGTTTAGTTTAAATCGAGGCTGGACTTACCATATCCTTAAGTTGCGCCTATTTTACAGGCACTACCACATTTATCAGTGACCAACCCTAGTCGTGTTCCTCGACAACAAAAGTGCCTTCGACTCGGCTGATTGTTGTGTCCTTTGGGACTGCCCACTCAGGTGTCCGAGAAATATGTAAATACTATCAGAGTGCTATATACGAGTGAGAGTTTATGACAAACAATCGCCGCCTTTCAAAATCTCCAGCAACGTAACACAGGGATACCCCTGTCACCTTTCCTCTTTAACTTCACCACCGACGAAGTCATGGAGACTGTGGTCACTGGACACGAGCTAAAGGTGAGTGGCTTCTTTAGTTGGAGTATGCTGACGATGTAGCCCTTGTCTGACTGCTCACAAATGTGCCAGGCTGCGCTGGACAAATAAGCACTTCTTGTCAACCGTTTGGGGATATGTTTCGCACCTGCAAAATGCAAAGTCATTCAGCCAAAATTGACAAAGACCCTGCACTGACTCATAGTGGTAATTCGCTAAAGTCGTTCAGAAATTCAACTATCTAGACAGCTGTATTAGCGCCTATGGAGTAAGACAATGACCGTATAGCGAAAGCTCAAGAAGCTTTTACAATCTGCCACTTATGGCGAAGGTGCAACATTCCTCTCACCTTAAAAGTTAGAGACTACAACCCAACCGTGTGTCCAACTCTGCCGTACAGTTACGAAACCTGGTCCATCAGACTGACAGACATATAGACGCTAGTTTATGTTCAACCGCCGGTGCCTTCGAAGTCTAGTTCTTATCTGGTTGGAACGATGTGTGAGCACTAACCGCGTTCGCCGCTTTGCTTATGATGTAAGAAGAGGAAGTGAATCGCGAAGCGCCGGTAATTCATGCATCAGGCTTCCATAGCCAGACTATGTGTTGCCCATGACAGCACACCGATTACTGCGAAATTCGCAGTATTGTGTGACCGGCGTGTGGATGGAAAAAGAGGTGGAGGTCAACCGGTGACCTAGTTAAGAGGAATGTAGGCTCTCACTTTGAAGATGATCTCGGATGGTGCCTCTCGACTCGTGGGTTGGAGTTTGAAAGACGAAGAAACGTTTGGATGGGTACACTTGTTATTAAGACAAGGAGCCGACTTGAATGGCGTTTGTGTTGTGAGTTTCTTTTCTTTTGCTCCTTCTGTTGAGCTTCCTCTTCAAACCACGTCACCATCAAAGCAACAGGATAATAAAAAGGCTGCGCAGTATTACTAGCTGTACTTATATTTTTTAACAAGCTATTAGTTTGGAATTTCTTTTTTCGAATGTAGTATTGTATCGCACTGGGGTAAAAAAGCAGCGGTATTTCTCATTGCAGCAAAGGTATAGAATGACGATAATTATCAGCGTACATTGCTCCCAAGGCCGGTGGTGCTAAACCATTGCGCAATGGCTGCATTTTCAAGCCGTAGGAAATAACCCGCGACGCTCTTATTCAGCGCCAGACTGGATGATCTTACAACATGCAACGGCTTTTTCCGTTCAGTGACAGAACAGCCCAGATATTTGGTTTGTCATCTGCAGTTCGCCGATTAGAATCTGCGTAAATGCGGACGGCCTCGCAGTTACTCTGGCCAGCACGCTGCTGATGATGATCGCTCGTCATCAAAGCCCAAATACGACGCCCCCGCGTACTGTTGACGCTTTTTATCATAAAGGTGAAAAACACTTCTCGAAGCGTACAGTGCAACGCGTAATCCGATTCAGCAGCGACTGCATAGCAGCTGCAACCGATCCAGAGGGACCTATGCCGTCCACGTACTTCACACTTGAGAACCGGTCACCTAACAGAAACTTTATTCCTGAAGAAGTAGAAAGCAAAATGGAATCATCCATAATGAATCCGGTAACGAAGCTGAAAAAAGGACAGATTGGGCAACTCAGATGTAGAAGACTTATCGTGGTGAAGTGGGGAAAGCATCCTGTAGGGGAGTAGTGGTATGAACCATAGAGTGAAGGCAAGCCCCTCAGATATGCCTTTCAGCGCGAAGCATAGCTACAAACAAGTATGGTCGGCTGGTGATCGGAAGAACTACAAACCTGCCTTGAATCCGAAGGCCACTGGTTCGAATCCGGGTAGTGCTCATGGCCTCGTAGTATACCTAGTCCACAAGCGACTGTGAGTGGTCACGTGGCAGAGAAGCGTCGGTACGATGAAGCGGAGTACTGTTGACGCTTAAGTAAATGAAAGGTAGCCTTCAGATCAACGCAGACTATGATTATACGCTGTTTCTAAGTGTGGCTGTTTTAGCACTTGGTAGAAACCAAAACATGATCAATGCATGCTCTGCTCCGGTAGAAGTCAGGCGGACTTTCTCTGACTCGTATCGTAAAAAAGATTAGTGCGCCGCAATAGCATGGCGCATCAGTAGTGCGGCGAAGTTGAGGTTCGGTTCGGTCCAGTTAAACAACAATGTTCCGTGCAATGAAGTACGGTGAATCCAGTTGTCATGACCAGAATAGTAAAAAATAACGATTTTGAAAAAGAGACAGAAAGCGAACATTATAGAAAGAAAGTGGAGTTAAGAAGTGCATTAAACGAATTGGGATAGAACGTCACCAGTGAGATGAAAGAAGCTTAATGCAGCAGGGCCACTGACTGCGCGATTGCGTCATGTCCGATAGTTTCCAAATACTGATGTGGAACATCCCGAGGGTCCCATCCACGCACCAGACTGATGAAATCTATCCGTCAATTTTTTTCATGTTTTTATGCTAAGTCATGGACTGACCACCTCGCAGTTTCACCTACATTGCAACAGCTACAGAATATAGTGTGCACGGAAAAAGGGGTCAACGGACATGGGGAGGACATAACCCAGCCAATGTAAACGGCGGTTAAGCCCCAGTAAACCCTCGAGTGAGATGCCATAAGGTTTCCTGCCGAAAAACAAACTCATGAACTTCAGCACTGCTCAGTTGATGTTCGTACCAGATGTGGACAACATTTCGCAAGCACCGATGGCCGAAGACGACTATTCGTTTAATGTCTTCAGTTCAAACTGGCAATCTTTGTTCAATACATTAACACCAACCTCATCACAGCGTTATACACCATACCATAGACTAACAGGCTTATATCCCACCGTGTCAATAACTCAGTGAGCCTCTAGGCACAGCAACCTCTTCAGGGATGTGACTACCAGAGGTGATTAAATTACAAGGGCAAGTGATCCACTACCTTCAGTGTCTATTCGGTGATAGCTGGAACCGGTAGCTGATCGAACCAGTCCAGTAACAGCAACCTGTTGTAATAATCATCTGCAGCAGTGCACCAACCATTCGAACTGATGCCTCGTTGCCGTACAACCACAATGACCTGCGGATCGAAGAACAGTAAGAGGAAGAGAAGAGGGACTTACCTGAACATTAATGCATCGTGATTTCGCAGGACACTATGAAGGAATGCCCAACGAAGTTGAACAAAAAATGAAAACTGTGCAAGCTTGACGAACATCACTTGTTGTCGAGAAAATATCCGGTAAGTCACCATAGACCCAGATGCGACCTGCTTTTCAGGCGCTTGATGGCCTCCTTTAATTTCAGTCTGTTGCGGAGCTGTACGCTATCGGGCGCCTCCCCAGGTTGCGGTTCGGGGAATGCCTTCATTGTGAAGGTAACTGCGAATAAGTCTCGTTTGCTTTGCAGGCGAGTTGAATAAGCAGTCGCGGACAATCAGCGGCAGTGTCTCAGAACATATGGAGTTCTGGGCTGGTCGCCTGATTCTCCAACAAATATCACGGGAGCTCGTAGAGCGCTGTGTCAAAACCGATGTGACGGGCTATAGGGTCATTGGCCACTCACTTCTGATTACAGAAGTGAGTACTTAACGGAGAGCGGATGAACAACCTTGCTGATCACCGGCTTCTCTGTGAATTGCTACCGAACACTAAGAATGAGAATGAACCACCCAACTGTCAACGGCCATCGTGAATCGCCCCGCTGCCTTGTGGGCGAGGTCTTTATGACCGAATGCTCCGGGTTGGGCCCCTTAAGTCAACCCTCTTCCTCGGTCTGGACAATGGGGAAGATCTCTGCCCACACGACACATAAACCTTCTAAACGTTCTTAACCCTTCCACTGACTCCCCGTTGCCACCTTTTTGTTGCTGGTAACCGTGTATTTTGTCACTGTCAATCGTATATTGGTCAACTGTTGAATAATAATAATAATAATAATAATAATAATAATAATAATAATAAATAAGCTTCAGCCTACCAGCTAGAGAAGGGTTTAGCTGAACGCCAACATTTGTAACCTTCAGGTTAATAGCAAACTGCAAGAGCGTATTGCGCTCGTCTGGGGTAAAGGGGACCACATGAAGTAAGCGCGGTCGAGAGTTTGGCGCGCCAAGTGGGATGGTACCCAGTCTAGTCAGTTTCCTAACAGTATCGCTGAGAAACCCAGGTGGAAGAATCTTCGTTACGCACATGTTAAGCCACTGAAGATCGTCCAACATGCGTACAGCAGGAAGGACGGCAGCAGAATCCATCGCGTTACGGAATACAACGCTCATACCCATGAGTCATCTCAATGAGGCACATGTACCCACGGGTTTTTGAAATCACATTAACAACAATCGGCTTGGCCGAAGGCGATGAGACTGGGTGCACCTTATCAGACGACGCTGAAGCAACTGCAGCGTAAGTCCTTTGCTCTGGCATATTTGTCTCATCTTTCTTTGAACTTTCAAGCCTTATAGAAAGATATCAAATGGCTCAATTCCGCTTGCAACTCCGTCTTACGGGCGAAGGGGCTTGTTGCTCAACGGCACTGTCAGTCTCAATGACTTGTACCCCGGATAACAGGGGATGGTGCTCGGAGTTGTCACCGCACAAACGACAGTCGGCGTAGCACGTAATGACGGCGTTTGCTACTTTGCACTCAGTGCCGGGTAACATTAGCTGCGGCTTTGGTAGAGGGATTATGCAATTTCCTAACCCTCTCTCACTTCAGTTTAGCGGGTTTAGTGACCCGGAACTCAGCATAGTTCTGAGCAAAGCCAGAAACGGTGTCAGCAGCAGCTTCATCAATCAGATTCGCCTCAACCGGTGCGGGCACCACCGGTTGATCAGCAGAGCTGTTCTGCTCGTTTTACTTCACCAGACTGACATTGTGGGGGGCTGCAAGTGCATCTAGGAGCCAGTCTACCATACGGTCAAGAGATGTGACCACTTTGGTGACCGCTGTAACTGAATGTCCCAAACTATACAGTCTGGCATCAAGGACTTCGAATTTCATACTAAGAAAAGCCGGACGGCCCTGTTGGTGTACACAACTAACGCAGCTAAAATACAATCTGTCGTTTGTAGACAGAATTACGCATTGTCCAGCACTCAAGCCAGTACACTGCTGGCGACACCGGCGGTCGCAACCGTCGCAGTGTATGCCACCGGAAACGTTTATCACCGGCAAAACACAGCTAGCACTACCACAAGCGGCATTAGCCTCTATATTCACGTGGGTGCATAATGAGACAGACACAATAAAGTGGGAAACCTCAATTAAAACACGTACGTAGCAGTAAAACGATCAAAAGCAAAAGGTAAAAGCGGGTGTAAAATGGCGTTGGGACTCCAATAAGCCAGCAGCAAGCGTCAAGGAATCGCCGGGTCAAGTACCACTTACATCGATCTAAGTTACCTTGGTAGAAAAAGAATTCGATGATAGTCCAACTTTTCGTGGTTTCATTGTTTTCCGCGATATTTCAGGGACGAAGGGGTCACAATACAAACAACTGCCGGTACCTTGATGTTTCGGTGCGTTGGTGATCTGGGTATCATTGTGACGGATGGCTTTAAAACATAAGCACAGTGTCGGCATGCAACTAACAAAGCGCGGTAGGAGCTATTCCGTCTCGGGAGAGTTGTGCAACACAAAATCTGAGACCTTTCTTCCCTTATACAAGGCAGTGATAAAGCTCCACTTAGAAGACTGTGTGCAGGCATCATCCTAATCATTATACATGTTAGCCAGAGGTCTAAAACACCACAGCTATTGTGCCGCAATATAGAGGAAAAGAAAAAGACATAATAGAGACATGCCGCTGATCCATCGATAAGGGATGGACATCGTTCCAGAGAGCTAACAGTCCGTTATTTGCCGTAAAAAAATTTGTGTCGTAAATGAAACTGTAGTTGGAGAGGGAGGGACAAAAATCTCCCAACACAAACGCCACCGAAGTCGGCTCCTAGCCAAATGTCTTCGTCTTTCGGGCCCCAACGAGGGAGCCGAATGGCTCCAACCGAGTCTAAATTCGAACTAAGTGCCTTCACTCCATTTGACCAAGTCATCGTTTAGCCACCCCTCCTCTTCTTCCATCCGCACCCTGGGGGCACAAACAACGCACAATGCGGGAGTCGGTGTTCCAGCAACACCTGGCCAAGCCATCGAAATCTAATGCGTGAAATAACGGTGCTGAGCGGTTTACTTCCTATTCTAATGCAATAACCAAGGCGTCGAACACACAAAAATGCTCACACGATGTTCCCTTCCCCCCCCCAGGTATAAACTATACTGCGAATACACTGGTGGTGGAACGTAACTAGTATCTTTGCGTGTCAACCTAATGGACCAGTTTAACAACCGTAGATTGGGGCGAATGTACACTACCCATTGAGGGAGAGTGATGTCGCGCCGGCGCCATAGGTGGAGAAGATTAGCAATAATGCCTCGAGCTTTGCTATACCGTTCGTGGCCTCGTCTTCGACTCCATAGGCATTGATGCAATTATTTAGGTAGTTGAAGTTCTGAACGACTTCCAGCTGAGAACCACCAAGGGTCAGTGTAGGTGGCGATTTCTGCTAAGCTTGGATGAAAGGTTTACACTTTGAGGGTGCAAAACAAAGTCCGTAGCGGTTGACAGCCAGTGCTAATCTGTCTAATACTGACTGGAACGTTTGGAAGCGGTCACAGATTAGGGCGCTGTCGTCGACATACTCCAAGTCAAGAAGAAGAAGAAGAAGAAGCTGGGAGCATTTCCACACCTTCAGTCATGTCCAGTGAACATGATTTCTATGACTTCGTCAGTAGTGAAGTTAAAGAGGAAATATGACAGCGGGCATTCCTGTCTTACGTTGATGCAAACATTGAAGAGTGACGATAGCTTGCCATAAGCCCTCACACTGTCCGAGCTAAACGCATAAAGCGAGCGGATAAGATTTACACCGAGTCGAAGGCACATTTGATGTCAAGGAACAAGATAATGGTGCGCCGTTAATATATGTGACTGTGCTCCAACAAGCGACGTAAAATCAAAATGTGATCAGTGCAGCCCTGACCTCGACGAAACTAGGCTTGCTCTTCACGAGTCTGGCTTTTACGGGTGCCAGCCTGCGTGTGAAAGATGACAGGGGCAAGTAAGTTTAAGGCGATGGAGAGCAGACTGATTCCTTTATGGCTGCCGCATTGCGAAGATGAGCTTCCCTTAGACCCCGTGACAACAACGGAGCAGCTTCAGTCGGTTGAGAGAGTTTCATGCTCCCATAGTTCCACTAACAACTCGTGTAAATCATCCACAATAAGTCCCCCGAATTCGAAGAAAGTTGGGGGAAGGTCAGCTGATCCTGCGGCTCTACACAATTTCAACAGTCTGATCTCACGTTCGACTTCTGAGCGAGGGGGTGTATCCAAGGGGACAGTAAAGGGAGCAGGGCTTGGGCACCGTATCTCCGGAAAAATGTTGCTTGCATAGAAAATGTGTATACTTGGCGACTAAGATGATTGAGAGCCAGTGTGGAAATTCATAATATGAATGCCTTAAGAGCCTACGGTTGTTTTTCTTGGAAGGGCGCATATTCAGAGGCGGTCTGATGAAAATGTCCAAGATTATGAAGGACCAGACTAGTATCAGGTCTCCCGCTCTGTTTGAACCAGCTGCATCCGACCGCCTGCGGGGGCAAAACCTAGGCTTAAGTATCAGTGATCCAGGACAGAAATTAGGGCCAAATTCTTTGTGAATCGTGCAGTTCATAGTTGGAAAAAGCTGTCCAAGGTCACGTGTTCAGCTTTTGTCGGTTTCACTAGTGAAGAATTCAGTGCGAGCGATTACTTAAATTTAAGACCGCACTTTTCTTATTTGAGCTTATCTTCTCCGATGGCGTCAAAGTGTTTGGACTGTACTAAATGAGTCACCTCTCGCCCGAAAGCAGCTCGGTGCACCCGCTGTGATAATTGGTTGCATACAGTTCGCGTTACGATCGATTAAAACCTTTACGAAAGCCTCCGGCGTATTACCTCTCCGGCAATTATCATTGAATGTGGCCCAAGTCGAAATGTATCGAGCTGAAGACGTCTCTTGAATGGGCTCACGCCAGAGTCCACCAGCTGCAGAAGTCTTGAAAAGAGTCCTGACTGAAGAACCACTCTCGGCATCTCTCTTTTCTTCGTTCCTTGAGGTCGATTCAGCAACCCGGTGTCCAAAGTAGGCTATATGCAGCTTTTCCTGCAGAGCCACGTCCAATCAATGCACGGCACAATGGTGTGAAGGAAAAGTCCTTCACATCCGTAGTGAGCGGACACAACTAAATCAGCTCAGTCATCTACTGCTATATGGGCTACTGTGCAAGCTACAAAGACAAAGTTGTCGAAACCTGAACCTTGGCCAAGTTCGTCGTATTGCAAACTAAAACATGTGCTTGATCGCATTAGCCAGCTGAAGAGATTGTTTAATGGAAATCCAAATAACCCAAAACCACAGCTCCCCGCTGGATCGATGTTTGATCATCCAAACGCCCCTGAATCCAATAAATGGTATTGAATAACCAGATTTTCACACAGTGTAACATTTTCTTTGTGTTCAACGCTGGTTAACAAGGGATAAAACTTATTTCTGTTTTTCACCTTGGTAGGAAGCAAGAGGACCTCTCCAAGGCCCGTCCCATGAAAATCACCGGTCAAGGTAAGGACGAATGTCATCGCATTTTCCGACGCTTTTCGTCAAAAGGGGAAAACTTCCTACATACTAAAGGACCTCTCCCCAAAGAACCGAGTTAAAATGAAGAAAGTTGTCGAGGAACTTTGTGCAGGCAGAGCGAACGGAGAAACCGACCCCATATTGTGGATTTTTGAGTAGTTCAAAAAAACTCCGAGAACTCACTAGGGACCGGTCCATATGCTTCCAGGACTATAAGATCGAAAGATTGACTAATCGTGCGTAGCTTGAAAAACAAGTTAGATGAGATCCATCACTTCATCTCAGAGCATCACCCGGATTCGATAGCTTTCAATGAAACTTGGTTGTCGTCGGACATCCCCAACCCGGAGGTACGCATCCAAAGATACTATCATGCTCAAGCTGATCGCACTGATTCTAGATATCGGGACGGCGTTAGTCTTTGTCGGAAACTTGACCTCAGACTATCAGTGGCAGCGAAGTCTTTCGGTGTCGGGTTCACGATCGGTGCAGGTCGCTCATTGTCGGCGTTTCCTACAGAGCCCCATTGGGATCTGGATCCTGTTTGCTGAACTGCATAAGGAAGTACGGAGGAGATAAGAACCGTCTGATTATGGGCGACTTCGATGCCCCAAGTGTTGTCTGGAGGCTAGCTCATAGCGATATTTCTTCCGAGTCTTGGAGGTTAGCCTGATTCAGCATGTCTCGATACCTACTCGGGTACTTCCGGGCGAGACACCGTACATCCTCGACCTAGTGCTCACGTCTGCAATCTCTGATATCTCTAACCTAACTGTTAACCAGCCGTTTGGTAAAAGTGATCACTGTGCTGTATTACTTTTATGGACGCGACGTCCCACTGTTAAAGATAACGAAGTGTATCATCGGAAATTCTAGCGTGCTGATCACACTTCTAAGATCGACTGCAAGCGCGCTAGACTGGTACGTTTCCCAATACCTAGAACTCGAGAATTCATAGGAGCAATTGTGCTCTAAAATGACATACCATCCTGAAAATATCATAGCAGTTTTCAGGAGAAGGCCTTTCTCCAAGTATCTTCCCTAGATTGAACTAGAACTGAAGTCCCTGACGAATGAAAGAAGAAAACTGTGGGTCAGCTTTAGCTTAAATTAAAAACAGTTGGGAACTTATGCATAGGAAAGAGAGGTGAAAAAGGACAGCCTGACGAACTTTGGCTAAAATGTTAATAACTCCTAAAAAGTTTCTCTTGTGTAAGACGAAGTACGAAAGTTGGCAATGATGTTTCCGCCCTGCTCCCCTGTCGTAATGATGTGCTCCACGACGATTATGCTGAACTACTTGTAGTATTCTTCAGCCTGCTTGATTGAGATACCTTTTCCCCAGGAATATGTTCATCAACTTCTCTCTCCTATGCCATTGGAAATCAGTACAAAAATGGTCTCGAAGCCACTTTTTATACTGATGATTAACTATTCGCCAGGTCCCGCTGACTTGCATTTTTTTCCTAGAGATCGCGGCCGAGTGCATCGCTGCTCCTCTCTGTCAAGTGTTCCGGCTCTTTCTCACAGTTGGCCGCCTGTCTCTTGGTTGGAAAGGGTACTGTAAAGCCCATATACAAAAGCGGGGATCGGCAAGACTTTTTTAATTACCGAGTAAGTAGTTTAACATCTGTTATCCTCAAGGTTATGAAGAGGATTCGTAAACGCTTTCTCCAACAATATTTGGAAGACCTAAACGTCATCTCATCTTCTCAGCATGATTTCAGAAGGGCACGCTCCTGCATTTCGAACCTACTCATTGCTACAGAAAAATGGTCGAAATTGTTATATGCTGGTAAGCGTCTTGATGTTAGTATCTTTGATTTCGACAAGATATTTGATAAAGTCCCCCGTGAACAGCTAGTTTTTAAACGTTCGAGTATCAGTACTTCCGGGAATGCTCATGCTTGGAGTACTGAGTTCCAAAGAAGCCATATACCTGTTTAAAAACACTGCGACGTGGCAAGTGATCCGACGTAGTTGGTTCAAATGGATCAGTGGGCCTGAGGTCGCTGAGACACCTCATGATTTTGAATATCTCTATTAAGTCCGCTCATTGAAAACAATACTAAGCTAGCCGATTTGCATATGGTAACCCCCACAAGCCTTCTACCATTCGAGTGGCCAGTTTCTGCATATTCCCAATGCAATTGAAGTGCTTCTGCAGGTAGGGTGTCCAGACTTGAGAACAGTATTCCAAGTGTGGTCTAACCACTGGTTCACAGAAAGCGAGAACGAGTTCTGGTTGGGTACAAGTCAGAGCTCTCCTGGGTCGAAATAACTCCAGCCGTGCTTTGTTAGCAGCACACTTACATAGCGCCGACGACTTGAAATTATTCACCACGATGATGCCAAGATTACGTGCTTCCGTAGCATGTTGCAGTGTCAGGGGCTCAACAGGCGCATGCAATACATCTTCACCGCTCTGAGTCAAGATCTGGCCTTTTCATGGCATTTAAGGGCACATCCCGTGAGTGCGATCACTTAACAACAGTAGACAAATCTCTAGGTAGTGTAGCCTTAATGCCCTTGCTAACAAGCTTGAAATTGTTAGTAAAAATAAAGAGGGGGCTTTAAACAAGGGGCCAAGTCATTTATAAACATAAGCAATAGTAACGGACAGAGTACTGAATCCCGATTGTGAGCAGTGCTTGTGCTCGAAATACGATTACCAACCACAACACGAAATGTCCTGCCGTAGAGGAACGCATAAAGCCAAGAAAGCAGTTGAGGGTGTAGTCCAAAAAGCGGTGGCACCGAACAGGAATCTTTAGTGAAGTCAAAACAACATATGGCTACCGGAATACCTTCATCAAGACACCGAGTTACTTCATCAAGCAAACACAGGTTAATGTGACGACTTTGCCTGAGAAAGCCATATTGTTCCACTCCGATCAGGTTATGGACAGTCAGATGTTCACAGATTCGATATTTGACAAGATTTCCAGATACTTCAAAAATACGCTAGTCAGACTAACAGACTTGTAATTATTTGGTGATGTTGGGGATGGTCACTACAAATGCCTCCCTCCAATCCTGTGGTATCCCTCCTTCACTAAGAGGCATGGTGTAGTTCAAGAACTGGAAGCTGGAGATCATCGGCGATTAGTTAGACAATGGGTGGATGCACATTATCAGAGCCAGGGGATTTGTGTGGATTTGGATCTCTCAGGATAAAGAGAACATCCGATGCAGTTAGTATGAGTTCCCCCATTTTCTCCTCTCTTATGCAATGAGACTGTGAAGGGATTGAATACTCGCTGTTCGTTCGATGGACTTTCTGGAAAACAGGCAGAAACTCCTGTGTCTCATCTAGGTCTTCTGTTACCTGAAGACCTGTGAAAAAGTCACCAACTTCGCTTAAAGAAGAATTCGACTTTACGTAGCTGTAGTAGCGTTTCGGATTCGTCTTTACACTGCGCTCCAGCTGAATCTTGTGCAAGTATTTGACTAGGTTGCGATAAATGCTATAGCTCAACCACTTACGGAATTCTTCAAACTCACTGAACCTTTTCAATATAGCATTACGTCGTTTCAACACTCTATCGATTCTTCGGCGCCACCAACGAGGCTTGTTCGTGTGGCGTGCTATGCGCAAGGGAGCGAATTCCTCTAGTAGCTGTAGGAGACCGTTTCTGATCAAATGCCACCTATGTTCCAGAGTTATCACTGCCTATTCAGGAACCCAAGTAATGATAATGGCTCTATCCCTCAAAAATATGGTATTAATCCGGAATAGATTCCGCGTCAAGCGAGACTCAGTTGATAACTTCAACAACTTAAAGAAAAATGAAAAAACAAAATGACCACTCTTACCGACGAGAGCTCCTGCGGTAGTAGTTGAAAACCGGCCACGTTTAGTGATCAGAGCTAGGGAAGAGAAAACAGTCCCGCCACGTCTTCTAGTTGGAAAATTGACGTGCCGCATAAAGGTGTGTTCTTGCACCCATTGCACTAATTCGCCTTCCAATGAGTCAGTCCTACTGAGTACATGCTCACAGTCGGCATATGGTAGGTTGTGGTCGCTAATTGTTACAAAGCTTGGCGCTGAAAAGGCAGCTCGTTAAGCTCCTTGTCCTCTACTCTCCTGGAGGATGGGCTGCGGTAAACGCAGGAAGGCCCTCACTGTGGCATTTTTGGATACGGACTTTCAGCTGAAGGGAAACTCACTTCTGTGGCCAAAGATGCCGCAGGTTCAAGAAGGCAGTTCTGGCCTTTGCAATGCGTGAAATGACTTCAGTTGCAATGCGCCCATCGTTGCTGATGCAGCTGCCAAGGTAAGTGAATTGATCAACCACTCCGAGTTCCACGTTAGCCAGAGTCAATGGGTCATAAAGTGGCAGGCGGTAATGCAGTAACATCATGCACTTTGAAGGTGCGAAACGCAAATCAAATAATGAGACACTTTAGTGAGGCTATTTAGGGTTCATTGTGCCGCCGCAACATCGTCGCAAAGCAAGATGATATCATCCGCATAATCAAGATCAACTAACCTCACCAGGCATGAGCTTAACGCCTACATCGTGAGATTTCGCAAGGGAATACTCTATGATAGAGACCACGACGAAATTGAACAAAGATGGGGAAATCAGACAACCCTGACGAAAGCCACTTGTGATCGGAAAGCTATCCGACAAGACACCATAGACCATGACGCGGCCTGTAGTGTTCAAATAAGATGTTCCCATATTTTATAGGGACACTTTTCTGCACAAGTATTTCGAAAAAAATTGATCGCTCTGCAGAATCGAAAGCACTCCTGAAATCGAGGAAGACAGCAATTTTCGGTCTGCGGTATATGTGACGCTGTTCTGGCACCTGCCGCAAAGTGAACATATGATCTATACAGTCACGTCCTGGGCAGAAACTTGCCTGCTCTTCCCTAATCCGAGATTCCCGTACCATAGTGATGTGGCGAACGAGAATCGAGGCCAGTAATTTTGTAACAACTGGTGTTAGGCCAATACCCCTGTGGTTAGCACACTTTGTGCGACTGCCCTTTTTGTATATTGCCACTATAATCGATTCGCGTAAGCCGAGACACACCGTTCCTTTTAGATAGATTCGAATAAAGAGGCCAGTGCGTTGCAGAGGACCTCACCTCTATCCATAAATAGTGCAGGTGGAAGGGAATCCGAGCCAGTGGCAGGAAAACGATTGAGGGCCGTGATCGCGTTTCAAACATCGGCCTCCGACGGAGGCTCTAAACTAACCGTCCGTGGCTCCTCCTGCATCACCTGAGTAGGAAGAGGTCCGGGAGCAGTGGTCCAGCTGAACTGATCTTGCAACTTCCGCCCAAAGAGCCATACGGCGCTCCTTATTGTGTACCAGCGCACCCGCGCTGTCTCTGATTGTCTCACTGACGCCTGGTTTTCTGGGACCAGTGGTGCGGATCATCTGGAAGAGTCTACAGTAAGTGACTACGGCTTCTGCCTCCTCTATTACTTGAGCCCTACTGGTCCACCAGGCTTCCTTGTCAGCACGTAGGCTCAGTTTTAGTTCGTGCCTAGTAGCCAGTCTGGTCACATTGTGTTCAGAGCCAGCCAGGAGGTGTCTTCTAGATTCCAACAGCTTCAACGACCTCTCGGATATCCAGTGACTGGTGCGGTGACGATTGATAGTACCAGAAGCAGATGCTCCTGCGTCATGCATGGCGGCCGAGATCCCATTCAATTGAAGCCCAGTGTCATTAGGACAAGACAGCGGAAGTTCGGTATGCAGTGTCTTGACAGGCTTGCCTGTTTGAGGGCTAAGACTTTCTCGGTTGCCAATCGGTATATATATATATACATATATATACATATACATATACGTATACATATATATATATATATATATATTTGCAACAGTCTATGAATAGACATTGCACCATCGGAAACCATGGAACTCAAAACAAGGTACAGAAATAGTAAAAGAAAACACAACACAACAATGTCCACGGTTTCGTCAGAGGGCGAAATACTACCCGGTTGCCCAAGCCGAAGTAGGGTGTTGACTTAGGGGACACCACCCCGAGCCTTTGGCTGAATAGCCTGTCCGCAAGGCAGCGGAGCGAATTCAGGGAATCGCGCCCATTGGGAGCCGGTGACTGATTGATCAGTTCATACGCCTTTCGTTTGTTCCTTTGCCAAACAGGGCCCAATGCTCCCCGAAATTACAGCATCAACTTGCTGGAATACAATGCTTCGCCAGGATGAAGCAAGGTTGCCAATCGGAGGGGACACTTGGTGCGTCTCCCGGTAAAGTTCAAGGAGAAGCGACAACGTACCAAGGCATGATCAGAGTCAACGCAGGTATTCCAGCACCAGCGGCAATCCAGGATGGAACCACGCCATCTTTAACTTATGGCTATGTGGTCAATTTGGGTCCATCGCTGGCCAGCTACAGGAGGACGCCAAGTGGCACTTCGGCGCCCACTGTGTCTAAAAGCAGTGCTACTAAGAAACAACTGGTGCTCCGCACACAGTTGCAGCAGACGCTCATCGTTGTCAGTCCGTTCGAAGTTAAGCCCACAATTACCACCCAGTTGAACTTCTGAAGAGCTCAGACGCCCTACTTGTGCGTTCATGTCCCCTGCAAGTACTATAATATCTGAACTGGTAGCACTGCGTAGTAGCGCGTTCAGTTCGTGATAGAATGTGTCCTTGACAGTATTTGAACTGCAGTTGATGGGAGCATAAGCGAAAATCATGAACAAACAGCGTTTTGTACTACTTCGTGAATCAACCTTAGCTGATAGCGTCAAACGGGATGCACATAAACGGCTGTTCATCGAAATTCAATCAAGCAACGATGACTCAGCCTTGGAGCTTAGAATGATACCTATACCAGCTTGACCTGTGAGTGCTGCATCGGCGTCACCGGATGCGTGCAACCAATAACGTGATAAGCCGGGTGTGGTGAACTCAACAACCCCATTATGGTTATTGATCCTAGTTTCGGACACAACACACATCAATATTCAGTGTGTCCAAGGTGCGTGTGAGTGTAGCCTGTCGACCTATTTGTTTTGGAGTGCGAACGTAGAACGCCGACATGGAAACGGGACAGCGTGGCCTTAGAAGGGGCTGTTGCCGATAGACGTCCGATGGGTGTTGTGGGAAGGTGGATGCAGATGGTTTTACTCCAGTGGTACTTCGGTCGCTGTCAATCAATCTGGGAATTATATAAGGAAGATTAGTAATGGGGGTCGGGATGGGAGTAAAACAGGTGGAAAAGAAAGAAGGGGGCGCCAGCAGCGGCATGCTTTCGCTTATCCACCCTGCTTTATGCAGCAGACAAGGCGACCCTTAATAATCTGCGCGACGGCCGATGAGGGATGAAGTTAATGTTGGAAGAAAAAGTCATTGTTGTATGTGGGCTGAGATCCTGCCAAGTCGCTCAGAGTTAGACAGGAGGACAATTAGGGTCCTCATCCAAAGCCTTTACTCAAACGCGTGTCCGCAAAGCAGCGGGGAGATGGCGATGATTTAGTTTCACAGAAATGGACGCCATTCCATTTCAAACCCCCAACCTGGAGAACCAGGAGACTGAGTTTGTCTGACCTCTCACCATTGACCAACCTGGTAGGAGTAGTTCTCAAGAGGCCTGGGGGAACCATCCAGTACAGCTCAATGGGTCAATGAGGTACGCAAACCGTTGCACCACGTGAAGGTCCAGTCTCGTGGCGGCGATATATCAACAATACGGAGTATATCATGAACACGTCTCCTATGCAAATCACGCCAAGCCTTAGTTTCCCGTACCACCGGCTTTTCTTGGTTGTAAATAAGCATGTTCCTCTGCCTGCTAATAGCCATTTCAATAATACGCACATACTGCTCGAAATGGGAACGTAACTCATTAAGTTTTCTAGCGGCACATCGATGGTAAGTCCTTGTTGCTCTTCTGCTAAATTGAGCCTATGCAGATGGTATTTGTCCAAGACTGCTTAACTCTCAGTGACATGACGAGGCTGAATTGGAAGTTTCCCACCCAGCAAAAGCGAGCAGGTGTCCGCCAAGCACACACAACGGAAACAAATCCATTACGATTTAGGGTAAAATGAATATACATCTACCGATTCATTGTTGTGCTACCATAGTAGGCACCTATCACACTGAATACCCGTTTCTATTACACCAACGAAGCTATGCTCTCTACAACAAAAGGTGTCTGTTGACTCCATGTCCAACGCAGGGCGACCGAAAATACACGGAAAATATTACCTTCATAGCTATCCAAACATGATACAATTATTGGAGGACACAAAAAATGGAGCTTAATAATAAAACGCTAGTTAATCGATGGCACAAAAAATACGGAAACGAACCCAAGGGTAAGAAAATGAGGTCAGTAACAGTCACAAAAAATAGTGCGCGGCGGTGCAATTCGCAAAGCCTACCGAAAAGACGTTTGTAGCAAATTATGGTTATAGGTGGAACCGTAGAACTCCAGGTAGGAGCAGAGGGACCGAGACACAGGAGAAGAAATCCGTATGCCCAAGGTTCCGCTTTATTTGAAGACTGGTACAGTGTTCTTCAAACACTGTTTAAGTTTGATGAAAGCATCAAGACAGAAAAAATCACAGGTCGCTATCCGCAGCAAAGAACTGTGGTGTGCAATGGTTCAGAAGCAAGGAAGTCGATCGATGGAGTAAAGAAGTACAAGACAATGTGTTCCATAGACGCAGCAGAGCAATATAACAATCAACCATCACTGGAATGGTAGAGAGCAGAAGAGGGATCCCGTGTCAGTTCCTTCGCTTCCCGTTCAAAGCAGGGATCGCGCGGATCATTGCGATACGCCGTTCATAGGGAGCCATCACGATCGCAGCGAAAACAACACGATCTCCGCTTGCTCAGCAGATAAGAATTCAACAGTCGTTGGAAACTTTCCTCACACTGTGCGCTGACGACTGCTTCTGGTATATTGTTCCAGTCCATCACCACACGGGAGGATAGAGTGACATCGGAATGGACTTGTAGTCACATCGGCTTAAACAGTTTCCAGGAGTGACCCCTTGTCGAACTATTAACTCTGAGTTGCAAAGAACTTTATTTCATTTCCCATCATCCCTCGCAGAATGCGTCTGGCGTAAATCAAGTCACCACGACGACGACGATAAACCAAGGGAAATATGTTCATCGTTCGAAATCGCTGGTCGTAAGAAAAATTGCGGAACGCAGAGATCGATTTCCACCCTCGTCATTGGACCATCTCTAGGAGAACACATTCGGTCTTTGTAAGAAGGCAGATCGCGGGTAAGTCGAATACGAGGATGGACGTATATGGGAAGTGAAGAGGAGTCTGAAAACCTCAGGAGTCATACGGGAGAAAGATCATATTATACAGAATATCCTATTGGCGGCTGCTACCCTCCTCAAGGTGTACCGGATTGTGCGCAAATGAGGAGACAGAAGGACACTAAGGTCCTCACAAGCAGCGTCCCTGAGGAAGAAGCCAGCTATGTGATAAACATCAAACGGGTACGGAGCACCGATAGGGAGGACTAAACACTTTTCGTAATTGATAAGCAAATGCCACTCCAGTGACCAGCTGTGCAGGCGGTCGAAGGTCTCTTGCAATCGGTCAGCATGCTCAAGCTCGGACATTTCTAGCCACATCTTTAAGTAGTCAGCATATAGCAAACAATCCGTACAGAACTCTGATGGAAGGTCGTTGACGAATAGTTTGAACAATTCAGGACCGAGGACGGAGTCTTGTGGAACTGCACTGGTCATGAGAACAGGTTCAGAGTAAGTTTCGCTCACTTCATTCGTATATTACGGCCTTTCCAAAAATCAGCGATTGATGTCTCCACAGAAACGCCAATACCCCGAAGTTTAAATAAGAGCCATTCGTGCGAAACTCTATCAAATGCTTTCCTGAAGTCGACAAAGACGACGTCCAGGCGTTGTCGGCATCCAACGATTTAGCCCATTTTTCTCTGGCCACAAGCAGGTTGGAGGCACATGAGCGTGCCCTACGGAAGGCATGTTGAGCAAGAGAGAGGATAACCACATTATCAAGGTGGCGATTCAGGGTCCTCTTAAGAATCCTCTCCATGACTTTACATACTATGGATGTTAAACAAATCGGTCGATAGTTTACAGGATATTGATGATTTCCACCTTTGTATATGGACTTGACGGTACTTATTTTCTAAACAATCGGGAGAAGTCCTGCACCGAGGGATCGTTAGAAAACTTGGCAGACAGGTACGGTAATGTGTTCAGTCACTGTCTTGAGAAACAGAGGATGTAGCTCATCAGGACCTGGCGGGGAATTCGGATTTATTTGAAAGAGAAGCTTGGCACGGCGTGCTTGTCGTCTTTAATCTTACGAGATTTTCTTTACCGAAATCCTATTTCCAGAACAGTAGCTGAAAAACACTGCACAGAAAATTTGGCTGTCAGTTTTCTTTTGATCCGTAAGGACTTGAAGTGCCAACAGACTCGGAACCTCTTGAGGATTCATTCTGAAGTTACTGAATAAGGGATATAATGTCCTCAAAATGCTTGGATTGTTGTAAAGCTGTCACTTCTCATTCGAAGGCTGTTCAATGTTCCTTCTGCGAAGGGTGGTTGCACATTGCATGTTGTAACATCGGTCCAGATCTGTACCATGCACTGCAGAGGACCACTTCCTCAGTTGTCTTTATTTGTGACCCTTGTCGGGCAAGGCTGAGTGTCAGGCGTGTTTCGAATGGCCTACCTCCAATCAGTCCATGTCCCTCATGCTCGCATTCTGTGCAAAAGAAAAAGGATGCTCTGCTGCTCCCTATCTTGCCTTCGTCTGCCTCTGGCCCGGATACTCCCTCTGGAAAGCAAAGTTTTATTTCTCCAATTTTATCGCCAGAACCATCATCCATGGACCGACAGTTCAACGAAAACAAGGAAAGGACTTCTGCAGCAGTAGCGGGCAGCAGGGTAACTCTGGTATCCATGATTCTAGAGACTCCGTTAAGTAATAAGAAGAAGGCTGCAAAATCTGGGTCTAATCCGAATTCTTCCCAGTCGCAGTTTAAACATGTTATCGATAAAGTGAATCAGTTGGAGCATATCATTAAGGCAAATCTTTACCCGCAAAAGCCGCACCAACGTGAAGGAAGCCGGGTTGTTTCAAGGGTCACAAGACGCTCTTTCTCCAAAGGGCCCTATGGATAAATCAGGAAATCAAATCGCTCATGCTGATAAGGCGAAAACTGTGGGGCCGGTTCAAGTTCACTCAGACGGCTTAAGATTACGCTCAGTACAAAGAGGTTAGAAATTTATGTACACAGAGAAAGCGCGAGAAGCGAGAACTATATGAGCAGAATATAGCAGAGCAATCTGCGATTAATCCGTAAGATTTGTATACCTAAAAAGAAGCACCAAAGCTGGCAACGGTATACTTGCACTGTATTAAAGCAAAGATGACACCGTGTTTCATGATGACTTGGCGAAAGCTTGTATTCTAGCTTCGCAATATCCATGTGTGTATGACGGAGGCGCAGTTGGTTGTTACGATTTTCCCAGTCACCTTTCTCCTTTAGAGCATGTCGAAATTACTACTGACAGTACTGGAACTGCTTCTAGAGTTGAACTTGAATTCTTTATCGGGTCCCGATGGCTTATTCCTCAAGGTGGTGACGGGATTCATTGCTGCACCTATTTGTAAATATTTAGGAATTCACTTGAAACAGGTCGTCTCCCAACAAAATGGAGAGCAAATGTTGTGAAACCGATGTACAACGGTGGGAATCGCCAAGACCCAGTGAACTACCGACCAATTTGCCTGTCAACAATCTACTGTAAAACCATAGAAAGGATTTTGAAACAGGCCTTGCATCTTCACTCTGAAAAATTGGACGCCATCTCTCCTACTCAGCACAGATTTTGGAGGGCACGCTCTTGCATTACCAATCTGCTTGTTGTCCGAGAAAAGTGGCCTCGTAGTTTTTGTGGACTTTAGCAAAGCGTTTGATAGGGTGCCACACAAGCGACGCCTTATCAAACTTAGGCAGATTGGCATCGCTGGTAATTTTCTCGCCTGGATCGCTGACCCCTTAGATGACCGTAGTATGAGGGTGAAGGTTAACGAAGTCGACTCTGGTCCTGTTCTTATGACTAGTGGGGTTCCACAAGGCTCCGTTCTTGGTTCCGAACTATTCAAAATCTTTAGAAACGATCTCCCGGAGGTGCTCCAAGTCGACTGCTTGATCTATGCGGATGATCTTAAATTGTGGTCGGAAGTATCCAGGCTTGAAGATGCTGATAAGTTGCAAGTGACGCTCGATCTGTTGCACGATTGGTCTATCAAGTGGCAAATGCCTATAAATCGTGATAAGTGCTGTGTTCTCTCGATCAATGATCAAGAACCTTTCGGTGCTTACCACATTGGTGGTTTAATGAGAAAGATTTGGGTATACTTATTTCTCCCGTCGCAACGAGACTGGACCTTCACGTGGTGCGACGGTTTGCGTACCTCATTGACCCATTGAGCTATACTGGGTGATGCCTCCGGGCACCTTGAGAGCTACTCCCACCAAGTTGGTCAATGGTGAGAGGTCAGACAAACTCAGTCTCCTGGTCCTCCAGGTTGGGGGTTTGAAATGGAATGGCGTCCATTTCTATAAAACAAAATCACTGCCACATCCCCAATGCCTTGCGGACAGGCTTTTAAGCCAAAGGCTTTGGATGAGGACCTTAATCGTCCTCCTGTCTACGTCTGGGCGCTCTGGCAGTATCTCAGCCCACATACAACCATGACGTCTTCTCCAAACATAAACTTCATCCTGCATCGGCCGCCGCGCAGATTATCAAGGGCCGCTTTATCTACTGCATACAGCAGGACGGATAAGCGAAAACATGCTACGGCTGGAGCCTCCCTTCTTTCTTTTCCACCTTTTTCTCTTACTCCCATCCCGACCCCCATTACTAACCTTCCTACTATAATTCCCAGCTTAATTGACAGCAACAGAAGTGCCACTGGAGTAGAACCATCCGCAGCCACCATCCCACAACACCCATCGCACGTCTATCGGCAACAGCCCCTTCTAAGGCCAAGCTGTCCCGTTTCCTTGGCGATATTCAACGTTCGCACTCTAAGACAAACAGGTCAACAGGCTGCACTCGCAAGCACCTTGGATACACTGGGAATTGATGTGTGTCCGAAACTAGGACCAATGACCATAATGGGGTTGTTGAGTTCACCACACCCGGATCATCATGATATTGGTTGCACGCATCCGGTGACGCCGATGCAGCACTCACAGGTCAAGCTGGTATAGGTATCATTCTAAGCTCCAAGGCTGAGTCATCGTTGCTTGATTGAATTCCGGTGAACAGCCGTTTATGTGCATCCCGTTTGACGCTATCAGCTAAGGTTGATTCACGAAGTAGTACAAAACGCTGTTTGTTCATGATTTTCGTTTATGCTCCAATCAACTACAGTTCAAATAATGTCAAGGACACATTCTATCACGAACTGAACGCGCTACTACGCAGTGCTACCAGTTCAGATATTATAGTACTTGCAGGGGACATGAACGCACAAGTAGGGCGTCTGAGCTCTTCAGAAGTTCAACTGGGTGGTAATTGTGGGCTTAACTTCGAACGGACTGACAACGGTGAGCGTCTGCTGCAACTGTGTGCGGAGCACCAGTTGTTTCTTAGTAGCACTGCTTTTAGACACAGTGGGCGCCGAAGTGCCACTTGGCGTCCTCCTGTAGCTGGCCAGCGATGGACCCAAATTGACCACATAGCCATAAGTTAAAGATGGCGTGGTTCCATCCTGGATTGCCGCTCATACGGGCGTACCTGTGTGGACTCTGATCATGCCTTGTTACGCTGTCGCTTCTCCTTGAACTTTACCGGGAGACGCACCAAGTGTCCCCTCCGATTGGCAACCGAGAAAAGTCTTAGCCCTCAAACAGGCAAGCCTGTCAAGACACTGCATACCGAACTTCCGCTGTCTTGTCCTAATGACACTGAGCTTCAGTGGAATGGGATCTCGGCCGCCATGCATGACGCAGGAGCATCTGCTTGTGGCACTATCCATCCTCACCCGCACCAGTCACTGGATATCCGAGAGGCCGGTGAACCTGTTGGAATCTAGAAGACACCTCCTGGCTGGCTCTGAACACAATGTGACCAGACGGGCTATCAGGCGTGAATTAAAACGGAGCCTACGTGCTGACAAGGAAGCCTGGTGGACCAGTCGGGCTCAAGAAATGGAGGAGGTAGGAACAGTAGGCAATTACCGCAAGCTCTTCCAGATGATCCGCACCACTGGTCCCAGGAAACCAGGCGTCAGTACGACAATCAGACAGCGCGGGTGCGCTGATGCACAATAAGGAGCGCCGTATGGCTCGTTGGGCGGAACATTCAAGATCAGTTCAGCTGGACCCCTGCTCCTGGACCTCTTCCTACTCAGGTGATGCAGGACGAGCCATGGGCGGTTAGTTTAGAGCCTCCGTCGGAGGCCGAGGTCCGAAACGCGATCACAGCCCTCAATCATTTTCGTACCGCTGGTCCGGATTCCCTCCCATCTGTGCCATGTAAGGATGAAGGTGAGGTCCTCTGCAAAGCACTGACCTCCTTATTCGAATCTATCTGGAAGGAAGTGTCCCGGCTAATTGGAGCGAATCGATCATAGTGGCAATATACAAAAAGGGCAGTCGCACAGACTGTTCTAACTACGAGGGTATTAGCCTAACGTCAGTTGTGACAAAATTACTGGCCTCGATTCTCGTTCGTCACCTCACTGCGGAACGAGAATCTCGGATTAGGGAAGAGCAGGCCGGTTTCCGCCCAGGACGTGGCTGTATAGACCATATATTCACTTTGCGGCAGGTGCTACAGCAGCGCTACGCATACAGCAGACCGACAACAGCCGTGTTCCTCGATTTCAAGAGTGCGTTCGATTCAGTCGATCGATCGATTCTGTTCGAAATACTTACGCGGAAAGGTGTTCCCACGAAATATGTGAACATCCTTCGTGCTCTATACTCGAACACTACAGGCCGCGTCAGGGTCTACGGTGTCCTATCGGATAGCTTTCCGACCACAAGTGGCGTTCGTCAAGGTTGTCCGATTTCCCTACTTTTGTTCAATTTCCTCGTGGATTCTATCACGGAGTGTTCCCTTGCGGAATGCCCCGATGTAGGCGTTGCAGTGCTACCTGGTGGAAGGTTAGTTGATCTAGATTATGCGGACGATATGGTCTTGCTTTGCGACAATGTTGGGGCGGCACAATTATCCCTGAATAGCCTGTCTAGAGTGGTCCCATTATTTGATATGCGTCTCCCACCTTCAAAGTGCAAAGTGTTGCTGCAGGACCACCAGCCACTTGATGACCCCTTGACGCTTGCTAACGAGGAAATCGAGGTTGTTGATCATTTCACTTATCTTGGCAGCTGCATCAGCAGCGATGGCGCATAGTAACTGACGGCAGCTCACGCATTGCAAAAGAGAGAGCTAGCTTCTTGAAGCTGCGTCATCTTTGGTGACAGAAGGGAGTTTCCTACGTCTGAAAGGCCGGGTATACAAGGCCACAGTGAGGGCCGTTCTGCTCTATGGTAGTGAGACTTGGCGCCTTCGGTCTGAAGATCTGAGGCGCCTTCAAATATTTGATCATCGTTGTCTGCGAAGCATTGTTGGTGTCGGATGGCAGCAGCGTGTACGCAATGATGATGTGCGTAGGAGAGTACTAGGTGGTGATAATCATGCTAGCTCGCTAGAACAACAGATAGCACTGAATAAGTTGCGTTGGCTCGGGCACGTGCTACGTATGCCTGGTCACCGCTTACCTAGGAGGGCCTTGTTTAGTCTGCCAGGTGTAGGGTGGTGCAAGGCTCGAGGTGGACAGAAGTTGACTTGGCAGCGGGAAATGAAGTCACTGACGACCAAACTGGGTACCGTTGGTCCGTCTCGCCTTCTGCGCTGGAGTCCACGTGACTCGCCTTTTGCTTTGCTCGAGACTTTACAGGACATGTCTCGCAACCGACACCAGTGACGCGTCTGCTTCCGTCTCCTAATTGGATTGCCTGTTTAAAGTGTGTTTGATGCTGAGTTATCTGCGGGGTAATGGCTGATTATGACGCGTGGCAGTGAAAGCCCGCAAGGAAGCTGTCTCGCCGATGCCGCCTTACCTTTGCACAATAGCTAGCTGTTTGTGACGGTATGTTGTCTACACAAGGTGTAGGCGCCCTGACCCTGAATGTCTGCTTAGGGCATTAAGGTTTTCAGGTAAGTCCCCCTTCTCTCCCTCGTCTTATGGTTTATTTCATAGATTCTCATGGTTGTATGGCAGCGAAGCATCAGTTCAAATGGCTGATTTACTGCTGTTGATGATGTTGATACTTATTTCTCCAGACCTAAGAACATCCCAGGACACGTTGCGGAAGGTAGCATCTGCGAACAGGATGCGCTGTGCCATACAAACGTCGTTCTACAAATTGACACCGCAGAAATACAGGCTCCTGTTTTCCTTTTACGTTCGTCCAATATTGGAATACGGCGTATCTGTCCTACTCCCAGTCACGAAGATTGAATGTGTTGATCGAGAAGGTTCAGTTGCGAGGATCCAAGCCTGTGTCATTGCTAAGTGTTTTACCTTATCCCCTTCGTCTCCAGTGTATGAACTTATTTAATCTGGATTACCGCCGTCGCCGTGGTGATCTGATTTATACTAGACGCATTTTAAGGGGCGAGCTGGGAAAGGTGCAGCAGTTCTAGCTCGACAGATTGTTCCACACGGGGTCACAGCTTGAAGCATTTTAAACCTCGGAGGAACCATGTCCGGTCCTATGTCGCGTTATAAACAGGGGTTGTGTATGAGTGGAACAATCTCCTGAATGTGTGGGAAGTGCCCAAACAGAGGAATGTTTTAAACAACGATTGACAAATACATTGTAACAATCCCCCGGGGGACACAGTTTAGCAACAACACGTGTCATCCAGCCAATAAACGGGAGGTGGAGCTGACACCGGTTTTCTCTTCCTCTCTCTACAACTCTATGAACTCTATGTACTAAGCTGTTCACACCACGAAAGCTCGACGCTCGCTCAGGCCTCACCTTGTCCAACCGGGTGGTGAATGAGTAACAGTTACCAAAGGAAATCGTTAACGAACCTTCAGTGGAATGTTTCAAGAGGCTTTTAGACAAACACTTAATGAAGACCCTGGGATCTTGGGCTGCAACTACGACGAGCCACCGAGGAATGTCACCACACCACGACAGGCAGCTATTCCACATTGAATAGGAGTCGACGGAGCTGACAACGGCTCTTCCCTCTGCTCTCAACAACACAATGAATCAGAGCTGATTTCTAGGTGAGAGTAAGCAATTTTTCTAGATGTGGTAAAGGACTAATGTAGCCAGTACGCGGGCGTCACGGTAACACGTTAACAGGTAAGAGGTCGATCGGTTTCGCTTCCTGTTATCCATACCTTTATATTCCACTCCGGCACTTCCCCTTCCATCCTCCGTGCTTCTTTAGCTGCCACCTTCACAACGGTCTCTTACTAGGCGGCTCAAGCGTACAGCCGTCTACGGGTTATTTACTTTGCATTGCAGCTTGCCGCACTACTTGGACAAGGAATATCTTGGAACGCCGGACCGAAGGAATATTACACTAAGCGGTGTGTATTCCAACTAATAGGGAACTTAAATGTACTTACCTCATCACACAATTGCACCATGCGGCGGGTACTTTCGAGGCTCTAGAATGTAAGTCCAATGATTCACACAGAGTACCTCATCAGTGGTCTTGTGCATCCGCATCTTTAGGAGCTCCAGCTCTGTCATCGGTCTTTTTTCTCCAGTGTCCTGGATAGAAAATAATGAACAAGCAGTTACGAACGCTAACCATCATGAGAGATCGGAGGAAACGTGCACGAGGTTGAAGGACATGAATGGATTCAAGGTCGTGGGGTTGCAAGTTCAAGTTCAAGTTCAAGTTCAGTTGGGACCGGAACGATAGGATAATCCCGTGAATGTTCCTTCTTTTGCGTATCGTTGGATCGGGAATTGACAGGTTTGCTTGAGATGTTGAAAAGTCTAAAACAAAGACCGCATCACACCCTGTCCAACCAATTACTGCCCACATTTTCCTGCCCAGCAGTCCCTGCCGGGCCGGTTTATGTGAAGTAAAAGAGTGAAGGGTAAGTTAAGAAAAGAAAAGGAGGAATGTCAGCTAAATAATGATAATACCAAGGTGAGAAGAAGATTAAAAAAGAACGAAGGGGAAGTTGAAGATACAAGTCGGTTAGGAGAAGGGGAAGGTTTGGTACTGCCACCCTAGAGCATCTAATTGACGCTCGAAACCCTCTACCGTAGACTCCCTAACCACGTGCGCTGGAAGCGAGTTCCAACGTTCAATAATTCGACGCGACAAGCGAGTTTCCGTCCTTACCCGGTCAGAACGCTGTTTGTGCAGCTTCAACGGGTGACCTCGGAGACTAGGCAGCTTGGCGGGACTAAATAGCCAGGATAAATTTGGACCAATCTTACCCGTTAAGATACGGTAAGTGAGAATCAAGTCTCCTCTAATTCTGCGGTAGTGCATTGAGTACATACCCAAGCTAAGCAAACGTTCCGGATACGTTTGCCCCCGTAATCCTTGCACTAACCTTGTACCCACTCGCAAAACCCTCTCCAGTTCCATTTTGTCCCTTACAAGACAAGGTGGACAAGCCTGGATACAGTACTCTAAGTGAGGTCGCACGAAAGCTGAGAACAGCTTCACAAAGATATTGGCCGTTAGGACACCGAAGGAGCGGCGAATAAACCACATCAAGAAAATGAGGTAGCGCTCCTACGGCCCGCAGGATAAAAACTTGGATAAAATTTTGCCAAAAAAAGAACATCTCTTTTGCATAAGTGTTTTATACATCTTAGTATTTTGAAACTAATAATTCTACAATATTTCTTGAGATCTGCCTTCGAGATTGATTGGTTTGCGTTTATCCAAGCAAGCATAATTTAGCATGTCGAAGCGTATAAGTGCCCCGTTGCGACTGGGGAGAAATCTCAAATGAGGCACGGTGTTAATTTACCGTCCAACAAGTTGTAATGCGGAGGGGAATTAGGCCTCTCAGCTCAAGTTCAAGTTCGGTTGGGACCAGAAAGATAGGATAATCTCGTGAGTGTTCCTACTTTTGCGTATCGTCGGATCAGGAATTGACAGGTCTGCTTAAGAAGTTTAAAAGCATAAAAAATGGCCGCATCACAGCCTGTCCAACCAATTACTGCATACATGTACCTGCCCATCAGTCCCTGCCAGGCCGGTTTATGTGAAGTAAAAGCGTGAAGGGCATGCTAAGCAAACAAGAGGAGGAATGTCAGCTAAAAAGCGATAATACCAAGGTGAGAAAAGTAAAAAGAACGAAGGGAAAGTTGAAGATACAAGTCGGTTAGGAGAAGGGGAAGGTTTGGTACCGCCACCCAAGAGCATCTAACTAACGCTCGAAACCCTCTACCTTAGACTCCCTAAAAAGTGCACCTTAAGCGGATTCTAATGTTCAATAACTCGACGTGACAAGCGTGTTTTCGTCGTTACCCGGTCACAACGCTCTTTGTGCAGCTTCAACGGGAGACCTCGAAGACTAGGCAGCTTGCCGGGACTAAATAGCCAGGACAAGTCTGGAACGATCTTACCCGTTAAGGTACGATAATTGAGGATCAGGTCTCCTCTACTTCTTCGGTAGTGCATTGAGGACCCACTTAAGCTAAGCAAACGTTTGGGATACATTTACCCACGTAATCTTTGCACTAACCTTGAACCCACTCGCAAAACCCTCTCCCGTTCCATCTTGTCCCATAAAAGACAAGATGGACTAGCCTGGATACAGTACTCTAAGTAGGATGGCACAAAAGCTGAGAATAGCTTCACAAAGATATTGGTCGTTAGGATACTGAAGAAGCGGCGAATATACCACATTATAAGGAGCCCTCTACAAACAGACTTCCTCCAATTGTCCCCAGTGTGATGCAATGTGGTATAGGTAGTACCTAGATCAACCTGCTGAATGAAAACAGGGAGTTCTCTTCCACCAACTACATAACGCGTGGGAGGACTGGCACCTCCAATGCGGAGCACAGAACATCTCGCCTGCTTTATGGGCCCCAACCATAAGGTCGACCAATCACAGAGCTTATCCCAGGCACTCTGAAGTGCCTCAGGGCCACCAGGGATATCCACAATATTCCAGAGCTTGAGGTCATCAGCAAACAATAGCGACGGTACTCCAAGCCCTTTGCGTAGGTCGTTGACAGAAATTGCGAAAAGCAACGGCTCTAGAACCGAGCCCTGCGGAACGCCAAAAATAACAGCTTGTCTAAGCGAAAGGCTACGCCCCATGCGTACACACTGCTCTCCACTCTGGGAAAGCAGAGACCATTAAGGGCGGTTCCCGATATCCCATACGATCTCAACTTCATTGAGAGTCGCTGATGTGGGACAGTATCAAAAGCTTTCGAGAAGCCAACGAAAAGCACGTCGATGACCTGACCGTTGTCTATTGCCTCAGCCCAGCTTTCCCGAGCTCCAAGTAAATTTGTCAGACATGAAAATCCCTTACGGAATCCGCGCTGCGCCGCACTGAGAAGGTTAAACTTAAGCAGGTGATTCTCCACCGAATAAATAAATAAATAAATAAATAAATAAATAGGTATATTTCTAGACCTGCTAGAGGCTGCACCCTAAAGGGTTCAGATCAATGCTTACATTTATCCGATGCTCTTGCATGGAAGTTGGTAAAATATATGTTCATCGTTAGCAATTGCAAATGCATTGGCACTGTTTAGTATACAGCTACTGGGTCGCAGGCGCCCACCTTGACATTTTTCTGGTTCCTTCGGGCGATATTGAGCTCCTTGTATTTCATTGTGAATACTTCGCGGAGGTGTAGTTTGCCTTTTCTCCTTGAAACAGAATCCAATTTGCCACAAGTTCACTTTAAATTGATCGCACAATAATTGGCCACTCAGTTGCCCCAATTTTTCAAAAACCTAACTACTACACTTGTTAAGCTGGCAGACCGGTATTTCGCGGGCAAAACCTTGTGCCCGCCCTTAAAAATCGGACAGGTGATTATCTTCTTCCATTCCGAAGGTAAGACACAGCTGTCGAGTGATATTGTAACCACGCATGTCAGAGGGCCACTTAGCTCAGCGGCCAATTCATGCAGCAGCTTGGGATGCATTGTATCAGGTGCAGAAGCTTTGGATTGAAGTATCCCTTGTACTAGCCCCAAGCTTTGTGTCTCAGTTAGGCTGCTTTCAGTTAGGCAAGCATCCGCTGGAACGTTTGTGACCAGCTCAACCTGAGGTACAGATGCCTCATGAGTAAGGAAACCAATATACTGTTCGCTAAGTATACAAGGATTATCATGGTCTGTAAGCCCATGGGTCCCGTCCGCTCGTAGTAAAGCCGGTATAGACGAGTTTGTACCGCTGCGTCTCTTTACGTAAGCAAAAAACTTCCTTGGATTTGTTACGGCTGCGTTAGCCAAATTCTCCTCGTACTGAAGACGAAGAGTTCTAGGAGGTCGCTTACATTTATTTCTGACCGCTCGATAGCTTTCGTACGTGCTGGTCGATGAAGCCGCTTGGTAAGTTCGCCAGCGCTTAGAGAGCTTCCTGAGCAGGTATTTACCCATATGATCTATCCATGGAGGCTGCGCCTATGGCACCCGTCTCTTAATGAGTGGGACGTGGGGAGCAGAGACCTCGGAAAGGTATACCTTAAATTGCTCTCAGGCTGTCTCAACAGCGTCAGCCAAGATGACCGCACAACGCAGCATTGAAGCTTTGTCTCGTATTGCGTTAAAGTCTGCCCGCCAAATATCTGGACATACCTCAGCGGTAGCTTGACGACACTTAGTTAGAGCACAACGAATGGATATGCAAACATGTTCACTGGCTCCTAAAGGACGGTCGTAGGTAATATCACTTACGAAATCGTGTGCCGTAGAAAAATGAGATCAAAGATGGACGGAATTTGGTTGCGCGCATATCTAGTCGAGAGGTACATGAACTGATGCAAAGTCCGTTGCAATGTTAGCTCAAGGAGATCCCACCGCCAAACTGCAAGATAAATCAGCCCAGCAGGCTTCAGAGAGGTTGCAGTCCCTCAGTATTAAATAAATAAATAAATAAATAGTTTATTCTCGAATTTGTCGAGACACACCAAGTAAGGCATGATTAATATTTACATACAATATTGCCTCGCAACAAACACGTTGCTATGAGTGTAGTCGGCGAAAAGCCGAAGGATGTACAGGCTACGGAAATTGTGTAAGTAGTCATGAGGGATAGAGTCATCAAGGACTGACGAAACGTTGAATTCTAGAGTGCGTAGTGTAAATAGTCAGGGCACTACATGTGTAATGAAAACGATACTATAGGCATGGTGTAAATTAGTATTGAAAGTGTTAGGGCAATATTGAATAATGATTCTGGTCGACTTGCCAGAAGGTGGTTCTGGGCAGTGACTTTATTCAGTGGCGAGTCACATCCGCCACGTCACAGTGTTGTTATGCGGACATTTGTGGCTTTTTATAGGGAGAACGCTTGCCAGGCGAAAACCCACCACGTCCTGGAACACTGTCAGAAATTTGCTGGTGCACTAATATACAACTGGCAGACAAGGTTTTCGACTGATTTCACCCTCAGATATCTGCAGCCAAATGACCTTCAAGTATCTCTGTTATTTGGGCAGGTATCTTAGGCAAGGCCGCCATAATGGCTGAGGCGAATCGAGGATGGGGGTTTCAAGAAGAATCCTCTTTGTGGGTATCCAGGTGGGCAGGACGTCAATTTCTTGTGTCTGGATTATTCAGGAGTGTGAAGTTATCAAATCCAGTTATCATAATTGGACAACGGTCATGGTAATGAGTGCAGTTTGTCCGTTTCTTGTACTGGCATGTGCTCTATAGGTCCTCATTGGTTGTCCTGTCCCGGACAAAAAGCGGTTTCTCGGTCCAATCTTAGATCCCAAAAACTTCCGGACCTCGGAGAAAAGGGAAGGTGAGAGACAACCAAGGCCGAAACGAACAGACGTGGAAACAAACATTCTTAAACTCCCATGTTTTAACACTTAGAGTGGAGACAAGTGATGTACAATGTGCAGCAATGATTGTGCTGAAAGTGTCTTTTGAATGTTTTTCGAAGGCAGTGGCCCTATAAGTTGGTTGCTACTATCTACAAGGAATACAGAGCGCTGCTCCATGAAGCAGAGACGCAGTATCAGTTTACAATGATGCGACTATTGCGTGGAAAGATAGAAAGCAGAGTTCGGGGACCAGCGGCGTTTGAACGGTGGATGGACGGCTGGTGGCCAGCCTACATCGAAAGAGATGGTAAGTCAGCGGATAGATAAGAATCATGCGCTGAGTAAACGTTATCAGTGATCAAGACAGAAAGACGACACGAGGGCACTAGGAGTATAGTGCTATGGCCTATTGAAATAGGAAAAGCCTATGAGAGCTAACCTCCTACAAAGGTAAGCGTCGAAACATTTGCTGCAGAAACGGACCCAGGTTACTAGGTGAAAAAGGATTGATCGATAGAAGTGAAGTATTAAAGATCAGTTAAAGGAAAGCGAACGTGCGGAACAAATATATATGTAGCGTCGCGCAGAGAAACAAGTCATACTAGGGTGCTAAGAAAATGGTGAGAAATGAACATCTAGAAATGTAAAGCTAACGGGCGTCTGTGTGCTGACCAAGTGAGAGGAGGGAAGAACTAAGAGGCTAAGAAACATTAATTGACGGAAGGGCAGGGAATAGCCGAAATGCAAGCGTAGAGTAAGGTTGCTTGGAGTATCAGCGCAGTGAGGCCTAACTGCAGCAGCTATGGTGCTAAGGTAATAGTACCAAGCTGGATAGTGCCAGAGAATTTTAGCCCGAGAGTCGGATGACTGCAGGTAATAAGCGCTAAGACAATAAATCAAGTAAAGGATAACTGAACAGTAAGAAGGGTGAGGCAAAACAGCGGCTTGCACTGAATACATGGAGATGCCTGCACGACAGAAGAGAGCAAACAAAGGCTTCATGAAGAAAGGACAACGAACAGCTGGATGCCAGGCATACGTTAAGGCTCTTAACTAGCTTAGAGCAAACATAGGCGAAGACGCGGCGATGCGCATATAATAAGATCATGCTGTGGTGCTAAAGTAATAAAAGTAGGTAAGAATGAGTCGGGAGAAGACAGTGAGAATGTTGAACTACTATTAATTAGGTGTCATGGACGACTGACAGCTGCGCATCTAGCAAGGAGCAGCTGTGCACTGACCGGATGAGGTAAAGAAGGTCGCCAGACGAGATCTAAGAAGGTCGAACAAAGAAACGACAACAGACAAGAAATATGCAAGCTTTCAGTGAGTTGATTGAGGGAGCCATATCATATAATGCTGAACCACGGCGGTGTATAAGTTCACAATTCATGCTATGGTGCTGGGATATTACTACTTTGGAAGAAGCCTGGGAAAGCTAGTCTCACAGCTGGACGCTTACAGGTGAAAAAGTCGAAGACGTTACGACAACTAAGAGATATGAGGACGTCTAGAAAAGGGAGGCTAAGGAGCCGCTGAGCACCGACTTGGAGAGTTAGAAGGTGTGCTAGAGAAAGCTGAAACGTTTATATGGAAAGACATCAAACAGTCGGAGTGCATGCATACATTTAGTGCGCTGAGGATATCGCAGCGTATGAGTCAGAGGCGCGCAGATACTGAGTTTTGTAATGGTGCTAAGATTTCAGTGCTACGGTAGACTGGGCTGGAAAATGCCAGTGAAAGATCTGGAATCCTGCATGAGCAGGCGTCACAGACGTTGCAGCAAGCAACGGATAAATGGAGTATAGAAGGGAGTGGCAATAGAGAAACTGTGCGCAGGCCACATGGTTGATGTTTGCTACACAGGAGAGAGTTAAAAAAGGTTTTATGGAGAGAGGACAGCGAACGGATGAAGCGCAAGCATAGGATATGGTTCATAAATAGTTCAGAGCATAGAAGGCGAAGACGTGGCGACACGCAGAGGATGAAATCATGCCGTCGTGCTAATGTAATAAAAGTAAAAAGCCTGCTCGAGGAGAAGCCGGTGAGGGCTGAACTACAATTAATTAAGTGTCATAGACGAGTGACAGCTGTGCACCTAGCAAGGAGCAGCTGTGCACTGACCGGATGAGGTAAAGAAGGTCGGCAGACGAGAGCTAAGAAGGTCGAATAAAGAAAGGACAACAGACAAGAAATATGCAAGCGTTCAGTGAGTTGCTTGAGGGAGTCATATCAAATAATGCTGAACCACGGCGGTGTATACGTTCACAATTCATGCTTTGGTGCTGGGATATTACTACATTGGAAGTAGCCGGGGAAAGCTAGTCTCACAGCTGGACGCTTACAGGTGAAAAGTCGAAGACAGCTCTTGGCAGCCTGAGTCCGAATAAATTCCATAACCTCCCTGGAGATACTTCCAGGACTTCGATATACCACTACAACTGTAAACTGAGCAGAGGAAGTGCACACAATAGTCGAGAGGGCTTCAACAGTTTGATCCGGCGACTGTAACACACGGGTCCTCAGTACAGCAAATTTACAATTCACTTAAAGTGCTACGCCCCCATCTTGGCGGCCAACAGCGCGATCGCATCTAAGCAATGCTTAGCCAGGAAAACATACTACATCATCTGTGATATCCGGGGACAGCCAGTTTCGATGGTAGCAAGTATGTCAGGAAGAGATTTGTCTACAAGCAGACCCACCTAGTGTACCTTGCTCCTTAGGTTACGCAAATTACTAAGCACTACCCGAAGGAACTCGGCACGACCAACCCTGGGTCATACGCTTCCGGGATGGGTACTGGTATGGCAGAGTTTGGCTTCCGGTTGACCACCTGAAAACCCACAAGACGATAGCCTTGCTTAACAGCCGCCCGCCTGCTATCGTGGCTTTTGATGACTTCCTTTAACTTCAGTCTATCTGCCAATGGGAGCTCGGGCTGAACGCTGACATTAATACCCTTGAGTTTGAATGCAAAGCGCATTAACGCTTTGCGCTCCCCCGGGGTTGAGAGGACTACACGAAGTAGTCGGGGTCGCGGATTTGGCGTATCTACAGGGACGTTCCCCAACCTGGTTAGTTTCCTGATAGTGACAATGGGGAAACCGGGTGGATGCATCTTGTTGACGCAGAGTGTAACGCGCTTATCTACCCATGAAATTCCCCTACTCTTCGTTTCGTGGTCTAGTCTACAGACCTTGGCGGATCGTTGACGGATATCGACCAGCATTCTCATGCGCCTGGCTGGCCGAACAACCTCCTCGTGGTGCCACCTGGGTGGTTCGGGTTTACCCCCTTCCAGCAAATAGTTCGGCGGCAGTGTTCCAGGACGTGGTGGGTTTTCGCCTGGCAAGCGTTCTCCCTAGAAAAAGCCACAAAAGTCCGTTTAACAACACTGTGACGTGGCGGTTGTGACTCGCCACTAACTAAAGTCACCCATTGCTTATCCGGACAATCGCTTCAAGTCCACAGATATCAAGCATCCATTTAGCACTGGCGACACCTTCAAACACATTCAAGCAAAACGACAGGAAACATTTACCAATCTCATAAACAACTCTAAACACGCCTACATGCAAACGTACATACGTTCATACATAAACATATGCAACAATCCCATTGTTCCATTGTACATTAACTGATCACATTTTGTACTCTTAACATGATCATGCCTGCGCAGGCGTGCCTCGCTTAGTCGAGAATACACAATTTATTTATTTATTTATTGTTAGCGTTGTAGGTGTGTCTGTGTGTGCATGCTAATCCCTGGCACCGGTTCCGTGCGTGTTCGGCTACCGACGACCTTGGATCTCCAACCCTACTCTTCGCCGAACATGACACGTTCAGCCCGGAGAACGTGTCGCACCCCCTCCCCCGTTCACTGGTCGCGAGTCCAAACACCATGTTTATGCGTGCCGTTAATTTCTCACCCTGTGATTGGACCATCCCCTGATTGGTCGACGCCATTATTCTTAATACTCGTAGCACTCAGGTGTGGTGGCTTGTTCCTTTGATTGTCCGGCTTAGACAACACCTTCCCTCCTATTGTTTATTGACACCTTGTTGTTAACTTGCATACACCGGGATACTAAACAATTGAAGTATGTCCCAATTATCAACTGTAGAAATTTTAAAATTACCGTAGTATTTGTGATCTGACTTGTTTTGATTTCGGGATCTTTGGCTACGCGTTATTCTACGTTCACGGTGGACGTTACACAGAGCTTGAACCACTGGAGTTCATCCAGCATGCTTTGCTTTGGAAATGCTGCGACGGATTCAGCAACCTTACGAAAGATAACGCTACTGTCAGTAAAAGCATCACTTCGACGAGGCGTGTTCACTTCACTCGTCCTCCACGCGACCCCAGTTTTGACCGGTTTAGCAGAGGACACGGCGGGTTTCTTCGCCAAGTGAGCATGTGTAATTGAGGTTGATGCTTTATATTCTGTCTCCAAATTCCTCACCGGTCAAGTCTTTTCAGGCTTTGTGTGTGGCCGAAGTCGACACGGCGCGTGGCTTCGCCAATGGAACAAGGGTGATTGGAGTTGGAGCTGCGTCGGATCCTGGGCATCATGCGTTTTCTACCCGTCGTTGGCTTGCTGCGTTCCCAACGTTTCGTCGCAGTTGCGGGGACGGCAGCATGATCCAAGCATGCCTATCAAGTGTTGCTCTAACAGGTGTTTGAAACATTTTTCAAATCTGCGACCGAAACTTCTTTCCTTCAGCTTTTCCAGGCACTTGTGGCACGGTTTTCCGGAATCGGCCATTAGTGCAACCTCCCAATCCATATTTAACAGATGTTCCATGACTCGCCTGCTCACCTACACTTTGCTACTTTGTAGTACGTCACCATCCCATTTCTAGAATATACTTGGATTTATTTACTAATACATGGTTATGCTGTGAAACTACGCGGGTCGAAGGACTACAGCAAATAAATTATATGTCTCTCTATTAAAAGTAAACAACCCACTGCTACTTTATTTTTCTATAACACTATAAAACCACCCAACGGGACAGGTAGAGCATTTCTTCTTACCCTTTATAACTTCGTTGTTCATTGTTCCAGGACCTAGCGAAAGACTTGTTCGAATTCTGTGTCCCTCTGTTTTAAGAACTTCCATGTGAGAACTCGGCTGCAACACCCCTGTGGGCTCGAATAGTTCTTGTAACTATTTTTCGAATCCTCCTCGGTGGCGGAGTCCGGTGTTTACGAGGTCAAATAGACGAATGCGAAACGCTAGCGCGAACAAATTTAGCTGCTAGGTTTAAATCAGTTGTAGAGGAGCTCGAAGCCCCAGATACAGCCGAAAGCCATTAAACTTTAAAGGCTGCTAGATATCTGGTAGTCCATATACTAGATTTGGAGGGACTTATAGGGGAAATATGTCCTAAATTCTCATTCACTCGAGGTTATGGTCTTTATAAGGCACCTACATGTCGCTGTCAAGTGGCCACCCGCTAAAACATCACTTGGGACGTTCCAAGTTCAGTAGGCACGATAGCCCTGAGCCCTTTATCGTGGGTGATGTTACTGAGGAGAAGCGCATCAACATGAGATATACCATGCCTACCATACCTACCTAACAAATAGTTTTTCTCGTCAACGCGGAGCGCGTCCATACAAACATGCCCATGGTAAGATAAAAAAGCGTGCCCAAATATGTAGAACATGTTTGGCATAACAGTGCAGGCATGTATAGTAGTGTTAAAAGGTACGTAATGGTGTGCGTGTGCAACGGTATAAATTGTATGGTGTGAACGTGCCCGTGCATTTTTGCCTGCTTGCAGTCGTCGGAAATGTGAAAATGGACGTTCAATGTCCTTAGGCTGCACATGCTTATCCCAATACTTTCGCGGCTGTGGAATTAGTGTGTTTGGAGCCACGAGCACGACGGACCAACGGGGCAAAGCCGTATTTGCAGCTTTTTATATGAAGAACACTTGCGAAGTGAGAACCCACCAAATCCTGGAACACGGCCACCTAACGCTTTGCTCGAGAGTTTTAAACCCCAACCGCCCTGTTGGCTCCAAAAGCAGATTCTTCAAATAGCCAGCCAAGGTATGTAACCAGGTTTACTGGCAGTCGCCACTTCCTATACTAGTCTTGCAGCTTGTCTAAATCTCCGTTCAACCTGTCAGCATATTCAAGGCTGAATACTGTTGCCACTGCATGTGGCTTTCAGCGTAAGCCAGTCAGTGGATTTAAGTATAATGTGGAGGTACTTGGTGTACAGATTAATCAGTGCTTTCCACGTATGCATCCTTGGGTAATGACACAAGTCACAGGTTCTAGTGGGAAGAAAGTTAACATCATCATCAGGTGCATCGTCCGAACTATTTGGAAGATGGCAAATCCAAGGCAAATGATTTTCTTAGCTGACAATTCCATAATGGTTGGAAAACAGCGGTCGGTGTGGAACGTTAGTATAGTAGAACAATTGTCTAGTATGGGTAAAGTTCAATACTTGACCTTACAAAAATTAAACGTGCTAACATGAAAAGTGCGTTTGTGCGTTTACTGCCGCATTTGCTCTATGGTGTGATTAAAATGCTGAGATGTTGGCAGGTTAGTTTTTTAAACCATGCTGGTGCGAAAGTTGAAACTACAGCTGTTATTTGCGTTATGTAGGCTCCTGTTGCAACAGGCTTAGAAAGGAAAAGGCATAAGAGGATGCTTCGTAAACGCATTCATCCGATGTCCTCAGATTAGGAGCCGTTATGAGATAATACCAAAATGTTTTTCCACGACAGGCATAAACGAGGCAAGCAGCAAAACCGACGGCATTGTTGGCGTTTACAGAGGCCCTCGGATCGGTGTTGTTATGCATTTCCAGTGCTAGACGACAAATATGTTTTAGCTTTTCCAAGAGCTGCATACCAATACGAAGGCCTCCCGCCATCGCCGAAGTTTGCTGCTGAACATTCACAAGGACAAGCAAGCCACATCCTACGACGGCCTGTCACTATTCCTCGTGCATCACTGGCATGACCAACGGGATAGCTGTTGCAGCCGCTGACGCTCCTAGGTTCGATTCCGTGCAGAGTACGTGGGAAGGCGTACCGCAGGTACGCCACAACGGCGCGATGTAATGGAACCGCAACGTTTTGGTCTGGGTCATGCTATGGAGCTCGTCAGCAGCATGGAGGGAACTGCAAACCAATCAGATAAATGAATAACAAAGACGTTTTCCTCGGCAAAGCAACGCACGCCATTACGGGTATGATGATGCAGGTACAATAACTTTTACTTCCTTGTCCATACGACGCACGCCAAGCTGGCATGATAAGTTGATACAGTGCGGACTTGACTAGCCACAAAATAAAGTAACTGACCCTCGCGTATATGGATAAGCAACTTCAACCCACGGCCGTCAATTATCACTTCATTCATTGGTGATGCGGTCAAACAGTCAAAAAGCAGCAGCACAGGTACAGCCTTCCGCAACACAGCCACATCCATGGTGGGCAGCATCCGGTTTCGGATTCGCATGTCACTGTGGCCAGCCACAGGAAGCCTGCGCATACGGAGTGACCGTAGGTGGCTTGCGCTGCACCACCCAAAGCTCCCACCACACACCCATATTCAGTGTAAACTCGATGGAATAAGATAGGGAGACATGTGGATGCGAGCCACATTTCATACATGGAGCAGGTCAGCACCCCTTCACGGGAAAACACAAGCATGTTGTATTTGGGTATCTGTCACGCAAAAGCCGGTGGCTGGAGCTTAGTCCGCTTCACACTGAGTGCAAGAAACCACTCTTCGAGCCTACCGTGGCCACAGGGACGGTACACCTCGTCCCCTCCAGCAACGAACAACTGCCTCCGTGGACCAGTATAGACGAGGTAGTGGGCAATAGACAAGTAGGCACACGTCAAGATGCACATCAAGCGCAGCCACAACGGGACTAGCAAACTACAGCCCATCACTTGAGACGACAGGGTGCAATATAACAACATAGTTAATGTATACAGATACACCGGTATAACACTGCATTAATGGGCATATAAAATAAATGGTCACAAACTGATCCGCGATAAGTTAAAGATGTCTGAACAGATAACTTAGGAAGTGCCGCAAACGCTAGATTTTTGCGAACGTAAAGAACCTTAGCTTCAACGACGTGGCCAATATTATAGGTGATAGTACAGGTAGAAAATAATGCGAGCAAGCAAAGTGTTAGGACAAAAGTGTATACCCACCACTTGGAATAAAGAAACTTTGCATGTAAGCAGGCAGTTAGTAAATCGAAAATTGTATGTAGAGTATTTAAAAATGATGCGCCGACCCTGCTTACGTTCACTGGAGGATCCATCGTCACTTCGGTGGTGGTCCCGGGTGGCCGCGCTCATGGCTCACAAGGCCTGCCTAACTCAGGCACTCCCGACCGCATACGCTACAGCATCATGCGTTGGATGTAAAAAAGTACAACCCATCGGTGCTTAGCGCTTCCGCGTCTGGCGCTGCTGCTCTGTATGCAAGAGCACTTTCTCCTACACTTTGGCAACTGTCTTCGCGAGCAGATAGCGCCAAGTCAGTGGGTGGTTTGGAGGCGTTCTCGAGGGCCACGACTCTGAGCATTTGGCTCAATAGCCTGACCCACAAGGCAGTGGAGAGCAGACCCAGCTCGGGAATGTGGTTGCAGAGACAGCTTGGGATCTGCTTGACGGTCGTCACACGCAGCCTTGGAGGTAGTGGAATGATTTATATATGTTCGGCGACCGTAGTAGGCTACACCTGCGAGCACGCCCAGACGCAGGTGGGTGTTGGCGGGTTTGCACCTATTTGACCAGGGGCTGCCCGGCTTGAGGCTGGCGGTAGCAAACCATTGAACACCAGGAGGTGCCCTCCCACCGTAAGCGATAATGCGTGGCGCTTTTGCCCAGGCCAGTCGCTGGCGCGAATTTGAAACGGTGCGTAGTTTTTGCGTTGCTGTTCAGATTTTCGAAAATTACGTATAACCACTTTGTCGGTCTTTTTGAGTTACTAATAATTAGCACAATATATTCTATAGTACCTCCCTCACCGCTTTTGCAACTCTCCATCGTTTTCCTTACCCTACCCATTTTACGGTTTTCACGCTGTCTATTGCGTTGTCATTCTTTGTTTACTC
>OX104061.1:49037478-49112726 GCA_944474145.2 Dicrocoelium dendriticum
AAAAGCACGGAAAATGAATGCATCCCTACATACACTTATATACATATTTACACGTAGACCCCATAAATTACTGGTATGTTTGCAGCATTTTTGTACAACTATCTGTTAAGCCTATGTGTGCTACTATGGTTACGCATATATTAAATGTCTCGCACTGTCGATGAGAAAAGATTTATTTATTTACTTATATAACAGGTGGTCCATAATATTTGTAAGTCATGACACCAGACGATTCAGCAACAAGTTCAGCTGTTAGTCTTGGTACACGGAACTAAACAACTAAACAGATAGCTAAATGAATAACCAGTATATTCCCTACAACAGGAGACACGCCGGTATAGGAGGGAGCTTGGTATTACCTACAAGCATGCTCGAGAAATATCCAATCATTGTGCAAAATTAGCGGCAACATACTGGAGCTATGCAGTGTGTATATGTAATTACATAGGTCTGATTGTCTGTAGCTGCTTTCCTTAGATTTGAAAACAGTGGCAGCTGTTGTGTTTGCGGTCAGTCGGGCCGTCTACTTAAGCAGCACTGTAACAAGGCATCCCTTATTGAATGAACGGCGTCCGTGTAGTGCGTAAAGTCATTTGAATAAACAAACAAATAAAGGATTTACGCTTGACTTTGCGAAACCCGACTTCAAACGCACGAGCGTGGTAATACCGAAGTGTGTGTTTAACAAATGGCTCAGAAGTGTTAGGATTTAACCAGTGTGTCAGCTGTACGCCGTAACGGCACTTCGCTGCCGCGCGACCACTACCAGTCGCGCGCGGTCTGAGTATACCGCGAGGACGCCCACCCCTACGCGGATTCGAACCGGTGACCTTATGGTTGCAAAGCAAACGTGCAGACCCCTCGGCCACCGGCCGACGAGTTAACCAGTACCTACTGACTATATGTGTGGATTTTTAGTAGGTACGTGGATACATGTGTACGTCAAGGTGTGTGAAGTTGTTATTATTCCTGTGCATTTGTGCCTATGTTCGGTGAATGCGGAAATATATGAAAGGAGCAAATAAAAGCTTTCAAGTGGTGGCAGTTTGCGAAACTTCTAAGATCCTCCGGTATGGCAAGGCAGTGAATTTATTTAGTGACCAGTCGTGGCCGTCACGTCACTGTTGTTAAGTAGACCTTTGTGGCAAGTTTATAGGATAAAGACATGCCAGGTTTAACCTCACCAGTCCTGAAATACTGCCACCGAATAGTTACATGGATCAGGCTTACCCCGAGCCACCCGGCTGGAACAGCGTGTAGGTTGTTCGGCCAGCCAAGAAGAGGTGAGGATTTTACCTAGGAGCGGGTCATGTTCGCCACGGCAGTGTTGTTAAGCGGATATTTGTGGCCTGCCAGCCAAAAACCCACCACGTCCACGAACACTGCCACAGAACATTTTGCTGGAATGAGGCAAAACCTAATCACCAGCAGTTCAGCAAGCAAGTAAACGCCAGTCGGTTGTAATAGGCGGATAAGTTTCTAAACATCAGCAAAGAGAAATTAGTAAGCGTGTGGTCGCGCTTCACTGGTATCGTTTGCCGTGTTAAATAAGTAAATAATTAATTAGATGTAACTATTAAGAATTCGTTATGTGCTGTGCTCTAGAGGGGTCGGGTCATAACATACAGTACTCGCCTACTCTGGCATGGATACTGATAATAATGAAAATAATAATAATATTAATAATAATGATGATGATAATATAAATAATAATCGACAAGAGCTGGCAATGCACACTAGGTTCTAGTACGCTAATCAAAATTTCAGTATTATGGCTGGCTGGCCGAACAATCTCCAAGTGGTGCCAGATACGTGGTTTGCATTAGTCTCGTGCCAGCGACTTTTGCGGCGACCGTGTTCCAGGACGTAGTGGGTTTTTGCCAGGCGTGCGTACTTCCTGTATAAAGCTACAAAGTTCCGTTTAGCAACTGAGACATGACGGATATGACTTTCTACTAAATAACATCAATGCCTCTTTCCCTTGCGGAGCCATCCCATTTCCTACACATCATCCAATTCGAAGATTTCCCCCTTACACTTGAATTATTATTATGAAGCTGGTTTACCGCAGTTGCGCTAAACCAACTTACACTTGAATTATGTCTTTCTAAGCTGAAGAAATTTGTTCTCAATGTAATTATTCTGTTGCGCCTGTCTGAGTAACCTACTAATTGGCCACGTATCTTACGTTAAGCATAGTTACCTTAGTTAACTTTATTGCGTTTGTAGCATTTTTGGGTACCTTCTGGATCCGTTGCTGAATCGTTGCTTCTATCCGCATACCTCTCGAGCTTATTCCTTCGGGTGTATAATAAACAAGGGGTGTGTGATTGGAGCGGTGATTAATTCAGCTCAGGCCACCTAGGTTCCTTCTGTAGACGCAGGCGCTTTATGGCGGGAAACCTTACCGGACCAATACGAAACTGGATGGGGCCAACCATATGTGTACGTGCTTGGTCAGTAAACATATAGAGAAGATTTGCTATTACTGTAAATAAGTAAAAAATATTTTTTCCCGGCTATGCGAGGCACGCCCATGGCGGCATGATCAGGTGTGTGCAACTGTACAGACAATTTATGGCAACCGTAACAAGGACAGTAGAAAATTGTTCGGAGGTTCATGGGTGAAACGGTACAATGCTAGAAATTTGAAACAATACATTGGCTGTCGTGTGCTCGAGACTCGTTTGTTAGCACATAACCGGTCTGCCGTATATTGCCGTCATATCTCGGCCTTAGGATCCTGAATGAGCCATTAGAAGATAACTAAAGTGCACTCTCGAGAGAGGTATGACAAGCTCGTGAGTTCATACGTAAGTAACGCAAAGCTCAACGGTAATTTCCTAGAAAGTAATGAGACAACAGTATACGCGTGCACTCGTAGAAAGAAGAGATAACACACTGTGTGGGTGTAGAAGTTCCAGCGTAACGAAACTACCTAGAATGCTGACGCTAGTTGCCCTGTCAGGGTGAAGATGTTGGCTGGGATTTTATTTGCTGGCGAGTCATATTCGCTACTGTGCAGTGTTGGTAAACCGATATTGGTGGCTTTTTATAGAGCGAAGGCGTGTCAGGCGAAAACCTGATACGTCCTGAAACACTGCCGCCGATCAATTGAATTGCACGTTGTAACTTACTGTTTTTTGAGCGTTTCAGTCCAATTGCGTAACAATTTTCTGTTGGCTGTTGCGTTAGGCAAGTGCCTATTGCGATCCTGGGTCCTGTCCTGTTTTACACGAATGGCTGTGCCCGATTTGTAGGTCAGGAACTAAATATGCTTTTTGAATATGATGGGTTGAGCAGCTGCAGAACCAAGTAAAGCCTCCTCAGAATATTTATTGAAACATGGTGAATTGTTGTTGACGACATGAAAGCTAGTATATGGTTCCGAAAAACGACTTGCAAGTCCCCGGGATATGTTGTATACTTGATTGGAAATATAAGAACATAAGATCAAGTCAGCGATCAAAGCTGATTGAAGAACTCAGGATAACCAATTGTTCTAGCTTTGTATCATCAGAAAATTGTGCCTTCTGAAGTTAAATAGAATGTTCCAGGCAAGAAGTAGGTGGAAGTGATAGTGTTAGGCAAAGCGAACCGAATGGTTAAAGCCTGAGAAAAAATGAATCCGTACAAGCTAACGAATGAGTTGGACGGATAGTAATTTGTAAAAATGGTTGATGGTCATCCGCTTATGTTCACATAAGGCAAATGTGGGCCTCGTAATATGTTGTTATCGCAATGATGGACCATTCCTTAAGGGCTTGACGTCGTAAGTGTAAAGATATCGGGAAGAAAAGGAAGAGTTAGCCACACAGAAAATCGAAAGCATGCATCAAAGTAAAGCATCCGTTGAGGAAACGTGGCTCCTAGCATTTACCGGGGTACTTTTGGAACAAAAGTCTGGAAAACCAAGGGTACCAGCGGCCGAACTTGCATTCTAAAATTAAGGCGGAAGTTCAGTAATTCTACACATATAACCAACCTGGAGGGGCTGCGAATAGAAACGGCCTACTATGCCAGTACTTGTTTTACCAGTAGACAGCATCGGTAAACTTTCCTGTTATATAATTAGTCCATCCGGCACAGCAACAAGATTTTACGCACCAGTTGCAACCGACTACTACTTTAACTGGTCGGTGGATCCGTTGCATAATTGCAAGCCTTGGGTTCGCATAGAATAACGTGTTAAATAAGGCCACCATTCGAATTAATGTATAGGTCACTCTAAAAAGCCTCCTAGGTGTCAGGCATAAAGATAATGTGCCGTACATGTTTGCAGACAATGAGCTTGTCAAAAGATGCATCCAACTTGTATCGGTTCGCTGGCTAGCCGAATAACCACCACGTGGTGACAGCTGGGTGGTCCGGGTTAAGCATGTTCCAGGAAAATGTTCGGCGGCAATGTTGCCGGAAGCGTCGGATTATCGCATGACAAGTGGTTTCCCTATACAATGCCACAACTCTCTGATCAAGTACACCGAAATCTGGCGGATACGACTCGAGACTGAAAAAGGTCAATGATATCCGATTTTCCGGAGAAGCACACCGTGTTTAAGAACGTCAGCTACTTGACGATTTTAGTTGATCCCTTGCCAGGTAGGCGATTTCACCGGACACAAGCACAAATTGAGCACATTTGTAACAAATTCAAGCAACCTGCTTATTGACACATGCCCATATATATATATATATACATAACATTTTCACTTTAAACTGGACATTTTTCAAACCACATTGGACGTTTTGCAAACCACACTGGACATTTTGCCAAACACATTGAACATTTGCAAAACAAAGTAGACACGCTGCAATCTAATTAGCAACTCGCCAATTTGTTGGTAAGAAACGAGCAGTAAGACTGCTGACTGATGACGCTAATACACCGACATTGTGTAAGCAGTGGGCTACACTGTAAAACATTTCCTTGATCGTGAGTAGCGACCGAAGTTCTGAACTACGCTCCCCTCTCCCTATTGACATTCGCCCAGTTGGTGTGCAGTGCCCATACGCATCATCATGTGTAGGTGTGTGACAAATGGAAAATCGGACATCCGAATCGTAATTGTGTATCAATCATTTTGTGAGTGGATTGCGATGCGCAATCTCAATGTGCACCGTTATTCTCATTAGAGGGCACCTTGTCCGATTCGGTCAATGGGACTATGTCGGATGAAGCAGGTAGGCGGTGTCCGAGCTTCGTCCGTCTCTCTATTAGCTTTCGCAACTGCCACGTTATTGTATCAGCGTAGGCTGTAATGACCCGCAGCACAAACAGTCTAGATCTATAGCCTATTGTTGCAACATATCAAGTACTGAGGAGTGGGCCGATTACACGATGTTCGGGCCACATTGTGGTCACGATAATGTAACCGAACTGTATACATAGCGGGTGATTGTGTAAGCCCTTCTCTTGACATGAGTGCTGTTCGCCTCGGTCAAAATCGGTGACCTATTTTCCCCTACACCCCCATAGGAATTCGTGTGTTTTGTCTGGGTGTGTGGACAGACCTATGCAGCGGTACTACTATTGGAGCAAGGCATACGATAATGGTTCCACTCAACACAACTTACCTTCATTAGCTCCGTGCCGCACGAATCGACCCAAATGAGTGACGAACAACAGGGGAGCTAGTGTCCGACGCGACGACACTGCAGGCGAACATCATTTGCACAAAGAGAAATTCTCACAAAGCTTGTGCTGGTCGACGGCAAAACTACTCGGGAAGTCGCTGAAGTCGCCTGTGTTAACGCGAGTACGGCAAGGAACATCATTAATGCCTACAAGCGAGAAGGCTCAAATACACAGCGCACTTGCGGTGGAAACAATAAAGAGAAGCTCACTCCCAATGTATTGCAGCGCGTCGAGGAAGCGATTGAACGGCACTCGGAGGACACGCTGGTGCAGCTGCAGATGCGCCTGAGAGAGAAGAAATAAATTAATAAATAAATAATTAAATAGTATATTCTCGGTGAAACGGGACGCACCTGTAAATGCGTGATCAAATTTGCATACAAGCATAGCTTCTGTGGAATGTTAAAACATTTCGTTTTAATGAAAGTTTTAAAAGGAAAGATGTTGTCCGTATGTGTGAGCATACTGTCAGGTAGTAGTCAGACCACGGGACATTATGTCGCTGTGGCGCGCGAAAATCCGTCAAAACACAAGTTGGGGTAATTTCGCCAGGTGATTAGCCGGGAGCACAGGAACCTAAACAAGGTTGTGTTGCAACCAATAACCATTGCGAGAATGGGATGATCTGTGCTCCAACAAAGCATTCTTCGTAGCAGAATTAGTTGCACAGGTTCGATGTAGAAGGCTGAGAACTGCGTCAGTGTGAAATGCTTAGCTGTGACTTTATTTTGTGGCGAGTCACATCCGCCACGTTGCAGTGTTGTTAAGCGGACATTTGTGGCTTTTTATAGGGAGAACGCTTGCCAGGCGAAAACCCACCACGTCCTGGAACACTGCCGTAGCTTTCGTTGAACAGTAGTGCAAGTCGGTCATGCACCGTATAGACCGATTTTGCATTCTATTATTCGCAGTCGGTTGACAGCCAAAATTCTTCGTCGGTTGGCCGAATGACTTAGTACTGATACGGCAGCAGTCGTTGGGGCCGGTCAATGATGCAAGGTTCGAAGAGTCGAATGATTATGATGCAGGTGAGTAAACATATTGTCAATAGAGGCCAGCTCTTCTATTATATTCTTGCTCGGCTCGAAAACCGTGTCCAGCTATCCACGCTGGACTTGTCATGAGGTCGGTGAGGGAAGTTGTTTCTTGTGGCTGAATATGTCCTTAATAGGTAAAAACGCCATTCTCTGCAAATTGGATTTGGGATTCCTGCAGATGTAAGTAAGTGTAACTGTTTCCATAGCCAAGTAAAAATTCCATGGAAGACCATCGGAATAGCCACGTATACGTGCGCAACGCTGTCCGAAAAATGATATCAGAATAGCTCCAGCTGACTGGCGAATAGGAATGTTTGAGGCAGTGAAGGTAATCACGCCAGAGTTGTTTGTCTTCGGTTGTGGAACGGGGGATCCATGTACATATATTATTCCAGGTGAGTAAATTGTTCTCTGAGTACGAGGCAAGCTAAACCCATTTGTTTAGACCCCGTGAAGGTAGCGCCTCCGGAATGGCGGAATGAGCTCCATTTGGACCAGTGTGTGGGTTTTTCATTTCCTGGAGAAAGGACCAAGCGTTTTGAGGATGGGTCTGCCAGTCCCAGTGGATAAACCTTCTTGTTTTGGCGGATGTACCTGTGGGAATCTCGGGAAAAACGGGCAACGGACAAGAGGTGGCCAAACAGAGACAGCAATAGATCAAGAAGCACTAACACAGACTGGTGGCGCTCACCGGTGCCTATGATACATTCAAACTTATGTAATTTTGTTTAGTATACATAATTTGCAAGCGCGTTCTATACATTACGTCGCTGGTGTGACTCAGACTACAGCTACTACGTGGGAAGAAGGTTCTGCACGCGCAGGGTCAAAAGACCGATATAACAAAGCGTTTTAACAAAAGTTAAGCGAATGATGCGATGGTTTTAGAGATACAGGTAAACCGATGATGATGGCAGAAGCCAGAATGCGAGAGGCATCTTAGGTGAAACTGAGGACAACTAGGTTGAGACCGAATGCGGGAGCAAGATATGTAGAGCAACTTTCCAAGAGGAAAAGGAATTTCAAGGAATCGGCTAGGAGCGAATGAATGCTGACGTGAATACAAGGAGTAGTTCGTAAGTGTAATTGCGCTAAAGTGTTCATGATTCTACGGTCCAAAAGCCGTCAGAATCTAGGAAAATTGTCACAGGGGGTCAAAACTGCCGTGCATTGGGAGTCGTTATGACACGTACGGTCTCAATAGTATACCAGTGCGAGCATAAGGTAAAGAGCATAGGAATAGGAAGAGTGGTAAGTTGAGCATACTAATGGAAGTACTAGTCAAGCAACACTTAGCAATACTCAGGAGCGAGCTCAGAGCGAATGAGATCATGCGCACGAGGATAACTTGGATAGGCGCAATGAGTGTAAGCTGTGGGAATAAAAATTGGAGCGCAATAAGAGAAAAGGCCATGGATAATAGGAAATAAAAGCAGGCAGAGAGTGACAGACGGGTCAGGTGAGAGAGGATAACGGCAGGACCCTGAAGCTGGACATCCGAGTTAAAAAGTAACGAGAACAGAAAGCGATAGAAAAGGTTAGGGTCTAGATGAGAATGGATCATTGATAAAGCGTGGAAAGGCCCACAAGTCTCTCCACGTAGTGTTTACAGGACCAATAGGTCAGCCGAACCAACAGAAGTGACGTCTCAGAAGTCCATATGTATTCATTGAGTATGGGACGGACTAAGCGGGATTGGGTTAATCGGCGCTTTGGGACTAGGTCGTACAATGCAGATAAGAAAGAGGCTATAACAATAATGTGGGGTAATAGAGTTAACTCTGTGGAGCCAATACCGTTTAAGGCTCGGTATCATGGGAGCAGTCAGAGATAAACAGACTAGTCCAGTGAGACAGGATCACGGCAGGGCAGTAAGGCTGGCCGTCCGATTAATAAAGGGGAATGAAAAGAGAAAGCGAGATAATCAAAGGTTAGGGTTGGTATGAGAATGGTTTGCTGATAAGAAGTGAGGGAGCCCACGAAGCATTCCAGGTGATGTAAGCAAGACGTCGAGTCAGCGGAAACAATGTTTGTAATGTGGAATAACTCTAAGTAAAAGTGGAAAGATGTGGCTGATCTAGCGAGACTAGATTAGTCGGCGCGTAGGAATAGCACGTAAAATTAAAGGCAGGAAAAGAGGCTGTAACAAAAGGTGAACGAGTCTAGCAGCCTCACGTAGTAAGGGATCAAGAGCGTTGAGTCTGTATAGCGTAAACCACTTAAGTCAGAGTAGCATATCAGCAATCAGAGAGAAGGAAACTGATCGGTGGACTAGATCACCACACCGCCAGTTGAAGAACAATTGAGAACAGAGCGCGATAAAACATAAGTTAGCGACAGGATGAGAAGGGTTTATTGACGATGGGTAAGGGAAGCCCAATAGGCTCTCTAGGTAATGTAAAGGGATAGTAGAGTCAGACGAGCCAAGAGAGGTGACGTCTCAGAACTCTGAATAAATCCGGAGAGCAGGAGGCCGATCGGGTAGGACTTGATTAGTCGGCGCGTTTGGATAAGGACATGTAGTAGAGGTAAGAAAGGAGCCAGCAGTAAATGGTGAGCAAGTCAAGCAGGCTCTAAATTTAAGGGAAACATCATGTTTAGACTACGGGGCGCATACCGCGTAGGTCTCAGTAGCATAGTAGCAGACTGAGGGAAACAGACTAGGCAAGTGAGCCAATATCACGGCAATGGAGTAAAGCTGGACGTCCGATAAGAAAGGGATTGAAAACAGAAAGCGAGAGAAGAAAAGTTTAGGGTCGGTATGAAAAGGTTTACTGATAAGTAGTGAGGGATCCCACGAGGCTTTCCAGGTGATGTGAGCAAGACGTCGAGTCAGCCGAACCAAGGTTTGTAACGTGGAATAACTCTAAGTAAAACTGGAAACAAGTGTCTGATCTAGCGAGACTAGATCAGTCGGCGCGTAGGAATAGCGAGTAAATTTAAAGACAGGTAAAGGTCCGCAACAATAGAGGGTGAGCGAGTCAAGCAGAATCTCCGGGTAGGGGACAAGAGCGTTGAGTCTGCATAGCGCATACCACTTAAGTCAGAGTAGCATTGGAGCATAAAAGAGAAAGAGGCAAGTCAGTGGGACTAGATCACCTCAGAGCAGTAAGATCGTGCAATCCAATTCAAAAAATGAAAGCGGAGCGCGAAAATAAGGGTTTGGGTCACAATGAGAAAGGTTTATTGACGATGGGTGGGAGAAGTTCACGAGGCTCTCTAAGTAATGTAAAGGGATAGTGGAGTCAGACGAGCAAAGAGAGGCGACGTCTCAGAAGACTAAATAATTGAATGGGATAAACCTATCAGTATCCTCTGTCTTCCACGCCCTCAGAAGACTAAAGGCAACTTGCAAAAAGTGTCATTACGTGCTCGACCGAGTGAACAGTGCCACGACAATCGCTAGCCGACAGGCGTTCGCTCTCGAGTTCTCGGCACATGCACCTTCTAACAAGGGGAAATGCATCTTCATAGATGAGAGTGGTTTCAACCTTCATCTGAGACGAACTCAGGCTCGCTCATGAAGAGGGACGCGCGCGAACGTCGTGTTACCCACAGTCAGAGGTCGCATGGTAACCATGATAGCGGCAATGCATAATCAAGGCGTCATCCACTCAAAGATCATTAACGATGGCACCTGCATTGGTGCGAAGTTCACAGCGTTCATCGAGGAACTGGTGGCGCGTATAAGCTGCATAGTGGAGACTAACGGCGCGTGGCTGAACATGGACAATGCCAGGATGCATATGCCTGATGAGCTAAAGAGGATCCTTTGTTCTTCTTATCGCCTGCAGTTCTTGCAGCCCTACTCTTACATGCTAAACCCGGTAGAACACGTCTTTTCAAAGATGAAAGCGTCGGCGAGACGCCTGCTTATTAATCCCACACCTAAGCAGACGCTGAGCACGGTCATTCAGGACAACGTTGAGATGGTAACGCAGCAGGACTGCATAAACCGCGTTCTCAATACGACAATGAACGTGACGAAAGCGACAGCCGGACAACCCTTTGTTAACTAATCTTTGCTATGGTTATGCCTTATTTTTTGTTAATATGCCATCTCAATTTCAAAATGTGCGTTTTCACTAGTAACAGTTGGCTTAGCGTGTAAGAGCAGGACGGTCACCGAGAAATCGAGAGCGTACTCCTGTCGGCTAGCGATTGTCGTGGCACTGTTTACTCGGTCGAGCACGTAATGACACTTTTTGCAAGTTGCCTTTAGTCTTCTGAGGGCGTGGAAGACAGAGGATACTGATAGGTTTATCCCATTCTCTCTCAGGCGCATCCGCTGCTGCACCAGCGTGTCTTCCGAGTGCCGTGCAATCGCTTCCTCGACGCGCTGCAGTACATTGGGAGTGAGCTTCTCCCTATTGTTTCCACCGCAAGTGCGCTGTGTATTTGAGCCTTTTAGATTGTAGGCAATAATGATGTTCCTTGCCGTATTCGCGTTTACACAGGCGGCTTCAGCGACTTCCCGAGTAGTTTTGCCGTCGACCAGCACAAGCTTTGTGAGAATTTCTCTTTGTGCAAATGATGTTCGCCTGCAGTGTCGTCGCGTCGGACACTAGCTCCCCTGTTGTTCGTCACTCATTTGGGTCGATTCGTGCGGCACGGAGCTAATGAAGGTAAGTTGTGTTGAGTGGAACCATTATCGTATGCCTTGCTCCAATAGTAGTACCGCTGCATAGGTCTGTCCACACACCCAGACAAAACACACGAATTCCTATGGGGGTGTAGGGGAAAATAGGTCACCGATTTTGACCGAGGCGAACAGCACTCATGTCAACAGAAGGGCTTACACAATCACCCGCTATGTATACAGTTCGGTTACATTATCGTGACCACAATGTGGCCCGAACATCGTGTAATCGGCCCACTCCTCAGTACTTGATATGTTGCAACAATAGGCTATAGATCTAGACTGTTTGTGCTGCGGGTCATTACAGCCTACGCTGATACAATAACGTGGCAGTTGCGAAAGCTAATAGAGAGACGGACAAAGCTCGGACACCGCCTACCTGCTTCATCCGACATAGTCCCATTGACCGAATCGGACAAGGTGCCCTCTAATGAGAATAACGGTGCACATTGAGATTGCGCATCGCAATCCACTCACAAAATGATTGATACACAATTACGATTCGGATGTCCGATTTTCCATTTGTCACACACCTACACATGATGATGCGTATGGGCACTGCACACCAACTGGGCGAATGTCAATAGGGAGAGGGGAGCGTAGTTCAGAACTTCGGTCGCTACTCACGATCAAGGAAATGTTTTACAGTGTAGCCCACTGCTTACACAATGTCGGTGTATTAGCGTCATCAGTCAGCAGTCTTACTGCTCGTTTCTTACCAACAAATTGGCGAGTTGCTACTTAGATTGCAACGTGTCCACTTTGTTTTGCAAAATGTCCGATATGTTTTGCAGTATGTCCAGTGTGGTTTGAAAAATGTCCAATTTAAATTGTAAAGGATATATATAGATACATAAATATATATTATTTGGCGGCGTCCGTATCCGGATTTGCCTGTCACTGTGACGTCCATGGGGACAGTCACAGGACGCCTGCGCCTACAAAGGGGACCATGGGTGGCTTGCGCTGCACCACCCATAGTTCCACCCACACACCCCATATCCAGTGTAAACCCGAAGGAATAAGACCGGGAGGCATGCGGATGGGAGCCACGTTTCATCAACGGAGCCGGCCCACACTCCTTCAACAAGCAGATCGGAAGCATTCCGGCCTAATTGGGAAACCATACACACCAGACGTACACGAGGCGGTGGCTGGACCGTAGCCCGTTCCACACAGATTGCATGGAACCACTCTTTGAGCCTAGCACCATCACGAGGACGGTGCACTCCGTCCCCTCCAGCGACGACCAACTGTCTCCTGGAGCCAGTATGGACGAGGTAGTGGGTAATAGACAGGTAGGCACCTTGTCAACATTCACATCAGGCGCATCCACACAGGGGTGCTCAAGCAACATCTACTTCTGAAATGCAAGATTACTCATCACGCAGGCAAACGTACCACATACGCCGCCTTATTGGCCTGGATTAGTAAATTGAATGGGAACATACTCATGGTGCTTCTATTCCACATACTATAGTGCCTTCTCCGGCACCTAAGAAACCGCCCTTTTGAGTAGTTCACGAAATTCGCATCGATCAAATTTGCCTTGGATTCGCAACACCTGAAATCAACATGAGTTTGTCATAAACTCACCTTCCTCATGTTCTGGTAATATTATTTTCGGTTTGCTCGAATGTCGTTCTACTGCACTAAGTTAACCGTACAAAAGCGGTATGAAGCTCCTCGTGGAATTCATTCGGTATACATATATACATAGATTGGCGTCATCTGTGTCCAATGGCAGTTCGAATGCAACATATGTACATGCGTTTATCCAAACTTAAGTGTGAGCTGTCACAAACTGCATAAAGGCACATTAGACATCATCATCAATGGTATGACAAACGTGTATGGGTTTCGTTTGGAGGTCAGGCCAAGAGCCACTTTCGCAGGTATGAGAATAACTACCCAATACGAACTGTTGATGTTTTCTTCTACCTTTAGACGTGACTGCCTTAAATTTTGGGCATCCATATTTGAAGGAATCCGATGTGGCAATAGTAAAGCAACTGCTAGGTAGAATGATGACTAGACTACTGGTACAGTGAAATAGTGTGCACTTAGGTGTTGCCCTCTACATGTACAGTCTGGTTTGAGTAGCTGATGTGGGAGATCACACAGCATGTGAATGCGAGACAGTGTCCACTTCTGGCTCTCTGTGTCTCCGACCGGTTCGGTCATGTGCTGCCCGAGGCATGTGCACTTACTCAAAGAACGATTGATGCGCATCCTTTGGTATTGACAAGTAACATCAACTAAGTCCCGCTGCCCACTGTCAAACATGCGATTTTCCAAACAGTGTTCACATTTATTGTGCAAATGTCCAAGTACTCAACCGGTTTTACCTACCGACCTGTACTCTACTGTGGCCATAAGCTATTTGCTAACGGTCTATATAGTACGTTCCAGGTGCAGCCCATTTGGTACTCATAAAACCATTGTCGCTATGCGCCGATTCATTTCCGATGTTATATAATGACACATTGACGTACCATTCCCGTTAGATGCAACCTTTTACTTAATCCATTCAAAAGATTGGCCATGTGCAATGCAAAATCTGGTAGGCGTCTCTGCACGTCTGCCTTCCATCCGGTTAATACGTGTGTTTCATAGACCCCCGGTAAATTCAGTATGGCTGAGGGATAACTGGAACTATAACTATACTCACTCTCACCACTAGCCTGCGGAGTGGAACATGGAATGGCAACATCGTGATAATCGCTAGTCGGTTAATTGTCGGGATTGTTCACTTGACACAGATTTTCCAGAGAAATTTCTCTTCGAATGCATAATCCAAAGTGGGCACACGAAGGACAATCGTTGAGCATTGTGTTACAAATGTCAAAGTTGACATTTTATGCGTACTGTAAACGGCCAAGCGATGATAACCTTTTGATTCAAACGTATCCATCGAACTGGAAACATACACAATAATTTGCCACCCTAGCATTGATCCGTAGTAAGCACACAAATCGCTCGGCAATACCGCACTCACATCAATTACGAATGACCTCATGGATGGACTGAACCATTATTCTGCCATGCACCGGCTCTCTAAGCATCATGCAAGTTAGCATTGAGCAGCTAGTCAAGCTACAGTTATGGTGAGCAATACCATGGAGCTGACATAGTGATATGAATCGCGGCCGAATAATAATACGAAAATGAAGATGCCATAGCTCACTCTCGGTATGTAACCTTACTAGACGCCGCTTGAGGAGGTAGCAAGAATAGCATGGCATAGATCATGATGAGTACAATATCGTAATGGGCAACACGTGAAGTCATCGCGAAATACAACCGAGTTAAATAAGCCTAAAAAAGTTAGGTTACCTGTGGCTCATCCGTTCTAGGCAGGTGCAATAAAGATACCAGATTGCACCAAATCAGTAGTTAATCATTCTTTTTCTAAAATGAACTGCACCCAAGCCCGACTTACATGCGGTATATAGAATAAGGATGCCATCCAAAAAAGAATGACGGAGATGGCGTAAGCAACTTGTCAATGTAGCAGGGAAATGGTGCGATTATGTCCACTGCAGGCTATCCATGTCGTAAGGTAAAACCACAGCCGGTTCTAATCGTCTGTTGTCCGAGGTGAGCGTGAATCAACAGGGAGGTAGAACCATCAAGCAGTCCGTCATGTGTTACTATTTATTTTCCCTTGGTCATTCGTTCGGACCGCTAGCATATCTTGACCAATCCATCAGTGTTTAGAATACTACCTATGCCCATGCATTTCGATTCGGATATCACAACGTATTGTCGCTGTTCCGGGAATCAACCTTGATGACTTGTCTGAATCTCAGTGCGTTTACCTGAAGGCGGCCGCAGTACAATGGGGCGTATAGAGACACTTGAGATGTGATACATTGACCTCATTTTGCAACCCCTAATAAGTCACGGTGTCACACGAGAAGAAATGTAATAAGACCCATCTGTCAAGTGGTAATGTATCGAGACACGAACAGATGTTAGCGCGTTTTGTACTTTAGCCGAGTCCCATTTAGACATCGAGTCAGCAGATCATGGTGTTACGCGAGTGAAGATACCATCAGTCCGTCAGGCTGAATTGTGGTGCTTATAACTGTTTCTAAATGGCTTCCACTTAGTCATTCAACGTGAGATATCAGTTGACATACCGAAAGTCCTTGGTTCGAGTGACAGTACCTGCAATGTTGCAAACGGGCATTTGTTCACACTTGTGTATGGACTACCACAAACTGGATGAAGAAATACTAACCGTCATGAACCATAGCACAACGTACGTGCATGAGTTTGGATTGAATGAAAGAAGAACAGTCAGATTGCTCTAGTTTTAGAAAATCGCAAGTCGAATTATAAGTAACCAATACGACTGTCAGTGGTTAGTTAGCGTTTGGATGGGAACCGAAACGACAGCATTAAGTTTAGTCAGAAGTGTGGGTATCAACAATAGATTGAGACAGATATGGAAATACGAAAGCAAATGCTGTGAGTATGGTTACCAGGTAGAATGATGCACAACTAAATGTACTAAATGCACATGTGGAAAAGTCCGCTGCTCCCTGTTCTATCATCGGCTTTTGAAAGAGTGTGCAAGCTGTTTTAGCAAACTTACAAGAAGTACCTTGCACAACATTCAATAATCTAATATCTCTGAAATGAGTATGTCGTGGGACACCTGGGCACGATGATATCTTCACAACGGGATTTGGAATGGAACCACTTAGACATGGCTAAGAAAGCAGGGAACCAGTAAATCTCCATACCAATGGTGTGATTTGCAATGGAAACAGTGAGCATTGCATAGTTAATCATATGAGGGCAGACAAATAATGGGTATCAAGAGCCTCGGCAGATGGCGCAGATAAGGTGGTTAACTGAACGTATGATATTCCCATGCGAACTGGATTTCTCATCATAATTTTACCACTTACAATTTACTAACAAACTGTCAGCATACAAATCAATTGTTTCTGTGCTGAAGATATTTTCCAATTAAATATTTATTTAAACACTACCGTAACACCATAGTTGGACTAATCTACTTTTAAGTCAATCTAGATGATTGGTCATTTTTAATTTAAATTGTAAAAGGAACGTTTGCTCTTCCGCACCTTAGCTCGATAACGGCTGACTTATCCTAACTTCAGTATGAGCGATGTTCAGCTGGAAATATAGCTACACCCATTATTGTGACTAATATATGAGACAGAACATGTAGCATCAACATCAGCATGTTAATCGCTAGTCACTGACTTGCCGGGATTATTCAGCTTACATGGACGAGCCAACGTGTGGACACTTGCAACAAAAGTTGTTGGGTCTTGAACACCGATTTTCCAAACTGCATTCCAAAGCGAGGAAGGGTTGTAGAGTACATGAATTCCAGGGATAATTGTTGATCACTACACCCAATTGTTCAATCCAATGTACGAACGAGTGTGGAATATTATCAGCAGCAACCGCTTGGTACCCAGGAGTTAACGGGACCCATGTACGCTAACGACGTCACTATTACCGCTGGCTTTTTAAGATGGGTATGCTTGAGAACGGGCGACCAATCTAAGGGATTTATTAGTGTGCCTTTGAATCCAACACACACACACACACTCATACACACACCCACACACGTTTGTGGCCTTTCTCAACTGGGCATATAGTGGATGGCCAATGTGTTGCGGGCATTGCAAATGAGTAACACTCACATGGAGGCTTGACGACTATTCGAAGTCACTCCCAAAACCATTGGTACTCTGGCCAGACACTAGGTCTGCGTGAATTGTGTGGCCCTGGTGATTGAGATTGCAAAGTACCGTCGTTCGAGAAGAACGAACGTGTTCACATGCAGTTGAACTCCAGTCACTGTGTGGGGATACTGACGCCTAGGAAGGAAAACTCCTAGAGTGCATGGTAACCTGTATTCATGCGTCTGGTTATTGAGGTTGTAGTCAATCTGAGCGTTAACAACTGCGGAATGTTCGCACCAATGCACTGGACTCAGGTGGGCTCACAGTTGTGCATCATACATCACGATCCCAATGGGAGAATATTTATCCTCAAGAACCCTAATAAGGTGAACGTGTAACACTCCCACTTGTAGATAAGAATAACAGCCAACCTTTCCATGTTACGAGCATTTGCATGTCGAATAGTAAGTGCGCAATAAACAACAATTTACCGGCAATCTCAAACGTTACCTCCTTTCCGGCTAGCTCACTACTGGTATCCTTGTGGGTCCACGCATGTTGGCATACATTTGATTCGCACCATCTATCCATCAGGATGCATGGAACACTGCGTTTGAGCGTCGTAGTATTTCTGCAGCATTCTCGGCCATTGGGAGCACCACAGGCATATCACTGCGCTGGACCAAGTGTATGTCACGATAACGCATACGAAGGAGACCGCAGTAGTATGTGCGGCAGAGAGATCGAGAGAGTACTGAGCAATTCAAAGTAAACGAAGTCGATATGATTAGGTTAATGGTGTATAGTCATAGGTAACGTGATCTAGCCCAACTGCGGTGAAGAAGCATCATGAATGCAACATCAGCCTCAGCATTGGGCAAATATATATATATATATATATATATATATATATATATACATAGATATATATATATATAATGTAAATTTTTTTGCAAGGTAATCCTGGCGACACTGAGTATATTATATAGTGCGGTATTTTTACGGTCATGCCTTTATAGGTGTGCTCCACATTGTCGGGATAATAACAGTTGTTGATTTATTTATAGATTTCAGAGGAATCCTTGGATGACATGTGGATGCTTGTCTTAGAGGGAAAAGAAACATCGCCAGTTTGGAAGTGGACGAACGCTATGGTATCGGGTACTGGGAAGAACAATATAAAGACATTTAAACAGAGTGTCTGTGTAATGAAAGAAGGCTGAGTAGCTACACACAGCGAGTACATTACATTCAGATATGGTCGGTAAGCTCGAAATCTTCATTAAAGTCTTAGTGGTCGGGAATGATTGATTTGCTTCTTTTCAGCTAGATAACAGTCGCGGTACTGATATTTTGGGCTGTTGGCGCCGTAATTATACCGGAATCGCTGTAGTGGTCTTCCTGTAGCACGGTCTGACGTCCGAAAGGTGGAAGGTTGTGAACAAGGAATAAAAGCTAATAGCCACTCGATCTCATAGCTTGTTGCCCTCCGTCAAGTTATAGTCACCGTTGGACTTGGGGTTCCAAAAACCACTGCCGCGGTATCAAATGACCTTGGATTAGGAGAGGTTCGAAACCAGCTATCTGTATTGGCCTGGGTCGCCGATGGGGTTAGTGCGGCGGACTACACGGTAAACCACGGTAATGCCATATGCAGCCTTCCCAACGCCCTTGTGCACATATGTTCTGCAGGTTGGACCATCTCCAGCAAACCATAGATAGGTCAAGAGTTGCCGGGATACACAGAAATAAACATTTGCTGTGCTAAGCTGGCCAAGTCTATAACTTTTTAGCAGCTAAAGTTGAAGTTACTGCAAGGTGCGCATGGAGCTATTCCTTAACTCACGGCTGCCCCCTTTCGCTGTGTGACAAATATACCAGCAACAGTTAAGGGGTCACTAATAGCTGTGTGGGGGCTCGTACGAGAGAATGCCGACTACTGATAGGAAGTAGAAGCTCAGAAACTGTTTGATGTGCTTTGGAGAAGGTAAATATGGGGTGGAATAAACACAGCAAGGGTTTTAATCTGTACGACTGCAAAGTGCACAGAGGTTGACACGCAGACCCAATTACATTTATCATGGCGGATACTATTCTAGGATCTTTTATATTGACGAAATCTAATTAAGGTCATCGTTATGGGAACAGAATAGGAATCATTTAATGCACCACGTAACCGCATAAATGTAGTTGTAATAACAGATGGCAAATAAAGGTAATTAGTGTTTCGCGTTGCAGCTAAAAACATAAACAAAAAGTTTAGAACAAGAAAGCAAAAAATGAACAAAATTATTTAAAGCCAGCATAATGCGAATTTAAAAAAGTAACACAAACAGCGTGTGTGTAAATAATATGGTTGATTAAATGTGTACAACAGGTCTAACTACTTAACTTATTTGTATGGATAATCCTATAGCTACCAGTTGTTAGCACTAACTCTGTTTATCAAAAACTCGGCACTACTAGCTTATAATTTGTAATCGCTTAACCCATAAATTCTGCTGGCATTTCCAAACGCACAATCTCCATATGCTACTATCCTCCTCTGTTAGCACAGGGGTCCGATCGCCAACATGGCTTTGCCCTTTCTTCCTGGAAATACTTTCGACAGGAATGTAAGAGAAGAATACCTACATAATTAGTGTCAGATAGGAAAAGAAAAATTTCACAAGTCTCATTACTTTAACAACAAAGGCGGAATATCTTATCAGTTTGGTGTGGATAAACCCGGTATTGGCGGTGAACGGTTACCAGGGCAAAGAATTGATCCACCCACAAGCAAATATCCCGAGTCTATTGGACTTCGACTACCTTCGTGGCTTGCTTTTGATAAACAGGTTAGTAGGGATTTTTAATTTCCCGCTATTCATGGCCTCTCGGCTGTCGCGCAAATGGAAATCAGCCGTCAAATTTGTACGAGTTTTTAGCCGTTCGTAGTAATATGACTGAAACAAAAATAAAAGCTTGCTTGTGCTGAAGATTGCGTTAGACGTTTTAATTCTTCCTGTAAACAATCCGTTCTATTTCGCATGTAATATTCCTCCGGTCCGGCGTCCTGAGCTCTTCCGAGTCTAAGTAGTGTGACAATCTGCAATGCAAAATAAATACCTCGTAGACGGCTGTACGCTCGAGCCGACTAGTAAGAGGCCGATGTAAAGGAAGCAGCTAAGGAAGCATGAAAGAGGGAAGGAAGAGTGCCGGAGAGGAATATGAGAGTAATGATAACAGGAATCAAAACCGACCGACCTCTTACCTGTTAACGTGTTACCGTGATGCCCGCAGACCGGCTACATCGCAAGTCGCTTATTTTTATAACTCGCGAATAGCCGATATGCTAGTGATGAGGGGCCGATTTGTGTGCCATCGGCACTCCCATTGAGGCACGGTATGAACACATATTTTACACCCAAAGGTTTTTGGGGCACCCCAGTTTCCATAATTCTTTAAGATGCCACGAACTTCGATTTCTCATTAGTGCTGTCTGTATGCAATCCAAAATTGTGGTCCGATATTTCTCCCGTTCACTTGAGTTATGCCGGTAAATACTTTTCATAATATTTAGTTTTTTCATGTACCCAAGGAATCGAAGGTGTCCGTCTGTGTTCACTTGAATGCTACTGTTCGAATGTTCGATATTGTGCAGCGGTAGTCTTTCCCTTATAACGCGATGATCGTGCGCTATATATCCGGTACGATACTAGACGGCCAACCAAAAGCAATGGGTAGAACGCACAAAAGTAAGCTAGGGAAATAGTTTATTGGACGGGTGAAGTGTTAGCTAATGCTAAAAATAGGGCACCAGAAGAGAGCTAACTAGGGAGGATGTAGTTGGGCGTCGAGTGCGTTGACGGAGCATCGTTCGCAGTCGAGTCATGCGCACCGAAGGCGCAGATCGTGTTCGTGTTTCCGACAAACGTAGACAAGGTTCCAACAAGCAAGCCGCCTGATTCCCTAACACACAGGAAAGCTATAATTTTAATATATTTTAGAATAATTTACACGGTCATACGGGGGAATCTCCAGGTCACTACACCCTGCATTGTTGTTTATTCGTATAGGATTCCATAAGTAGCTTGATCTATCTGTGTCGCCCTAACCGTAGACACAAGATACATGGGCTATACAAATAAATTATCTTAGCGCTTATCATCGGTGGTTCTTAGATACAAGCAGAATTGGATATCTTAAAAAATATCTAGAACCGATCGAGAAGTCATCGTTTCAAAAGCTTTGGCAAACGACCGGTTAGTGTATTTGTTATACTGTACAGCACACACACTATATACGTTAGCTAGAGGTAGGAAACACCTCAGCTACTGTGCCGCAATACCCAAAAGAAATAAGTGAATAAAATGCAACAGGAGCAAGCCAGCTCAGCTGCCGGTAACCGATGGGCATCGTTCCGGTAAGCTACCTGTCGGCTACTATGCAGCAGAAAAATAATAATTTACTATGCAAAATTATAAAAGGCTAAATACTGGGATCGTGGTTGTAGGAGATGGCTAAAAGGGATGGGGTGGGACAAAGAACCTAACAGCACGAATGCCATTGAGGTCGGCTCCTAGCGCTATCAACAAGTGTATCCAGCCAAGCGTGTTCATTGTCTTTCGGACGCCAACCAGGGAGCCGAGATGCTCCAACTGAGACCAGTTTCAAAGTGAAGGCCTTCCTTTCTCTCGACCAAGTCATCGCTTGGCCACCTTACCTCTTCGTCCATTCACACCCCCGGCGCGCAAACAACACACATCGCTGGAGTCGGTGGGCTGGCATGCGTAACACGTGGCCGTGCCATCGTAGCCTGGTGCGTGAAATAACAGTGCTGAGCGATGCATTTCCTTTTCCTGTGCCGTAAACTAAGCGTCGAATACGCTCGTTACGCACGCGGTTTTCCCACCGGATTGCGCCAAACTGCGAAGGCACCGATAGTCGAAGGTGACTAGCCTCTTTAAGTCCGCTGATCTAGGGGGCCAAGTTTCACAACAGTACAGTACGGTCGAACGCACCGCTGCACTGTAGACTCTACTCTTTAGAGCAAGAACGATATCGCGCCGGCGCCATAAGTGGCGGAGGTTATCCAAAATTTCTTGGGCTTTTGTCATACGGTTCGTGATCTTATTTTCAATCCCACCGGCGCTGATACAACTTCCCAGGTAGTTGAATTTTTGAACGACTTCTAGCTGATTCCCACCAAAGGTCAGTGAAGGAGGCGGTTCAGACTAACCTTGGAGGAACGCTTTGCACTTCCAAGATGCAAAGCAGAGCCGGAGGCGGTTGACAATCAGTGCTAATCTGTTTAGTACTTATCACGTTAGTGAGCTCTCACAGATCAGGGCAGTGGTTTATGTAACTTCAACAGTGCGATATCACGTTCGACTTCTGAGCGAGAGGGTGGATCCAAAAGGACAGCCCACGGAGGGGGCGCTCAGTGGCCGGCGAGAAATCTAACAATTCCGACCGATTAAATTGCTTTCCAACGTGCTCAGCCCAACGCTCTAAGCGTTTTGACAAGTTGTGGATAGACTGTCCACTCTCGTCACGTATAGTTTCATTAACACTAGATCTCCTTCTGCCCGTTTCCCGTATCAGACGGAATAAGTTTCGACGGTTACCAAGGGCCGTGGTCATTTCCATCTCTGAAAGACGATGAGATTACCAGGATTCACGGTCTCTCTTCAGGCCAGCACGGAGTTGTGCGCGGAGCTCCTCGGGAGTTTCATTGTGCTCGCTTCCAGCCGGAATATGCGGACCGCACACAACCCGCTACTGATTGGAATCTAAACAACCAGAGCAGCTTCAGCCCGAGGACTCAGGGGAATACCAACATCGACTTAAATAAATGAATAGTTTATTCTCAAATTTATAGAAACACGCCAAATCATGCTGCATCGTCACCGGATAGCCGCAATGAGCACTGCGTGGGCAGGATACTGTCAGGTTGCCCAGGCCTGGACAGGAGAACGATTAGGGTTCTCAACCAAAGCCTTTGGTTCAAAATCCTGACCCAAGAGCAGCGGGTTTGGCGGTGGGCTACAAGGAGTCCGTTTTAAGGAATAAGGTGCCACTCTCATTTCAAATACTAACCTAGAGGACTAGAAGGTTGAGTTTGTCTGGCCTCTAACCACTGATCAATCTGGGATGAGTGCCTCTGAAGGTGCAAAGCACCATCCAGCATAGCTCAATAGATAGCTGAGGCACGCAAACCATCGCACCACGGTAAGGTCCAGCCTCATTGCGATGGGACAAATTAGCTAGATCAGTGCACAGCCCTTTGCCGATAACTAACACGAAAAAGGTAAATTGGCATACATTTTCGTGTTAGTCATCGACAAGGGGGCTGGCCACTGATTTCGGCTTTACGTAGCAGTTACTCCCACGTCAGTTCGTAGAAGAATCCATTAGGTTCATGGAAAGACAGGAACGTCCCTCTTGTATCTGACTTTTGCCAAGTCACAACTTCGTTAAAAAACCACCTCTGGAGGTCACTGACCCAGTTTGTTTGGCATTCAAAGGTGTTCTTCTTCGAGATCTCATAAAAACCAACACTAAATTCCGCATCCGTGGTGCGCAGTTTGTACTGCGATCAGAGCTAAAGCCGCGGCTTCACCTTGTATTATCTCAGCGGAGGATGATTTCAAGACCACATGGTTTTATATCAAGTCAAGTGTCTCTCCCTCACTTCCAAATCAGTGTAAGAAATATAGGAAATGAGAAACCTCCGCGGTTTGATTTAGTTGCACGCGAATTGTTGAACAGACTGACCAAGTGCTCATGGACGTATCCGTCAAGTTCCTCAGATAGTACATTTCGGTGCAATAGAAACTCACAAAATATCTGCAGATAACACCTGCGTGCAGCCCGACTAGGATACAAGATAGAAATGGCCAACTCAGCTTCAGACAACTCAAAGTAATTTGTGCTCACTTCTACTCGTGTTGTTTACTTCCGGCAGAACTGCTGTCCACACTGACCAAGCGAAGACCTGTCTGCTAGCATATCAGTATGTGGGAGCATTCGTTAGAAAATATCTGTACTTGCTAAGGTTCCAAACAACTAATCGAAACAACCAACGACTCAGATCGACTGAGTCACTTTTTGAAGCACAGAAAAGCCAATCAAATGATGATCATACAGATGCTTTCATTGGGGATGAGAAGTGAATATATCATCATCATCATTACGTTACACGTTAGCTTGTGGTGGGAAAACACCTCAGCTATTGTGCCGCAATACAAAAGAAAAGAAGAGGAAACAGTGGCAAACAGCGGCACGCCCGCTGAGTCCCCAGTAACGGATGGACATCGTTCCGGAGAGCTAACAGCTGGCTGCCGTAAAAGAGAATCGTATTATGCCTAACAGGTGAGATCGTGATTGGAGTGGATACTAAACAGGAGGGGGATGGACAAAGGAAATCACAACACAAACGCCATTGGTGCCGGCTCCGAGCCATATCAGCAAGTGTGTCCAACCAAACGTGTTCACCGTCTTTAGGACCCCAGCCAGGCAGTCGGGATGCACCAACCGACGCCAACTTTGAAGTGAGGGTTTTCATTTCTCTCGACCAAGTCATCACTTGGCCTCCCCTCCTCCTCTTCCAACCGCACCCACAACGCGCAAACAATGCACGTCGCGGGAGTCGGTGTGCTGGCATGCGCAACGCTTGGCCCAGCCATCGGAGGCTGGTGCGTGATATACTGGTGCTGAGCGGTTCACTCGCTCTTCCTGCACCAAATACGCGACGTCGAACACGCTCATTGCTCACGCGGTGCTCCCACCAGACATGAGCTAAGCTGCGAAGGCAGCGATGATCGAACGTGACGAGCCTCTTCATGTCTGTCGACCTGACGGGCCAGTTTTCACAACCATATAGGAGAGTTGAACGGACGGCTGCATTGTAAACTCTGCCCTTGAGGGCGAGAGTAATGTCGGGTCTGCGCCACAGGTGGCGCAGATTGGCAAAAGCACCTCGAGCTTTTGCTATACGGTTCGTAGCCTCATCTTCAATCTCACGGGTGCTAATATAGCTGCCCAGGTACTTGAATTCCTGAACGACTTCTAGCAGCTCACCACCAATCGTTAGCGCAGGGTTGGGTCCCTGCCAATCTTGGAGAAGTACTTTGCATTTCGCTGAAGCAAATCATAGCCCAAAACGATTGACAGCCAGTGCTAATCGGTCCAGTGCTCTTTGGCATGTTTGGTGGCTGTCACAGATTAGGGCAATATCGTCCGCATACTCCAAGTCAAGAAGTCGTTCACCAGGAAGTAGCTCCACACCTTCTAGGTCGTGTTCAGCGAACGCTGTTTCCATAACTTCATCAATAGCGAAGTTGAAGTGGAAAGGTGACAGCGGGCATCCTTGTCTCACACCGCTGGTGATACTGAAGGGGGGCGACAGTTTGCCATAAACCCTCACCCTGCCCGAACGACGCGCGTACAGCGCTTTGATAATGTTTACATATTTATCAGGCACACCTTTCCTCAGCAGACAGTCTCAAAGGGCACATCGTTAGACTGAGTCGAATGCACCTTTTATGTCAAGATATACAAAAACAGTGCGTCGCCAATAAACATGGCGGTGCTCCAACACTTGACGCAAAGTGAAGATGGGGTCGATGCAGCCGCTACCTCGACGAAATCCGGCTTGCTCTTCACGAATCTGGCTTTCAGGAGTGCCAGTCAGTCTGTAGAGAATGACAGAGGCAAGCAATTTAGAGGCAATCGAAATCAGACTGATCCCTCTATGATTGCCGCATTCCAAACGGGAGTTTCCCTTGAAAATTGGGACAGTGACGGAGCGATTCCAGTCTGTCGGGACTGTCTCCTGCTCCCAAAGTTTTACTAGCAACTCGTGTAGATCATCTACTAGAGCAGGTCCCCCGAATTGGAAGAGGGCTGGTGTAGCAGTCTGGAGATTCCCCGGTTTGCTTGTGTAAAATTCTAACCAAAATTCTTTAATTGTACACTTAGGCAACCGGTGTGGTTTGTTGAACTGCTTGCTGAGTTCGAATGCTTTACTTGCTCATCGCCATTTTTGCTTGGCGCTCGCTTCGGTTGCAACGCGCGACTGCTCTGTGTGCTGTGCTTGATCTGTTCCCCTAGCTAGAGCGTCCACGGTGTCGTTCATTTATAGCTAGCTAACAGGGAATCTTTTGCTGAACCAATAAAAGTTTCCCTGCAACTCGATCCGTCTTCTGGAATCGCTCTCTGGGCTCCCGGAATAGGCAACCCTCTAAATTGGTGACCCCGATCCGGATCAACCTCAGCGCCGGATATTTGGAACTTTTCTCTGGTGAGCTCGTTCCATTTATTTTTCATATTTTCCGGTTTATTTTTGCATACGATAGCCTATTTTTCGCGTCATTTTTTCAAATCATGGAATCTGTAGACCATAAGGTAGAGTCTATGCTTAGTGTTGTATCTCTCTCTGTTCCACCTTTTTGGGACATGGATCCTGTTTTGTGGTTCGCTCATCTGGAGGCTGAGTTTTATAACCACAGAATCACTTCCGACTACGCGAAGTATTGCAAGCTCCTGTCCTATCTCCCCAAGGAGATATCAACGCAGGTTCGTGACGTCATCATTTCTCAGACCGAAAACCGCTATGAGGCTCTCAAAGAGGCCACGATTAAGCGTGTTATGCCCTCTGAGAAAGTTCGCCTTCAACAGCTTTTCAGAGATCTGCAGCTGGGCGACAAACTGCCCTCAACCCTGCTACGAGAGATGCAGCAACTCCTTGGTTCTTCAACCATGGATGAGACTTTACTTCGTGAACTATGGCTACAACGGCTACCGGAAAACACACAAGCGATTCTCGCTACAGTGCGCTCCGTTCCGCTCACTCAACTAGCAGACTTAGCGGATCGAGTTATTGAACGATCACAGCCACACGTCGACGCCAGCAAGATGAATGCCGTCGCGTCCCAGGGCACTTCTATCACTGGCTTACAGTCAACCATAGAAGCCCTGCAAGCACAAGTTGCGACACTTAGTCGTCAGGTGCAACAGCTCACTATGAACCCTCGTCGTCATAGCCGATTAAAATCGCCCTGCAAACATTCTAAGTCTAACAACAGGCAAGCTAGCTGTTGGTACCACCAACGTTTTGGTACCGCAGCTCGTAAATGTATCAAGCCTTGCAACTTTGCCGAGAAGCAGGGAAACCTCGGCCGTTCCATAACGGCGACGGACGCGACCGGCCAACACCAAAGTCGCCTCATCCGCGTTAGGGATTTAACTTCCGGCACCGAGTTTCTAATCGACACTGGAGCCGAAGTTAGCGTTTTACCCCGTGGCCCACATGAGGTCGTCTCACCATCGCCGACCAAGCTGCGTGCCGCCAATGGCACACCAATCGCAACTTTCGGCGAAAAGCTGCTAACGCTCAACTTAGGCGCGATTTAGTTCGCGCCTATCATCAGATACCTGTCGCGCCAGATGACATTGCTAAAACAGCAGTCATCACGCCATTTGGCCTATTCGAGTACCTCAGAATGCCTTTCGGCCTCAGCAACGCTGCCCAAACTTTTCAGCGTTTCATTCATGAGGTAACGCGAGGGCTCGAAGGCGTTTATCCCTATCTCGATGACATTCTCATCGCCAGCTCTTCTGACGAGGAGCATCTTCGTCACCTCGATGCACTCTTCCAACGCTTAACCCAGCATGGGGTTACCGTCAACCCCGATAAATGCGAGCTTGGCCAAAGTTCCATCGACTTCCTTGGCCACCGCATATCTGCCTCTGGTATTGAAGCCCTGCCAGACAAAATCCAGGCACTGAAGGACTATCCTGCTCCCAGTTCCTTCAAGCAGTTACGCCGACTCCTTGGCCTGGTCAACTATTACAGACGCTTTATACCTAACTGCGCGAGCATTGTTCAACCAATGACTGACTTGCTCCGCGGTAAACAACGGTCTTTTCACTTTCCAGACGACGCTAAATTGTCTTTCGAGAAGCTCAAAGACGCTATCTCCAACATAGCGCTTCTCGCCCATCCAGACACATCTGCGCCACTCTCCCTGACGACTGACGCATCCGACACTGCCGTCGGTGCAGTTCTTCAGCAACTCATCGACCGTCGATGGATACCTCTAGGTTTCTTCTCAAAGCGCTTACAACCTGCCGAATCGCGATACAGCACCTTCGGTAGGGAACTGTTAGCTATCTACCTAGGTATCCGACATTTCCGTCACTACCTCGAAGGTCGACATTTCACCGTCTTCACCGACCACAAGCCATTGATCTACGCAATCAATGGCGCAACAGACAAGTACTCGCCGCGGGAAACTAGACACCTAGACTACGTTTCTCAGTTTACGACAGACGTACGTCATGTCTCAGGTGCTCTCAATCCCGTCGCGGATGCGCTTTCACGCATTCAGCAGATCAGCTTATCGCCTGGCACCAACATTGATCTAGCCGCCATGGCTGCTGCCCACCAAGCTGATCCCGACATAAGCAAGCCACGACGCAACACCACTGAGACGATCACCATTGATCGACTCAAGCCAGCATTCTTCGACAAGTCTGACTCGCCGGTGCAACAAGCACCTTCCCAGCCTGTGCCATCACAGCTGGCACCGCAACCTCAGACGAGTCAGTCCGCTCCAGCAGAACCGACAACCACAACCGACAGCACTCCTACCCGCCCTACTCTCAATCAACGCGGTAGGAAGCTCAAACCTAAGGTTCGTTTTTCAGACTTTGTCAGTACTTACTATTTTACGTAGAACGTGCCTTAGAAATTTTCTGCTCTTACTAAACGTTTTTGAAAATCCACAAAAAAAGACCAAAACGTTTTGAAACTACCAAAAAAGAGCAAAACTTTTTGAAAACCCAAAAACAGCTTTGCACGTTTTTCGCTTAACACTCTTTTGTGTATTGCTATGCATTTATGCTGCTTTTTCATTTTGCTTTCCATATACATCGTCGGTTGGTTGCACCTCGGTTTCACTTTCCGCTGGATCTCCGCACGCCAACTGGAAGTTCAACAATCTTCCTGCTCAACTGCCTACGTGAACTTTATTAACTGTCCCCCCCACAAACAGTTTTTTTACCGTTTCGACACCGTAGGGAGGACACGGGTGGGAGCCCGCTAGGGTCCGATTGCATGGTTCTCCCCCAGCAGCTGCATCGGGTTTCACAACCTGGTCTCGCAGAAGGCTGGCCCGCGACGGACAGTCCTCACGTAGATCGAAGGACTGCTTACACAGTCCCTTCTGGGAGAGGGCTATGTAGCAGTCTGGAGATTCCCCGGTTTGCTTGTGTAAAATTCTAACCAAAATTCTTTAATTGTACACTTAGGCAACCGGTGTGGTTTGTTGAACTGCTTGCTGAGTTCGAATGCTTTACTTGCTCATCGCCATTTTTGCTTGGCGCTCGCTTCGGTTGCAACGCGCGACTGCTCTGTGTGCTGTGCTTGATCTGTTCCCCTAGCTAGAGCGTCCACGGTGTCGTTCATTTATAGCTAGCTAACAGGGAATCTTTTGCTGAACCAATAAAAGTTTCCCTGCAACTCGATCCGTCTTCTCGAATCGCTCTCTGGGCTCCCGGAATAGGCAACCCTCTAAACTGGGGGAATTCTATCTGCCCCTGCGGCCTTATGCAATTTCAACAGACTGATCTCACGTTCGACCTCTGCTCGTGAGGACGGGTCCGAGGAGACGGCCCAAGGAGAAGGGCGCGCAATGCCCGACGCCAGCTTGACCTGCATTTGAAGCTGCATCATCGCCAGACAGGCGCATTAAGAATGTGCCGCCAGTGTCGCATGTGGGGGATCTCAGGGTAAAGTGAACATATCACATCTGAAAAATAAAACCGCAATTGGAGACCGACCAATAGAAAATAGTACAAAGAAGAGTGTGATTCTCCTTGGAACATGCCTGCTAGGTGAGAGGTCAGAAGTTGGGGATCAGAAAAGTTGAAAAGGGAAAGGAAATACGAAGCAAATCCAAACGAACAAACAGTGGGTGGATCACAGTGAGAAATCATTGATTCGCTGAAACTGAAACAGAAAGAACCAAATGAGATGATGGAACGAAAACATAACTGTACAGGTGTGCTGACAGCGTTGCTCACAGTGAATACGCACACGCGCCCGCGGAACGTTGCACGCAGCGGGAATCCGAAATAAGGAAATTCCAAGTGAGGATTGTTCTTTTTTCCACGTCTTCCCAATAGGACTGGTCTAGGTGAGCCAAGAAGGACTGAATCCGTGAGGAACGCTTCCTGTTTGTTGCGGAAGAACTCGCCATACGCTGCTGTGGCGTCGGGTCGACAACGAATAGGGAGGACTTCTATGAGACAAAGAAAATAGAAGGGGTAAGTAAGATATAGGATGAGCACAAGTATAGTAGCAGAAACAAAGTGCTTCTCTGAGATCTGTTAACAATTTAGGGACAGATTGACATGGAAGAATAGTCATCGCTGTTGAGGTAATAAGATGCTGGTAGGGACCGAACTGCATCAAGAAAAGACCTGCCTAGTTCTATAAAGTTCGTAAACACCACGCAAATATCAGCGTGCCTGGAGACGCATTGAGCACGCGCACACGTACCGTTGTCAATCACAGCAGCTGATGCAATGACATAATGCAAACACTGGTTAATTAACAAATCGGGGAGTTCTGGGTATAGATCCACAGCTTCATGTGTTTTAATGGCAGCGCTTTTACCAGATCCAACCCGTAGTCCTGTGAAGGATGAAAGGTAGATACTACTGCGCCGGGTATAAGTAGTGTGGTGGTGCAAGATGACACACCAACAGCGAGCCCTGCCGAATTCGCCAAAGTTGAAGATAACATCAGGATTACAGTTCCATGGGCACGAGGAGTGAACACATAGGCAAGCACCAGTTGGAGAGCACTCCATGGAGATCACGCAGATGAGCGGATGCCTCCAAGGTATGAACGAACACACTTAGTGTAAGCCACTTTAGCAATAAACAAGTACTGCCTGCCCCTTGGGTTCTAACATTTAGTGCCGTGACCTCGCAAGTCATGAAGATTCTCTGGCCGGGGCCATTTAAAGACATGGATGTGAATGCGTTCTTGGAGGATTTCGAGGACGTGGCAGAGGCGGTAGGACTGAAGACGGACCGGGCGAAGATGGCGGCCCTGTGGTGTCTCCTCAAGGGCAGGGCGAAGGCGGTTCTGGAGGCGGCGCGAAGAGATCCGGTCAAGTTGGGGTGGACCACCGCGAAGGAAGCGTTGCTCTCTGGCCTGGACACGCCACTGGACCGCCAGCAAGCGATGCGACGGTTCAAGGCGTCGCGGCTTGGTGCTGGGACGGATCCCCTCGTGTTTGCGGTGCACCTCAGGAGCTTGTTGGACCGCGCCTTGCCGGGTTGGATGGGCCGTCAAAGACGCAGTTGCTGGTGGATCAGTTCTTGGCCGGCCTCCCACAGCTAACCGCGGAGCGCGTTCGGATTGCGAAGGCTACTCGGAAGATGCAATTGGAGGAGTTGGCGCAAGTTACTCGAGACCTGGGCGACGCACCACTAGCTGCGCTGAAGAAAGAGCCTCATGAGAATGTGGAACGGATGGACAAATTGGAACGGATGATGGAACAGCTTACGGAAGACATCAATGGGCTTCGCGTTCAGCGTTATCGGGTGCGCACAAAGGGATGTTGCTTCATCTGCGGGAAACCGGGGCACTGGAAGAGACAATGTCCGCAGAGGCGTGGTGTTACTCGTGTGTCGAATAAACGTGTGCAACCTTATTTTTCTTTTCGGATCGAGGATTGTGTACTTGGGGCGTTGAGCAGGAGTGCGGTTGAAGCAATGGTGGAAGTAGACGGAACGATGGAAAGGTGTCTGATCGATACGGGTGCCGCGGTGTCACTAATCAACCATCGGCGAGGTGAAAAGCTTCAGTCGTGCTGCACGATCGTAAGAGCGGTTGGCGGTCATTCAGTGGGAATTGATGGGATAGCCGAACACACCGTGGGAATCGGGAGACGAAAGCGAACACACTTCTTTCTCGTGTCACCAGATGCGAAACAAACCATATTGGGAGCAGATTTCCTGGAGCTCAATAAAGCTGTCATTGATCTAAAGCGTGGGAAGTTGCTAATGGAATGCGGGTCACTACCACTCATTAATCGTGGAGAAATGAGATCTTCGCAGTCGGTCGTTGCTGTGTTACATTTGAGCCCATCTTTGCAGTCGCTGATCAACAAATACCAACCCTTGTTTACGGATGACAGCAGCCAATATGGGTTTTGCGATTGGATCGAGCACACCATCCCGCTAACTCGCCAACCGTATCGGCCCCATGGACCTCGAAGGATACCAATCCATCTGGAGGCTGAGGTGAACAGGCAAGTGCAGGAAATGCTGGACGCGGGCGTGATTGAGGAGGCACATAGCCCGTACAACTCTCCTGTGGTCTTAGTGAAGAAGACGAATGGGAAGTACCGATTCTGTGTCGACTTCCGAAGACTGAATGAAATTTCCTTGACTCGCTTCGTTCCAGTTCCATCAGTTGCTGACATTTTTGATCGGCTGCAGCAGTCGAGGATATTCACGGTCCTGGACTTGAGATCAGGATACTGGCAACTGGCAATAAAACAGGAAGATCGAGAGAAGACGGCGTTTACCGTTGGTGAGAAACAGTACCAGTTTAAGAGGATGCCCTTTGGATTATCAGGAGCCCCGTTTACCTTCCGACGTCTAATGCTGCGATTGCTGAGTGAATTGGAAAACGTGGTTGTGTACGGGGATGATATCGTGGTGTATAGCCAATCAGAAGCGGAACATATCCATCATCTCGCGGCAGTTCTGGAACGCATTCAGCAGTCGGGACTTCGTATAAATGGACCAAAGTCCCAGATCGGAAAGACCTGTGTCACCTTACTGGGCCATAAAGTGGGACAAGGCGAACTGAAACCGCTACCTGAGAAGATAATGACGATACAAGGCAGCCCAGTTCCCACCTCGAAACGCACTCTCCGTACATTCCTGGGCCGCGCCGGGTACTACAGCAAATTCGTCAAGGATTTTAACACCTTGGCCTCACCCTTGTACGAGCTGTTGAAACAAGACAGGAAATTCACTTGGAATGCAGAAGCTCAACGAGCCTTTGATCAGATTCTACAGGAAATGGGAAGGCAGGAGTTGACCCTGAAATTGCCCATTGCTGGTGAGGTGTTCACGGTAGCCACTGACGCCAGCGATGTCGGGATCGGTGCGGTGTTGAAACAAAACCATGGGACGATTGAGTATGCCTGCCGAACTTTGACACCTGCGGAACGCAGATACTCAACCATAGAGAAAGAATGTCTCGCAATTGTCTGGGCGTTAGATAAATGGCGGCCATATCTCCTGGGTCAGCGATTTCACGTCGAAACAGACCACAGACCGTTGGAGTGGATTAAGTCTGCCAAAGACCCCAGAGGAAAGCTGGCGAGATGGGCATTGCGCCTACAAGAGTATGATTTCACGATAAAACACGTGCCGGGGAGGGAAAATCAAACGGCGGATTTCTTGTCACGCATGATAGATGATGATGACCTGCCGAGCGTAGCTTTCGGTATTAACGGTATACTGTGCGAGCAGGATCCAGAACGGTTGGCAACTGAGCAACGTAGCGACAAACTCCTGCGCAAGTTGATCACCGCGCGATTAGCTGGTCAGACAAACTTCAACAAAAACCAACTTAAGCAGCTGGGACCGTTTGCAAAAGACCTGGGAAAGCTGCAAGTGAACGAAGCAGGGATCTTAATGTGGATACCAGGAGGTAGCAACCCTTCGGTGCCAGTCATTCCAATGAAACGAAGACGGAATCTGGTAGTTTCTTGTCACGAGATGGCGCACACAGGTTGTTCCAGGACCTACGATCTGCTGAAACAACGCGCGTATTGGCCGGGGATGAAAAGGGACGTTGAGAAGTGCGTGCTTTCGTGCAGACAATGTCAGCTCATGAAAACGGATTGCCGAGGAATGCAGCAGCAAATGATGACGATCCCGGTCTCGGAAATTGGTGAACTTTGGTCGGTCGACGTGATGGGGCCGTTTCCATTGACCAGGCGTGGCAACCAGTACATTTTATTGATGACGGAGCACTTCACGCGATGGATTGAGGCGACAGGAATCCCGGATCAACGGGCTAGCACCGTTACCCATGCTGTCATGAATCACTTGGTAGCGGCTCACGGAATCCCAAAGGCCATATTAACAGACCAAGGGCCGTGCTTCGAGAGTGAAGAATTCCGGAACTGTTTGGAGAAACTTGGCATTAAGAAATTGCGCACCACCCCATACCACCCGCAAACAAATGGCCTGACGGAACGTAACAATAGAACAATCAAGGAGTGGATAGCAGCAAAAGGTGGAGACTGGGAGGAAGCGTTGCCGCTACTGTTGCTGGCCCATCGAGCAACCAAACAGGCTTCCACAAAGAAATCACCATTCCATTTGATGTACGGTCGACAACCTCGTCTACCTGTGGACCTAGAGATTGGAATGTGGCCAACTTGCCGTATATCTCCCGAGGAGACACGGAATAACCGGAAGACCGCCAACCGCAACCTACAGGCGACTCAGGCGCGGATGATGGCGAAGTTCCAGACCAGCAAAGGTGGAAGGAATATCGAGTTTCAGATTGGTTCGAAAGTGAAGTACAGGGACCATCAACGCTATCCCACTTGCGGCCCAGGGGAGAGGAAACTCCTAGCGAAGTGGAAAGGACCGTACGAGGTAGTCGACCGGCGAGGCCCAGTGTATACAATCGCTCGGCAAGGTGAATCGCGGAGGGTGAATGCCGGCGAGCTGAGGAAGTGGTACGAATTGGAGGAGGAAACACGCTCATACAGTGAACATCCCCGGCGGTCAGAAAGACTCCGACGGAAGGCAGCTGACGCGAGTCCTTTGGAGGGGAGGAGTGTGGTGGATTAAAGGTAGATACTACTGCGCCGGGTATAAGTAGTGTGGTGGTGCAAGATGACACACCAACAGCGAGCCCTGCCGACTTCCCCAAAGTTGAAGATGACATCAGGATTACAGTTCCATGCGCACGAGGAGTGAACACAGAGGCAAGCACCAGTTGGGGAACACTCCATGGAGATCACGCAGATGAGCGGACGCCTCCAAGGTATGAACGAACACACCTAGTGTAAGCCACTTTAGCAATAAACAAGTACCGCCTGCCCCTTGGGTTCTAACAAAGAGACCCAATTTCCATATTGGCCTTTAGACTTACAACATGAGAATTTGCCTGCTGCTAGTAAGGACGGGTGAATATGAGACCAGTGCACTTCAACTATATCCATTATGAGCTTACTGAATTTGCATGACAGCGTACAGCAGAGTTGTGGCAATCTGCTGCTTTCGCTTTGCGCTGTATAGGTAGACTTTATCTTTGTCACTATAAGACGGTATTTTGACCAGAATAAACGCATTCACGTTATAACTTCCCTGCAAGGTATTTTTGATTGATCTATATGAGTCCACGATGTGTTTCGCCATGGCTGCTATTGGCACATAAATCCGTCATTCATGGAGCTTTAACGGTCACTCAAGCTGTGCTGGTTGACACGTAAACATAAGCTGTCAAAACCTACACCATACTTGTCTACTCTTGCCTCCTTACCTAGAATCATCTTCACAAATATTCTTTAAATTTAGAAACAAGTGTCCTTTAATTGTTAACAATTTTAAATTATGATTGTATGAGTATAATCAAACCTTCGTGTTTGCACTGTTACTCTGCATCCAGCATATTACGTAAGCTTATCCACTAACTTAGTCGCTAGGTATTGGTCCTGTACAAACTTGTGATTTTATCAGCGGGCTCTATTTATTAGGACGGCGCATAGTAATCTATACCAACACTGAGTGTAACAGCTGGTCAGAAAGCAAAAACCCAGCGTAACGCTTGACTCAAAAGGAAAGTCGAAGCGTTTGAAAATTACATGCGGTTAAACAAATGAGCAGTAAGGGAACGGAGCAAGCACAGCACACAGAGCAGTTGCGAGTTGCAACCGAAACGAGCGCCAAGCAAAAAAATGGCGATGAGTAAGTAAAGCATTCGAACTCAGCAAGCAGTTCAACAAATCACACCGGTTGCCTAGGTGTACAATGAAAGAATTTTAGTTAGAATTTTACACAGGCAAACCGGGGAATCTCTAGACTGCTACAACGTAATTTACATGTCGAACAAATCCGGTATTAGTAAACTATGTAAGAATTTGCTTATTTCACCTCACCAAATGAAATTTTAGAACGCAGTAGACTAGAAGATAGCGAATGCTTCAAAGACGGAACTAAATTATAAATCATGGTTAATAGCATATAAGTGAGGCTGGAGTGAGTAGCCGTGCGTGTTATGCTTTATCCAGCATTGATGCTGGTTATTTATAAATTATTATTTGGGTGTGTACTAGGATGTATGATCGATGTACCATTGCATCTAGCTCATTAGACTATGACACGTTTGTTTGCCTAAAAGACCAGCAGGGCATTTCTACCACGCTTGCATTGTCCTTGTTCCACGACGCGATTATGACTAGTCTAAGGGTCACGCAGTCAAATTTTTGTTGTATGAGTTTTTGTCGCCTCCGCTAGTGCTATGGACAAACTTTGGTACACTGCGTATCGTCTCGAATTGATGGAGGTTGGAGCCAAGTACACACGTTTAGAATGATGTGTAGTTACTTGTATACTAGTAGCCCCTTAATGCAGAGCACCGGAGAGCCGGAACATAGTTAGACTAATGGCATGAGGTCGAGTAAAGAACAGACTGCACGTAGAAAATTGCGCTTTAGTTGTTGAAATTTTTCTGTCAAGATTGGTCTTCGTAAGACGTCTGCAAATACAACACGAGCATACATGTGAAGGTGTTGTCCATGAGTAGCAAAACAGAAATGCTATTTACTAAAAACTGTGGAAGACGTACTGAATGTTTGACTTTCCACTACGTTGCTTGATGAAGTATTGCAAAAGGAAGCTGAGTAAAGAGGCAGGATTCCAAAGAAAACCTGAAAGTGGATAAAACTCCATTAAAAGAAAAACTTTGAATGCTACAAACGGAAACGTTGGCTGCGGCTGCATTTAGTTACCATAATACAAAGACTGCGAATACTCAACAGTCCTATGCTACTCACTTCAATTGATCAGCAGAGTTTTGAGACAGTGTGTAAGACGTCATATTGACTGAGGTTTCATAGGTCTACCTACACTGTTATTGTGATGGAACGAATATGGGAAAGAAGCTAAACTCTCACCTACAATAGTAACTTAGTTTGTGATCTAAGTTACATTTGGCGAAGCTGGTGCATGTTACTTGACAAGTGATAGGTATAATCGTCTTTACCAAACTTTATTTGGATTTGTAGGTAACAGCTTGCCAACTTGGCGCTACACGACGCTATAAACTGGAAATGTGTGCTTGTCATTCAAGCCCGCCTTGATTGCGCATCTTACTTCTGTGTAGCAAGCTGAAGGGCTATGGCGCATGCGTGGATGAACTGAGTCCTAATTTAACCCTCTAAAAGTCAATGTTGACATTCTTAAACTTGTTTGCTGCTAAATTTTATGGAAAGTCTCTATTATACCAACAGCCCGACAAGTTGAGCAGCTTACTAGTTGTTTCTTCAAGGTTAATCTTTGGTCTCTGATCACTGCAATACACAAATCAAACTAAGTCGTCCAGCACTTTAGAAAGACATAAGTAGCTACCTTGTTGAACGATTGGCTTTGGAGTACACTTATGTCTAACGTATAGTGCGGTCCATTTAAGTGGCAGGATGTGTATGACGTGTGCAAACATTTTGTCGGAACCCCAGATCGCAACCTCCGAAAATGGATGGGCGCGGAGGTAGAATTTCTTATGTACAGTAAAAATGTGTGTAAACTGTGGTCTGTGCTGTTACTGAATGAATAACAGTATGAAAGCATCCTAGCTGGCTTCCGTCTTTTCCTGTCCGTGGTGTAGAAACGGATAAAACGTAGCGGAAAGTTTCCTGGTATTATGCGTAACTGACAAAGCATGCGATTCTTCATTGATCAGCTTTGGGTGCATGTGTTCTGTTGAAAGCTCTAAACAAAGCGACCATATGTCATAGGAGGCAAGATGGGAAACCGTCACTTGAATTAATTGTAACACACAAAAATTGTGGGGTAAAGGAGACTTACGATGCGTTTTGAATTCTCAAAAGGGTTTGGCTTTTTTTGCTATTTTCAAAACAATTTATCTTTTAATTGGTTTTCTAAACGAGACTAGGTCTTACCACGATTCGATGGTTTGCACATCTCCTCGACGAGTCGAGTTTTACTGGGTAGTGCCCTAAGGATCTGAGATCAATATCTACGATATTGATCGGTGGTTAGTGGTCAAACGAACTTCGTCTCTTAGTCCTCTAGGCTTGAATTGGTAATGGGATAGTATGCATTTCGCTAGAAGCAAAGCATAGCCACCTCCTCGCTGCCTTGCGGACAGACTTTTGAGTCAGACGCTTTCGTTGAAGACCCCAGTCGTTACTCTGTTAAAATTTGTGCACTCTGGTAGTATCTCAGCTTACGTATAATCCTGATTATTTCCTCAAACATCAACCACCTTCTGCATCGGTTGTACTGCAACCTTAGAACTTTCCGCTTATCTGCTGCATACAGCAGGGCAGTTAGGCGAAAACTTGCGAGTGCTGATGCTTCCCTCTTTCGCTTTTCTCCTGTTTTTCTTACTCCTCCACCGACCCTTATTACTAACTTTCCTTCCATAGTTCCATGCTAAATCGGTGCTAGCCGCAACACAACTGCAGCTATGAATAAACAACTAAATAAACTGTGTATTCCTTGCACTACACACTACTCGTTTCTCTGAGTGCGTTCAAAGTCGACACACTAAAAGAAATAGTTTAACAGGCTGTTCTCGCACGAAAGTTAGATATCTCGGGTGGGGACGTGTGTTAAGTGTCCGGAGCTAGAATAAGTGGCTCTCACGAGATTGATGAAATAACTACACTAAGCTTACCTTATCATTATTGGTTACACATATCCAGAAACACTGGTGCAACAATCACTGCTTAAATTAGGGAGTGCGTCATTTTCAGTTTCAAGGCCGAGCCATCGTTGATTTGTTGGATTTCTATGAACAATTGTTCCTATGCAGCTCTTTTAACGAACTCCGCTAGGGTTGATTCACAATCAGTGCTAAAAGCCTTTTGTCGGTGGTTGCTGCTTATGTTCCCAATGACCGCAGTTCGGATGCTACCATGCACACGATCCATTACGAACTGAGAAAATAATCCCTGAGATGACATCGGAATCAAAAGAGATTTAGGCGAACAAGCTTGTTCGCCTAAATCTCTTTTGATTCCATTACGAACTGTACATGCTGCTTTACAACGTTACTAGCTCAGACGTTGTTGTTCTTGCAGGGTATATGAGTGCTCATGTATGTCGCCTGAGCTTTTTAGAAGCTCAACTATGTAGTAATTATGCACTTATATCCAACAGGAAGAACAACGGCAATCATATGTTGCAACTGCTTGCGGAGCACCAGTTATCTTTTAGTAGCGCCGCTTGTAAACAGTAGGCTCTGAAGGGCCACTTGGTTTTCCCCTAAAGCTGGCCAGCGAGGGACACAAATATATCAAGTTGTCATTTATTGCAGGTGGTGCAGTGTTTCCTGGGTTCTCTATTGTTCCGGAACACCTGCATCAACTCTGACCATGCTTTGGTACGCTGTCGTTTTCCATCGGAGATTGCGGTCCGAAACACGACTACAGCCATTAATCGTTTTCGAGGTGCTGATGTGACTTCTGCTACGCCCACACTATTTGAGAACGGTAGTAAACTCCTGTGCAAAGCATTGTCTCACCCGTTTGAATAGGTATGAAGGAAAGAAACCATGAAAGACAACTGGCGTGTATCGATCATAATATCAATATACAAAAGAACCGTTGCGCTGACTGTGCTAACTACATTGCTGCTGGTCTAAAGCCGATGGTGACAAAATTATTTGCCTTACGTCTTGTTCGGCGCCTCACTATGGAACTGGAATCTCACATTAGGTAAGAGTAAAAGGTTTCCGCCTATTTCCTAGCGGTTGGTGCTAGAGCACCGTCTTCGATGGTACAGGCTGAGAAGATACTTGTTGCACCAGGAGTCAAAGTTGTATAGAACCTCTGGTTTGTGTCGTTCGATTTTGGCAGTCTCAGTTTGGCTATCGTAAACAGTGGTAAAATTCTTGTCAGTTATGCGCACGATACAAAATGAACTGGAATAGGGAGACCATAGACGCCGATGTACGCTATCTGTGCGAAAGTCGAAACATAAGACATCAGCGACAGCATTACGTCTGTGCTTTGAACGGATGCTTTACTATCGCCCAGTTGCAGTAAACTAGTGGGCCAGGATTAAGAAGAAGGGAAGAATGGGAAACTAATGTAAACACCAATATCCTAGGTAACCATGCAACACCCAGGTGCGAATGCCTTGTCATCAACACATGGCTACAAACAACTGGCTATCGTGCGCAGATTAGACGGCACCGAGAATACAATACCTTTGCGGCTTTTGTTGCCCAGCGTCCCAGTTAGTCGGTACCACGTGCACAATTTAAATTCCCATTCATCAACACTACTGTTGTAACCTCGTCGCTATGTATGCAGCGACGTTAGTCGGAACAACGGTTCAGGCCTTGTGGTTTGTGTCCGGTGCGGTCAGTTGGCTGGTTGGATTCTAATCGAGGCGCCACGAGTAATGTAGTCGACCAACGGTCCTCCCTCATTGTACTGCGACCAACAGGAATACCGCATGACTACAAGTGGATCCGCGAGACCAAGGGAGAAGACAGTGTACAAAGCTTGGAAACTAAATCCTTTGAATGAAATTTGAAATTCGTTCACAGAACCATTTACTTCATCAAGGTGCCCAAAGTTGTATTGTTACGGGTTAGCTGCTGTGCAAGCACCACTGCTTTGGGAATATTGGACAATGTTTAAACTCAGCTCAAAAGAAGGGTTGCGAGACACAGGTTCCAAAAGCCATACCGTCCTTCTACACAAACAGAAAGTCAGAGTAAGCCGGGATTAATTTGTATATCAAAACACAAATCGAATATTCCACTGCTTATCACGTGGGTATTTATGCATCGCTTTAAACAAGCCTCCTTATATGTCCCCACCGGCGCTACACGAAGTCTCACGTTTAGGTTGTTCGTTTCCTACAGGTAACTGAAAAGCACTGTTCACTTACAACTCACATTACTCTGCCCCTGCAGGTGTTATCATTCGATGCATATTTCCAAGAATCCGTGACTGAGAGAAGAGAAGAGCAATACCGCATAAGGCGATGCAAGATCTATTTTTACCCAGAAGATGACACAATTCAAGTCGTAGAGCCACGTTATGCAAACGCTGGTATTCCACAAGGTGGGTAGTTCATGAGTTGCTGCGGTTTTTCTGCGGGCTGAATTGAGCACACCATCGTAATGCGTTTGCAGTCAGCCTTAACCATTACAAACTTTTCACGCTTAGTTCAAGGATTGGTCTACAGAAGGAATCGTTCGCGCCAAGTCCACTGCAGTACCTTAACTGTCACTTCCTAACTTACTGTACAGAGTAACATATTGTGGTTTTCGTTACAGTCTACTCTAAGGTTGGCGTTAAAATCCACAATCCCAACCACAAGACACATTTTAGTGGGTTTGCTTCCGAGTAAGAATGACGTTCATTGGTGTTCTTGCCGTCACTAGTTGGTGTCGTCAAACTACGGGGTGCCGCACGCCCCACATTTTAAAGCATGATCCTTTCTACAAATTGCAGTCATATAGACTTTCGCGTAATTGTGCACCGTAACCCCGAGAGATACTGTATATTACCGAATATAAGCCTGTCCACAGATAGGCCGACAGTATAACTTTGCAACATCAAATTTGTCCAAATTCGTAAGTCCCTACCTTAGCCGACCCCCAACAAATCAGCTAAAAGAGAGATGAAATTGTTTCTCCACGATTTTAACTTCAGCACTACCTGATCTCACTTGAATATGTTCAAGCTAAACGTGGTCTACCATTAATCTGTTGTACCGACCGTCATGTGTTATGATCGCGGATAGTTGGTTGTAGAGCCTTCAGCGCAGACTTTCACCGCACCGGACAGTGAATTGATTAGTTGACAAGTCAGAGGAAACTGGTAAGACAGTCGGTAATATGGAGCATGATGTAAGGGTGTGTCAGACACTCCACCCCATGCAAAGGAATCACAGTAGAGCAGCGGTGAGAGCGAAGTCCACGGTCAGTCGTATGGGATGCTGTTGAACTTGTAGTGCGCCGGAGCGCCTAGCGCAGCATAATATCTAAGCGCTGTGATTCACTACCCAAAATAGCGCTAACGCGATGTCACATGATCCAGCTGAGAGGGAATATACCCACCTTTCGTGTGATCTTCTAAAGCCGTGAAAATGTGAAAAATTTCTCAACAGAAGCGGTACATATGCTGCTGGCTTTAACTTGAATTCTATCGCGTTTGCCGAGCAATCTACTAATTGTAGGCTGAACGCCATTTCCTCGTGAATTAAAAGCAATTGGGAGAGTGGCGAAGGGAAAAGTTAGAATGTCAATAATGTTTGTAAGCATGAAAGCAACACATGGTAGAAAACCATGTTTCCTGCGCTGGGCAAATATTTAGCGCAATGCGTTATGGAGTCACGACATAGCGGGTTAATTGTTACCCGAACGAACATTCGGATCAGGACGTTCAGAATGCTAAACCAATCCAGAATTCCAGTCATCAAAACCAGTGATTTTTGTTGCTTCCTCGGGATGGTGTAATCGTTTTATGAACCGATGCGACATGCGTCTACTGATCCACACAAACCTAGTCTAGCAACTGCCGAAGGAATTGGATATTCATGTTGGATCTCTTCAAAAGTTCATGGTTCAGTTGAGAACGAAATACGATTTCGAACTGATGCAAATTGAGAATATGGACTGGACGCCTTTGTGCTTTGATATGCCTTCAACTCGCACGGTGGAGCAGAAAGGCGCAGAGTTATTATAAAGACGATGAGAAACGAGAAGGCACCGTTCACTGTCGTGGTAAGAGTTTTGTGGTCCATGTATCTTGCTACCTGATTTATATAAGTAGGCAGGTAATTAGCTTTTTTAACCTAGTGAGCGGGAATCTATAGTGATTGCCATGATTCAACAATGCCAGAGAACAGTTTCGAGAATATCAACGCATTTCTGACTACCTTCCTAATGGGTCTACCGTTGACTGTTAGTAACCCTTCAGTCGATAACTCACTATAACCAGCTGCTTTTTCTGGACTGTATCTCAGCTCTGCTGACTGCTCCACCACATTGAAAACAACCATCACTGCTCACATGTTGCCAATCACTCTCAGAATATCAGTTACCCATAACCTTGTAACGTTGTAACGCTGTAACTGACTTCTGCTTATCATAGAACACATGGTTTGCTATCACCAGGCAACGCGCTTTGTGGCACGTCGTAAACACGTTTAAGCGCTTGCTTCTTGATCTTCCAACTTTGCTTCCAAAGCAACACTTGGAGTAGATCCACCAATCCCAGGACTCTGTATAACGAACCTGCCATCTGGGGATAACAAGTGTCTCTGTCCGTTCGAAATATGTTCCCTAAAGTTGGGATAGCATTAAAGTTCCGTCTCTTCTCGCTGTCATCATAACTTTTCATCAAGAGATACTTAAAGAATCAAGATGGGCTTCTCTAAAGGCGCAGTAATAAACGCCCATGATACACGTCTACATTAGAGGCAGTCGAAATATGCCATAACATGAATTCTAACTGCTTAACATAGTTTTCGTGTATGGGACTAATCTCAACATTACGAGGAGTATTTCAGATTGCTCTCCATAGTGCGTATTCCTGGTATTATTTATTTATTCACATTGTTATTAGGAAGTTAGACGACACCTGGTGACGTCACTCAAATTGTCCTTAAGGAGATCAGAATAACGACAATGGTCAAGCTTCTATCTCAGTAGTGATCAGGGGTTACTTTTCTACCTTATTCTTGAAGGTAAAGACAGCAACAGTATTTTCACCAAACTGTGAGACTCATTACGGAAATGATAATACTTCCCTCCAAAGCCCCAAGAAGGTCATGTACTGTGACAAAATGGTAACTGATCATAATTATGGCCCGTCCAGATCATTCTTAGTCTAAAGGTTTTGTGCGCTTTTCCGTTTTTTTGTAAAATGGGGGACAGAGTAAAGTTTACCCAAAGTGTAAAAGTTTGAATTGCGACATATCCCATAATCTCCGCACACCTTCCAGTGACCAGTGATGACCGCAGTAATGACCTCAGCGGCCTTACCTTGGACTATCACGGTTCTGAAGTAATTACCGGTGTGCAGGCGCCAGTTCCGGCATGTGTAGTTTGCCGGTCCAGTAAATTATTTTGGCCATGTGACAGTCTGGCCGAATAAAGGCAGGGAACCATGGAAAAATAAAGTAATAATGGACTTGGGCACCTCGGTCAGTGTTATCTTCCTGTGCGGAGCATCATTACTGAAAGGGATGGGATTCGCATGAGTACACGAATTCCTGCCCTAATAATCCTTGAGATGTTACTTCAATTTATGTATGATAGCGGTATGTGCAGTCTTATTGCCTTCGTTCAATGCCTTCACTTCCTAGGTACCATCATTCGTCGACATCGGATAGCAAAGGCACCGCCAAATGAGCATCTGTACTACACTGTGGACGATTTTAATATTGGAAACGAGTTCACAGCGTATGGGAAGACTTTTCGCATAGTCGGATGTGATCCGTTTACCGCGTACTTCCTTCGCAAGCTAGGTGTCCGCTTGGGAGACCCGGAGCCGATTCCGGATGATCCGTACACCGTTCACCGTAAAGCTGTAAGCCAATAAATCACACAATCTCACGCATCACCACTACACTGTTAGATGCATCTTGTCTTTGTTGTTCCTTCAGTTTACAGAATCAATGCAACCGTTGAGACCATATGAGAGGGTTGACAAGCTGAAACAGTTTCTGTATCATGATCGTCACGTGCTCCGATTCTACTGCTTCTGGGACGACACAGAATCGTTATACGGAGACCCGCGGAGCATGATCCTTCACTATTTTTTGGGTGAGTGCGACCGGAAATTTGCTTACCTTGACTAACGTTCTTGGAGGCAAATAATATAATGCCCCCGCCCAACAGAGTCTATAAATAGCTGCAATGAATTCTTTATGCTAGCCATTACTTGAAAAATAGAATGCAACTTATTCGCGTTCCTAAATCTGAGCCCGGTGTGAGCCACACGTCTCAAATTAATGGTTAATTTCAATGCCACAATCAATCGTTTCCATGATGCTTCCAAAGTGGCTTCATACTACGACAATGACACCATTGCGTAACCTGACAGAATCAACCAGGATTTCAAGTTCAGGGGTTAAGAAAGTGCCAGTCTCCTCAAGAGCCCTGTGAGGTGGCACTGCGGATTTATACTAATACAGGCAATGATTAGTGTTTGTCAACCCGTGCGCCGAACATTTGTCGTCTCTATGCAGTATTTGTTGGGGACACTATATACCAAATACGTCAAGTGAAGAAGGAGTGGAGATTGGGAGGGTCGTTTTGAAGTACTCCTTGTGTGAATGGATTGCGACGTGCAATCTTAACTCATAGCACAGCTAATGGAAACATCTCAGGCCCTACCAGCGCATGGACATGTTGCACACCTATCTTTCACCCCGTCATACCCATTGCCTCTTAATGGCGGTGGGGCACCGACAGACCGTCAAGTCGATGGGCAAGGATAAGAAAATGGCTGCGACTCCCCAAAGACACCAGTGTTGCTTTCTTTCACGCATCAATTGAGGATTATGGCCTACGGGTTCCGTACCATTGCTTCGAAAGGACCGCTTAGAACTTCATCTTTCACTATCCTATCCAATTATCAGCTGGGCAATACGAGAATCTTAAGCAGCTGCCATCCACCGCCTTGCCACGAAACTCGTCATCATTCCGAATCACACCCTCTTTGATAAAAGTAACGCGAAGGAAGCATGGAAGAACTCACTGCTGTACTCAGTGGACGGATCCTTGTTTCGGAGGGGGGGGTAATTATGACGCAAGCGTCTCACAATTGAATAAGAAATCCCGTGAGAATTTCCCCAGACTCTACATCAGAGGAACGTAACGACGGGCTGCGGTTGCGTCAACAAAATCTCGCTGCACTAGGGGACAACCGCCGCTAAACTCAATTGATCTTCACTGTCGCGGCACGTGCACACAAAACGAAACACTTTCTCACGTACTGCAGTCTTATGCAGTAACCCACCATTCTCACTGTAAGACACAAAATGATATTGTGAAGCAACTAACAAGCATTCTTCGTCGTATAGGAGCCCAAATCATCCAGGAGCCCCGCATCCCAGCTGCAGCAACGTACCTCATGCCGTCTTTACTCGCCATTAAGAACACCACAGCACATGTAATCGATGTGGCAATATGCGACGCCTACAGTATAACCAGTACCTATCAAAACGGCACGCCTCACCTTGTCCAGAATAAATATTTATTTATTTATTTATACAATTGGCAACAACGATGTAAGTGCTCATGCGAAGGTCATAGCCCGCTTTGTGTGCCCTGAATTTCCTACGTCATTAAATATTATGCATCACCCGATAATTATCAACAACTAGGGTCATATATTTCCAGCGTCCACAAGCAAATTTCGGCACTGGGGCTTACCAGACTTGACATATCCGACTGGTGTGTGGGCCTATAATGAGAGGATCCGTTAAAGTTCACGATACGCACAAGCGGGGCGCGATGCCACAAAACAAATCACACTAACACCGTACAATCACACATTCGCAAGCAACTCCGACCACTTCTTTACGTTTTATTTTATTACTATTTCTTTAGTACGCCAGGACATTTGTATAATCTCGCGAATTTATGTATGTATTTGTCGAAAATATATGTTCATGGACCGTGATTCACATTGAAGTGAACCTCGGTCACTGCGATCACTGGGACCGTAGCCGAAGCAGATGGAAATTAGTTGTTGCACGCCCGAAAACACTGCCCAGCCACAACGCATTTCGATGTCATTTCATCTCATCAGATGGAGATAGCAGACGTCGAACCCGCGACCATCGCAACAGTGGCCGAAATCTCTACCCCTTTGGCTACCGGATCACAGCAAACAATGCTTGGCACAAGAGTTAATGACTGATTGGAGGGTCATTTTAGATTGCATGTTGTGTGATTAAATTGCGACACACAATCTGAATGTAGACCGCAATGCATAATTAAATCAACCTTGGTCCATGCGATCACTGGGACCATAGCCGAAACAGATGGAAAATGGGTATTCTCTTGCCTACATCCATGACTGCTCGTATTCAATCAGGTTGCCGCATATCCCTGCATTTCGTTGCAAAAAGCAGCATGTTATCCTTCTCCGGCTGTCAACTGAGGATCTGGTCCACCCATCGGCTCAAATACATGTCATGATGCTTCTTCCTTCGGAGGAGACGAATGGTTGTGGAATAGAATTTCTCTTACCACGTATACCACCAGAACTTCTGCCATCAAGTTACCGCGTCTTTTGTATTCAGAGAAGTAACTAACCCTGATAACTTAGGGTAAATGCAGTCAGGCGAGTCAACAGATGCGGAGTCTACATAACGACTGCGAAATCTGCTTGATTCGAGAAATAAACTAAGCAGGAGCTTCAGGTAAGTGTTACAGGTTCGCCCAACCATTGAGAACGCTGGTTGCGGCAATCTTTGACACTTGTGGACAACACTGCTGCTTTCATTTGCGTTACGGAACGTTGTCCGTCTCATTGATGATGGGGGCAAATAGAGTCTAAGTGTGCTCCTACTTCTGGGTTTCCTCGTCTTCAGGTGAAGCTGGCTGAACTATAGCCAGTTGACGTGGAGGCTCTACCTGAAGTTGAAGTGCGAACAGATGCGCAATTCTCAGCAATTTCCCTCGTTGCTAATCTGGATTTTACTGTACCATGTTGCTTAAGGTTAACAGTGGGACTCTATGGAAAAATATCCTTCATGCTTAAACCCGTTAGGAGGTGGACTCTTAGCCGGGCTGAACTAGTCATGATTTTCTTGGTGACGGGGAAATGAAGTTACTAAACACCAGATTAAACGTTGTTGCTCAGTCATTTCCAAGGCTGGAGTCCAAGCCATTTGTTGTACTTGGATTCATTCACTCGAGAGTCGGCAGCAGTTTAGGGTTTGTTGCCAACATCTAGTTGGGCTGTATATTTAACTTGTGTCTTTTACCGATTAGTCGGTGGCTCGTGGTTCATTATGACGCAGGACAATGAAGCCAACAAGGAAGTTTGCTATGTTGCCAATGACGCGTCACCCTCACAGTAAGGCCAAATGTTTGTGCCGTTGCTGTACCACCAAGGCGTAAGTGTGTTAGACCCCAATGCTTACGCAGTGCGTTTATGCTCTGTATTGGATCCAATCTTGACATGCTCCTTGTTCCACGACCTCAACGTCGTTTGTGTTGATTTATGTCTGTGTGACAACGAAGTGCAAACACAATACACCAGCGCACCACTGTTGATTTCATTACTCCGTTTAGCAGCTAAGTCAATCTGAACTATCCATCGTCCGTCTTTGTGAACCTTTTTATGGAAGCACAGGACGCGTGTTTCATGGTGCAGTCGGTTTTGAGCTTAAATATATCCACGTGATCGCTAAGGGGAATAGGTAATGCCTTCGGAATGTTGCTTCGGGAACAAGAATATGTTAGGCCTAAGTGGTGTTACGGATAATGGCCCTGCCACCACCCTGTCAACTTCTAGTATACATGTTTCCCGGCTATACCTCACTGACAAGATGGCAGATATGAGGCCAGTTCGAGTCACATGTTTTCACAGGGCATGAACTGCTTTCGCTCTAAAATTTCCTCACGCAGATCTAGCAATTCTAGGATCACGATCTTACCCACTTATACTGACTTAATACTATAACATGTTACCTTCCACTCGCATTCATCCAAGATCCGCATCTTCAACTTTGAATCGTGTTGGCACTGAATGATTCGCTCATCGCCGAATACTGCAGTCTAGCTCTAGCTGTAGCCCAGTTAGTGGTTCCATGAAGACAGATCTAGTTGAAGTAAATCTTTTATTTAGTACAGCAAAAGATTCCCTATTGTCTTAGCTATAAAATAACTAGCTAGCTAGGGGAAACAAAAAGGTGCAGCACACAAATACACTCGCGCGTTGCAACCACAAACGAGCGCCAAGTGAAGGCGATACTCGACCCAAACAAGTGAACTCAACATGAACTTCAACAATCCTCGTCTTTCGCCTAAAAGTACAATGAGCTGGTAACTTTGTTTAGAATTTTGCACAAGCAAACCAGGGAAAGCTCAATACTGCTACACGGCGGGTAAGGAATCAGCGCTCATTCTATGGCCATAACCTACGTAAAGCAAAGCAAAACGCATCAGACAAACTGTAGGCAGACTACATCCTAACCGGGATTTTGTGCTAAGCATGGAACATGTATTTTAATCCGAGTACTGAGTAATTGCGCGTCAAGCGGACGCACGCTGTCAAACGTGGCCAAACAATTTTTGTCTCAGGTTGCTGCATTTACACTTTTTCGTCTCGCTTTGACGAGCTCCAACTACAGAAAACAATTTCGCTGGAATAATTTCTACAGAGATTATTTCTACCGGATTTACAAATTTGAGCAATTTCCCCCCTTACTCAATCGTGAAATTTCGCGCAGTTGCAATCACCCACCCAGGATTTTGGCCTCGTTCTATATAGAAGGCTCCCAGTTTTCGATCAAGCTTTCACTCGTCTTAATCCATCACCATGTGTTACAGATACAGAACAAACTACCTTTCCTTAGTGAGACCCTCTCAGAGAAGCAACCGTCAACTTTCGCCGCTCCTGATTTCAACCAGCGCGATCAACCGGCTTACCCATCATGATAATTGGTTACACCAAACACCCTACACGTGATCGTATGACGCACGGACACAACACACATAGCACGATGAGCCAGCCATCTGATTTTGACCTGACGGTCAGCGACTGAACGCTAATCGGTGGCGAACATATGCTTAGCCACAAAGCAGACAATGGCCATTCGGCTATCATGGCTACTACACTGGTAACCCGGAACGACGTATTTTATGTTAATCAGGCATGTTCTAAAATAGTAAAAGTAGGTTCGACATGCTCCCATTACAATAGCTTTTACCATCCGAAGTGCATCAGAGTCTGTCAAACCGAAATAAAAGATATAATATAATGTTGGGCTCACTTTGGTACTGTCCTAAATGTACGACGGTTCCATTTGTAAAATGTATACTAGCATTAGCATAGAAGTACGACAATTTAGTCGCCGAAACTGGACGTCCTTTGCATGCGAACATTACTTCGCTGGAGGCGACAATATCACAGCTTTTACCTCATCCGTCTCTCCCAATTGTTACCACGAAATCACGACAAAGGACCAGGCGTTCACACCGCCACGCAGTACATGAGATCTTGGAAAGCACGAACCAACTCGTCGTCATGAACGATCGGAGCATGGCCAGCACTACCGCCTACATTTTATCAGCCTCTATACCGACCGATGCAACACCGATAACACGTACCCTTTTGATTAACCGATAAAAGTCGAACCTCTCCAAAGACCATTCTATTTACGCAACAGCTGTTGATTGATATAATCGAAGTGGGACTTTAATAGCCTCGCCCTGCACAGCCACAACACAGTTCAAGGACCAGGTGCAACTTGTAGAGACGTCGCTAAAGCGCCCGAGGGCCGTGCCTCTTACATCATCGGAGACCAGGCGAAACTACGGCGTCTTGACACTTATATGCACCAACGTTCCTGAGTCTAAGGCTAATTCCTTAAGGGGTAAACAGCAGGACGAGGTGTAGCAGTGGAATTTCTTTTGTGATAGAATTGAAGTTCAGGCCAGACTTATTTAATACCTATCACTAGACGTCCAACCTTGATGCACTACGGGGATTGCTGGCTAATACAAGTGACATCGGATGCACAGCTGATGTCGAGACGGTGCTTTTATCGGCATACCGTCTGCAGACTGAAGACTGGGATATGCATATTCCCGGATGTTCCATGAAACGAAGGCCAGAGGGACAACTATAATTAATTGTAGAGTAGAAGAAGATTCATTTTCAGTTTTGGCGTGCCCGAACTACCGGTATCTAGTGATGAAGAAGCCTATGCTCATGACCTGGAACAATGGCGGTACATCCGTGAAGCTCTCCGTGCTGGTGACGTTATGCTTCAGTCGGTTACATGATTACAAAGGCAGTAGCCCGAGGATACTGAAACTAATAATCCATTCATAACAGATAGCGGTGAATTTAATCCGCAGCTGGCGGACACTACGTAACACATTTCCTTCGGAACTACGATTAAATACAGCAGTTAGAGAACTGTAGCCACTCGCTGTCCTCGCGGAGACGACACCAACCGTGACTCAATATAACCAAAACAGCGATTTAGAAAACTGTGCACTAAGACTAGTAGTTACCGGGAAAGCTAAATGTGGACTACATATCGCAGGTGAAATTGAGACCAAAAACAGATTGCATTCATATCAAAATTTGGCAAGTCACCCAAAAAACAATTAAGTGCCACGCTCATCCGTAGGCACAAATCCACATCCTTGATATTCTCCTCGTCTAGAGCTCTGACATCCAAGAAGCTTTCATGTATGTACACTAATGCTCACGGCTTAGTTAGTTAAATTTCCGAGTTGCGACTTCGTCAAGGATCAAAGACCTGTGACTTCATTGCTATAACTGATACATGGTTACGTCCCGACATAAATTACATCGAGATTACACTGCCAGGCATGTCCGTTGTACGGTACGATTGACCCAGCAAAACTAGAGTGGTGGCTGTAATTCCGCAGTGACCTCCAATGTGAGCTCATAGAGGATCCAGTTAACACATTGCAGGATCCTTTGGTGTCGTTTGCATTTAAAAAGCGACGACGCCTGTTTGTGCTGATCCTTTACCGCCCTCACTCCTCCACCTCCGAGATGGACTTCTATCTGGCATCCACATTAAGGTGGGTTACACACAAGAAGTGCACTCACATCCTTATCACTGGCGATTTCAACACCTACTCTCTGGAGTCCCAAGCCATTCCAAGGTAACAGTTTAAGGCGGATCTATAAGTGGTTGTCTCCAGTTTCTCCGTATGGCCACATCAATACTCCAACCAGACTCACAGCAACAGGTAGGCCGTCTATACTGGATCGGATATTCACCAACCAGGAACTTATGACCGGGATGGTGATAGTCGATATTCTCTTTAGATCGAAGCGTTCATGTGTGTCGCTCTTTCGCAAGGATAGAATGTCATACCAGCAGACGTTGGCACTGCGTATGACTTCAAACCACAAACTTCTCTATCAACAAGTTAACAGTCTAAGTCAGGCGGAACACGGAATTCCTCCTCTTCAGACAGCGGACGGACTCACAGGGACTCCGAAGGATGCGTCGAAAACTCTGTGCCTGCGGTATATCGCTACATCTCAGCACTAACACCGGTCACCAGACCAAATGACAACAGTTGTCTCACTCCCAAAACTCACACACACATCTTTCACAGCAGAAGCTGTACTGAAAAATCTGTTGAGTATTCGTAAGCACAGCTCTCCTGGAGTTGATAATATACACACGAAATCGATAGCGTTACTAAGAGAGAGTTTAGCTGGGCCTTTGGATCGATTCTTCCAACACTGTTTTGACGAAATGTATGTGGCCGATATGTAAAAACAAGGGGTGGATTACTCCAATTCCCAAGGGAACTAGTCGTTCCGATCCAGCCAACTAGGGTTCAGTAATCTTAGTACCGGTGCTTTCAAAGATCACGGGACCTATCACTTTTGTTGCGCTAACGGCCTATTTGGAAGCATTTACCCACCTTGCCCCGGAACAGCATGGTTTCCGACGAACTCGATCGTGCACTACAAATCTACTACTTGCACTATCCAGCTGGACCGAAGTAGTATGCACTGGCATTCATTCATTCGTTCATTAGACACATTAGCTTGAGGTGGAAAACACGTCAAGTACTGAGCCGCAATACATAAAGAAAAAAATTAGTAAACATCATGCTACCGATGTATGCCAGCTGAGTTACCAATAACGGATGGGTATCGTTCCGGAAAGCTACTAGCTGAATACTAGGCAACAAAAAATATTATGTAAAATTCTATTATGTTAAGAAATAATGTCGTCCTTGGAGGGGAGGCCAAGAGGGATGGGAAGGGGCAAAGAAACTCACAGCACGAACGCCATTGAGGTCGGCTCCTAACCATGTCAGTAAGTATATCCAGCCAAACGTGTTCATCGTCTTTCGAAGCTCAACCAGGGAGCCGAGAAGCTTCAACTGAGGCCAGCTCCAAAGTGAGGGCCTTCATTCCTCTCGACCAAGTCATCGCTTGGCGGCCTCTCCTCTTCTTCCACCCACAGCCCCGGCGCGCAAACAACGCACGTCGCGGGAGCCGATGGGCTGGCATGCGTAACACGTGGCCGAGCCATCGAAGCCTGGTGCGTGAAATAACGGTACTGAGCGGTTCATTGCCTTTTCCTGTGCCGTAAACAAGGCGTCGAACACGCTCGTTACTCACGCGGTGTTCCCATCAGATGCTAGCCAATATGCGAAGGCACGGTGGTCGAAGGTAACTAGCCTCTTTATGTATGCTGATCTAAGGGGCCATGTTTCGCAACTGTATTGTAAGCTCGAAAGTATCGCTGCATTGTACACTCCACACTGGCACAGGAGTGGATATAGCTATTATCGACTTCTTAAACGTCTTCGATTGGTTAGACCACGACATTCTGCTCTCCAAACTACAGACCTTTGGTATTAGTGATTCTCTCTTAGAATGGATCAGAAGATTTCTTCCACACAGGCGCTTGGAGGTAAGAGTGTATGAATCCCTATCAGATCAAATACAAGTTGAACGCGGAGTACCGCAGAAATTATCGCTGGGACCACGGTTGTTTTTGACGTACAGCAACGAGTTCATATGCCTCATTATCTTAAACTGCCTGCTTTAAGCCGGTGGTATCAGGCTGTGGAGGGTGATCAATACATCAGAGGATATCACAGTACTTCAGTCCGACCTGGATAGGATTTACACGTGGTCATTCCACTATCTACTTCGATTCACTGTGGACAACTGTAGAGTGCTGCACCTACGGCACAAGTTGGTCTACCCCTACAAACTCGGCCACCACGAGCTTCAAACGTCTTCTGGCGAGAAGGATTGGAGTTTTGGTCCAGGCCGACCTTGGATCTTCGAATCATGCTGAACAGGCGTCAAGAAGGGGCATCGAACACGTAAGCCTCCTGAGGCGTGCATTCCGCCGCTTCGACTTTTCGATTTTTCATCAGCTTCTAGACTCATATTTACGTAGAAAGGCATCTGCAGTACGTCGGTACGCAGTACCGAAGCTTTGCTGCCGCGCAGCCACAAGCGGTCGCACCTGAGCTAAGATACTGCGAGAATCGCCCTGCCTCTATGCAGGCTCGAATCCGCGCCGTCAGATTACAAGACAAGCTCGTTACCTTTAGGCTGCGGGTCGGCTATACATTTGTCCACATTAGGAATACACAATACAGGTCTGACAGCCATGGCTGAGGAGACACCCGAACGCCGATAAATCAAGAATGTTAAAAATATGTGTAGTTTGCCGTATGAACGAAGGCTTTGAGTGCTCTGAGTCTTCGGCAGAAAATATCGGCGATTACTTGGGTACCTTATTTTAAATTACCCGATTTTGAAAAATCCCAACCACGCGGGCCGCTACTTGTTGGAGCCCAGTCACAACAGTAATTTGAGTGGCCACCATCTCAAGCTGGCAGAGCAGTACAGTCGTCTGGAATGCCGTCGGAATTTCTTTTCCGTGCGCGTTTGCAAAGCTTGGATTGCCCTGCCGGAATCTGCTATCTGTGCTCCCACGCTGGTAGAGTTCGAAACCCGTTTTGACCGTGCACTGATATCGTTGCACCATATCACATGACACACTGCCCATGGCTAAACATGAGTGTCTGTTAGAGAGGTTTCACTACTGGTCAACTCACAGAATACGTCAAACGTTTTTCACCCCATGTATGTGTTCACCAGGAGAGGGCACAGCGTTCATTAACGTCCCATTTGTCATTATTCCTTATGGACTTAGTGGATTTACATTTTTTACTACGAATACCGTGGTGAGTCTACCGGTGTGAATCTAATTTTGCTGACGAATTTTCCATATTTTGAATTTTCACCATGACTATCCTGCGGGATCTGTTAAGCTTGGCATTTTTGCCCGCATTAGACCATTGTTCCATTGTTACACAACAGTGGTGATACGAAGATGACACATCGATCAATTACGACTCTTCTGTATACTCAAATGACGGTAACCATTACCGGCCGAATCGAGTTGCTGATGTTTGACAACGTATCTGTTACGCGGCAAGCTAGTTAAAGCGTTTTTTATATGCTGAGTCCAAACCTTAACGTCCCTGTAATACTGTCCAATGAACAGATGATGTGGCTTGAGTTATTATTTTTCCTACTTAATAACCGCTTTACCATTCCCCTATGCTACTTGCGAATCATTAGATTCCTCACCTTTTTAAACAACACAGAGCTTGTTATTTCATTTTCTTGTACTTTGCCCTCAACACTTCCGAAGCCGACGATACTATCGAGATCCGTGAGATACTCCAGGCCAACTGCGGTCGTGATGGTGGTTCATGTTTTCTACGTCGACAGAAGCTGCCGCGTGGTGTGGTCCCCATTCCACTGCCTGGAGTGGTCACGGACAGAACACTGTTAAATGTGTTTGGGCACCCACATAGAGGTGGGCGCTACATACTGGATAGCCTCAAGGTACGTTCCAGTAGAGCAACATTATTCACCTTGTCGACTCCATGCTGTGAATAAGTAGAATGAAAACGTTTTCTCAGCACTGTAACACATACATTCAGCAGTAACTTGTTACACCCCAAAAGAACGTTACGATACTAGAGTTATGTATTATTCATACATAAAGATCATACCCAGCTGTTTCAAGTATTTTGTTTAACACCACATTAAACTTTGTATTAGAGTAAACCAAGTTTACAAGGTTTTGATTAGTAATAAGTAACTCATCACACCGGTGGTGCGATATCTTCAGATAATAACACTACAGTTGACACTGCTAATAAATATTCGTTAGTAAGGCCTTGCATACATGACGGCGGTGAGCTGATAACTTTTTAACTTTTTTAACTTTTTATGATTACCGTATGCAAACTGCTACAGTCGGCTGCTCAGTTATATTTATATTGTATGCTTGACACCATCTTGGGCTGACAATCTCGCAAGTCTAAGACCGCGATTCGACCGTCCAATCATAAATAGGTAAGCAAATAATTAGATATATTTTGCGACAAATAGGATACGTTTCTAATAAGGGAACCGATAATCGGTACCTAGAAGTGGTATCACTTACTGAACACGACTTGAAAGGTGTAGAGTTGCTTCCAGGGGTCAACTTGTTGACTTGGAGTATGCAGATGATATTGCCCTACACTGTGTCAGCTCACAGAAGTGCCAAGCAGCAGTGAATAGATTAGCACAGGCTGTCAACCTTTCCGCGCTTTGCTTTGCACAAACCAACTACGAAGCTTTCCTCTATGGTTGCCAGAAACTGCCCCTACAGTGAATCTTGGTTCAGTTGTTCACTTATTCGCCTAGCTTGTAAGTTTCGTGGCAAACGGTTCGCCACCATGCTAGGTGGCATCATCAGAGCAGGGACGTGTAGGGCGCAATTTTGCTAATTGAATCTTAGCTCCCTGATCGAAGTGCCTCGTAGCCTAAAGAACTACAAACCTGCCTTGTAGTCCGAGGGCGTGGTTCGAGCTTGCGTAGGGGGCCGGGTGACCGTCGCAGTATCCGTCGTCCAAACGCGACTAGTGGGGGTTGCGCAACAGCGAAGCGTCGGTACTGCGTATCGGCGTGCTGCTGACACTTTTTTATTTTGCAGAAGACTTTTCAAAGAAGTAGCTTCGATTTATCTCTTGTGATCTTTACACATTTTCCCCGCGGCTGTAGTTTGTGCTCGAGTCGTTCTGGTTTAAGCAGCGTCCTGAATCTTTTCGATTTCTTTCTGTCTGAGTGGTTGGTGTACTGAGTCGATATCGATGGGTATGTTGAGTGAGTGAGGGATCGACGATTCAATCAGCAAGATTGCGCCCTGCATATCACTGCACCGGCGATGTCACCTGTCGTGGTAACGAAGTGTTTGCAACCAAACTACCGAGTTCAGCGAACAGTTGAATAACTGAATCATAAACCCGAGCTACCAGTATTCCGAAACAATTTAAAGTGACTTAGAGGGGATAAACTATAATTCGTCCATAAATTCAACTACAGGTAGAAATTCGTCACATCTAGACTCACTCAGACAGCCGCCACACTCCCGGAAAAGCACTGTACGCGCGTTTCATCCTTTCGGGAATCATCAGCAGTGCGCATTCCATCGGACCCTTGGTAGGGCTCGAACTCGCAACTCGACTGTTGCCAGTCCGTGGTTGAGACCACTGAGCTACGGGGGACGGCAACGACCATCGTGAATAAGTTACTAGATGTGATATAGCGCCGCTCACTATCCACTGACTTACACTTTATTGCCATGCAGAGTACGGAGTAGCCCCCTCACCAAGTGACGAGCTTACCAAACTTAAGCCGCCAATTAACATATTGCATTATAAGCAGTTTGGTCTGCGTACTGGTTATAGAAGAATAGTAGGGGGAGTTGAATGTTATAGGTAGAAATTCGTCACATCTAGACTCACTCAGAAAGCCGCCACAAGCCCGGAAAAGCACTCGACGCATAGTAACAGAAAACATACTATTATTTGTTTATATCTTGTACTTTCTACTGTTCTTTTGTACTTTTCGAATACCTTACTGCGTTGTATTTCGGCACGATAGCTGAAATATTTCCTACCTCCAGCTGACTTGTAGCATGATACTGATGATGAGACGTAATATTTTCATCGACACAAGCTCTACCGCGTCCCAGGGCGGATTGTGTTAAGTGGACAGGTCAGTCTCACTACCGATTCAGATGGCGTTGTTTTCTGCCGAGTTTGTTTCACTCCAGCCCAGCCGATTTCGTTTCCATTTGTTTTTCATTCTCGGAGGTGAATCCATCTAAATCATTTCCCTTTGAAACCGGACGTTTTTTGAACCAAACTGCACGAGTGTTAGACCAATTCGGACGGTTTTCAAATCACACTGGACGCTTTTGTAATCAAATTAGAGATTATTTATTATTTTAACACGGGAGGTTCGTCAAAAAGAAGATAATAGTATTGAAGATAACCAGTTGATGGCTGGTTGTTTTACTGCTGCAGTCGTCAAGTTTATCATCAGATTGGGACGTAGTTCGTGCAGTCCTACGCAGTTCCTACGCATTCCTAAGACATCCTTTGGCCGGCCCAGTAATCTGCACGTCTGGTTTGCAATCATAAAGTCACCGGTTCGAATTTACGTCGGGGCGGGTGTCCTCGCGGTATACTCAGCCCACTCGCAACAGATGCTAGTCGCGCGGCAGCAAAGCGCCGTTACGGCGTACAGCTGACACATTAATTTTTCTAGTCAGGCATTGGTTTTGTCAGAAGGCACTTGCCCGACGCCTTCTCGTTGCATGCCGAGGTTGTCAAGTGGGAGTAGTTCGACAGGAACTTTAAATGATAGGACGAGCGCAGAACGCTCCCCAGATCATCGGGTATGTGAATCCCGGAGTTGTCCATGAGCACTCGTGCGCCTTTCTTCCCCACTCCGCCACATACGCGTCGCAAACTCTTCGGCGAAGTTGGGGAATTTCGTGCCGTTACAGTCGCTTTTGTCGCTGCTCTTAGATACGATACAAAAATATTGTAAGTCAACTTATCTTGGTTACTTCCAGCTATGTGATGTACAACAGTCGCTTTTTCCTTTTGGCATTGATACTGTTTTTATCGTGCCGACCTTGACAACAGTGACCCCAGATGCTTCGTGGATGGTTTTCCCATCAACGAACACAAGTTTAATGAAGATATCCTTTTGTACCACGGACGTTCGGTTGCACCGTTACTGTATCGGAGACGGATGTTCACATAGCTGGCTGCTCAGTTTTGGCTGTTCCTTGAAGCATTCATTTCAAAACGTAATTTCTTTTCGGCAATTCATTGGGATAGTTGGTTGCGTCACAACAGGAGGCTGATGCTGAAGGCTGGAGGCTGATGCCTCTATCCACGAGGTCGTCACATCCAGCGCTACTTTCAGTAAGGCTGTCGGTTCCAACATGTACTATAGCTGAGTGCTGATTCTTTTCGGCTACTTCTCGGCTAAAGCAACTTATGCATTCAACGTATACGTTTATTGCAGTGTGAACAACAAACAGACCACTGTGCTAGCACATTCATTCTAATCGTCATAAGCATTTGGATACATTTTTGGTTGCACACCTAGCACATCATTGACTTCATGAAACCGCTCGATGATTCTACACCTGCACATTGTTATTCGAATTCCTCTCTGGCTTAAAACATTGAAGTTAATGTCGTTTCGATTTGGATGCATGTGACTCAGTGATATCAAACTGGCAAGTTCATGTTGCAGTGAAATGAAGTTAAAACTCGTCTGTTTTCAAACTCTCCTTTCACGCTAGCTGGGGGCAGCCAAGGAAGATTTCTACACTGATCGGGATCTGACGATCGGAGCCAGCCTCAATGTGTATGGCCGTAAATTCCTCATTTGCGACTGCGACGAGTTCACCAAAGAGTATTATCGCACAAAATATGGTTTAAGTAAGTATACGCACGCAATTGTGACTAACCATGTGAACTAGTGAGCAACCAATAAGTCCCTCTAGATCAGGCCCAATCTCCAGTGTGCGTCTGTGTGTGTGATCACAGTTGTGAAAGGTGCCATGACATCCTGTTGTACATAATAACCGGACCAATCAGTCGGATTGTCGAGGAATATACCCTTAACTAATTAATTAATTACTTTAATGGTTAGTCGAGCTTCCAAACTCAATTTGAAAAGCAAGTTGGCAGAAATGGTAGAGAAATCTTCTGCTATCCGTTACTTTGTCTATATCGCATGCTATCCATGGCCGCACAAATCGTGGGTTGCTTCACCGTAATACGTAGTAACGAATTCAAACAAAGCCCGCCCCCAGACAGCAGTTAAGCAAAAAGGAGGCACAGTATGAAACAAAGTGTGTCAGGCGAAGAAGTGCAGAGCTCACAAACACCTTACGGTTAATACAGGACCCATTATTTGTACAAACAGTTTCAGGTAATCCGAAAACGGTGATCACATCTCTGAAATGGTCGTTTCAGCCGTAGGGTGAGACACTGGCTAGACATGAATCCATTTCGAATAGGCATCGACTATCAACAGGAAAAATGTTCCGTCCAAAGGACCAAAATAATCTGCATGGCTATGTTGCTATGGCCATTCAGGCCAACGCCAAAGATGCATTGGAGCTGGAGGTTTATTCGACTGATATTGTTGACAGAGAGCACAGGTTTTCAGGTAGTTTTCAATTTCCGCATCTAAACCGAGCCGCATACAATAGCCGAGTGTAAAGGGCTTCATTCGGGCAACATCTGGATGCGCATTGTGAAGTTCATTTAAAATGAAGGAACGCGCTTTCGCCGGTGAAATCAAACGTGAACCCCAACATAAGCAACCATGGTGTATATTCAACATTTTTCCGAAGCCCAAAAAGTTTCAAATCAGCTGGAGTTCTACTAAGCCAGCCCAGTTTCGTGAAACCTATCACAGAGCCTAGTTTGCGATCCTGATCGGTCCATCGACGTATGACGTCACTTGTCAAATTGGTAGTGTCCATGTACTGTATCAAATGAACTAACTCCACTGGTTCAACTATTGGCCCTACGGGGGTCGCATGCGGTAACAGACTAAGCGCATACGCCGTACAATTGTTAGAGCCTGAGATGTAAGATATTTTGTATTGATACGCACTAATGATTATGGCCCATCGTTTCATTCTAGATGAAAACACTTGATGGATCCCCTTGGATTCACCCAATAGGGACATCAACGGTTTGTGATCAGTTTGGATCTCAAAATGACTGCCATAACTAGACTAGTGAAATTTCTTGACACCAAAGATAAATTATAGGACCTCTCGATCAAGTTGTGAGTAATCTTTTCAGCCGATTGTAAGGCACACGAAGCGAAAGCGATCGGATGAATCGCACCATTCGGCATTTTATGACACTAAACCCGATCCAACTCCGGATGGAGTAGTATCACATTGAATGATTAGAGGTTTTTTCTATCGCAGTGAACTAAAACTGATGCTGATGGTAAACAGTTTATTGCACTAACCAAAACGGACTAATGCTCATCATTCCACACCCGCGGGGTGTTTCCATGTAGCAGTGCGTTCAAAGGAGCTAAATTAATTGTGGCGCTCGGTAAAAATGACGATAGTGTGATTACATTCCTAAGATTGATCGGGGTTTATCAACATTCTTAGGCTGCAGTGCTTGGATAATTACGGATATTTTATCCTGCAAAGCATGCAGACCTCTCTAAGTTTGTAGCCAAGCTGAAAAACGGACTCAAACAAACTTACGCTTAGATTTCTTCAGTTTCAAACCATTCGATTCCCAACGTTCCAATACCGTCCGAAGTTTTTTTGAATGTTCAGCATCACTCCGGCCAGAAACCAAATCCAAAAAAGCACAAGTAAAGAGTATCTCCTTTACGATGTTATTCACAATCCGCTGGATTGTAGCCGTTGTAATTCTACTTCAACTTTAGGCCGCATAGCGTACGGTAATGTTCGTGATTTGTAAAACTTGGCATTGGTGTTCTCCAGTAGATTGATAGAAGCTTTGCAATGTTTCAGTTTTCTCAACATATTTTAGAATACAGAAGAAAATTGCTTTAACAGATCGTTTAGACTGCTGTCATTGATCACGACCTCACTAATCTACATCGTTTCTGGGAAGTGTCGGGTCCAATTTCTGTCCAAAAGATTTGGTCTTTTCCAAGGTAATACGATCAAAGGTAGAGTTAATTCCTGCTCGTCGTGCTCGACTTTAACCATGCACTTTCCCAAGACACTAATCGGATCTCCCGTGTAGGTTTGCTATCTGGAGGCACATGGTCATAAGGGCGGCAAACTCTTTATTGACGCACTGTTTATAGTGGTAACTGCAGTCTCTGCATCCAGTTCCAAAACGATCGGTTCATTCTCGATCATCAGACAAATCGTATATGGTGGGTACTTGTTGGGTGATACGGTACTCAACTAGGCGGAATTTAGATCGTTGCCTGGATCTACCAGAACGTTTTTCTCCGTAAGCGGGCTTATTACGGCGCCTCGATTGAGTGAGATTAGTTGGTGGGGCGGCTTTCGAACTGCACACGCGGACTAGGCGGCCTATTTTATCACCTTTTTGGCAGATGATTTCTTTGTGGTGACATTCGGAAACATGATTACGTTGCATCCCGCAGCGATAACACACGAACTGTTTTCGAGGTTCCTCTGGTGTCCGTGGTTTAGCAACTGCGTGAACAGCATCGACGACTGGGCAGGCAGTGAATTCACATAGCTGGGGCGAAATATTCTCCCTCTGGCGACGGATTAGACAGGCATTCTCCCTTGTAATATCTCACCCGCACAAAGATAATACTTTTTCCATACACTTTCATCCATTATCCTCGTAATTAAGCACTGTACTTTCATTTCTTCTTCAAATTTGTCGGGCAGAATCTCATTGTATTTACACTCAGGAATAAACTGATGGATGTGTGCAATGAAGTCGTTGACGCTCTCGTTCGGTTTCTCTACAAGTCTTGAAAAGCGTATCTGACAGTATGAACATTCTGTTTCAATCCCCACAGTGTGGTATAATTAACAAAGGCCGATGTAATGGTGTTAAAATTATCCACGAGTAGTGCATCATAATGTAGCCACCCTTCATCTGCCAGCACTTCTCTGAACAGTCGTATTGTGTGGGACTCCGAAAATAAAACCATAGCGTTCAAAACAGGCAGTAGTTCTAGGTAGTTAGTAAATGATTTCTTCCATCTCGTTCAGTTTGATAAGGTCGATTTGTCCTCAGCGAAAGACCAAAAGTCAGCAGATGGATTAATGATAGGGTTCATCTGGATCCGTCGCCAATGATACGTAATAACGTATTCAAACAAAGTACGCCCCCAGACCGCAGTTAAGCAAGAACAAGACAGAGCACGAAACAAGGTGTATCGGGCGAAGCAGTGCGACATGGCTGACATGACACACGAGTTACAGCATGAGTGAGTAACTATTGATTGGTCAATGCGAGGCAAAACAATAAGCACGCGGTGTGGCTGAACTAATTAATCAATATCATCGACGAATGTAGCACACTGGAGTCCGTTGGGTGACCTTGTTCGACGTCATTGCACACAAATGACAATATATAGGTTATTCCAAGGGCCGGCGGCGTAGCGCCACGTTGTACGGGTACAAACCACAGTTTCAAAGTTGAAATGGAACTCAGCGGACGGATTTTCTGGCTAGTTTTCCTTCATGGAAAATCTCATCTATCGCTTTGTCGAATGCCATTAATTTAACAGTTTATATCGCCACTGGATCGACACTCCATCACCAACATCTCATAACCTTGGCTATGTAGAGGCTATTCATGGACAGAAGAACGTCGATATGGAGACCAAAGGATAAGGAATGATACATTGGGCACTGGTTGGCTTCGAGACGACCTTTTCTTGATCACAGCGCTCTGAATCACCTATGCAGAATTTGACCCAACTGTCACGGTTTTAGACATAATAATAACGCAATAAAGACAGTCAGAACTTCTTGGGGAACCTTGGTTGGATTAGTTCAGTTGGGTTGATGATTCTTAACGTTACCTCCTCGCAAGTGAACATCGATGATGTTCAGGGTGACACAGTCGCGACCTGAAGCTATTGTTATTCTCATTCAAAGATCAAAGTTATCTCAACACCCGATCAGCGCCTTTACGCGTTCAGCAACTGAACTTACCTGCTTTGTTAATCTCACTACGGAACTCATCCTTACTAATTGGTTTACCAAACCCAAGTGTCGTCTGGCCTTATTCTTCACTTAGCCGTGGTCGGAAGATGTGCAGGGTGCTCCCAAACGTGACAATTCAAAGGTTACCCTTTGTTTTCCGTCTGAAGCCAAACGCCTTGTTGCAAAGCAAAAGACACTCAATACAGATCCGAACCGATCCAACGACCACAGCTGTGAGACAGTTTACGCTGGACCATCTTAGTTGTAGAGGAACTGCACCAAGAATCTGGCCTTATAAAGAAGCGTTACGTTGTGTAACAATAGGTTTACCGTATAAAAGGATACAGTGATGCGGAGTGGCTTCCTAGTTACCTGATACTTGCGATAATGGTTTTATTTAATATCTGTTATAATCATGGTAGACATTTTTACACTTCCTCTTAGTGTTCCTTTGATAGCTCCCTAGATTTAACAAAATATAAGCAGAAAGATGGGTGTTAGAGCATTGGTTCTATTGCGGTGCACTGCTAATGGGTAGTATGTTGAAAAACCGGAAGGCGTGAGGTAATCCAAGAAACCGTGAATCGCTACTGACAAAGGACGCATTATGCAAAAACCACCCACCACGGACAAGTTATGGACGAAGGCGCGCAGCGGAACTGAGGGTCAGAACACATATACACACGTCTGCACCGCGTTGCATTCTCTACAAGTTGACTGGTCTAATCCTAATTTCCTCTTTTGGTTTCCCTGTTAGTTTAACATAACACAGGTTTGGAATTTTTCTGACTGCGTTTTATGCTATTTGGCCCAACGTCGTCAGCCGGCCCGATCCAATACTGACGCTTCCAGCACGACCAGTACTTGTCGAATAGGGAACTGTAGTTTCTCTGCTGTTGCTGACTTCGTCCGGTCCAATGGGGACCTAAGCTTGAGCAACATCTAAATAAAACTGAGACACCCACAGTATCCTTTATTCAATCAACCCGGTTAATGAGATTTGAGGCCCAGCTCCTTGCCTCCACCCATGAAGAACCTTGCTTTTACTAATGATATTTGCTCCCAACACTGCTCTCTACCGCATGCAATACCCATGTGGGGTTAATTGATCAAGAGTCGAGTAAGTGAACGTATGGAACAATGGTATATTACGGGTAAAAAAGCGGATGCTTAGCGAGTCCCGTAGGATGGCCAGAATGAGAACCACACCGTGGTGAATAGAAAACAGTGATAAAATGAAAATCGTTTTGGTGGACGCACCACAGTGTTAACACAGAGGCATGCAGAAAAGGCCGACCTCAGTCGTGTAGGTTAATTCTGGACGTGCGACTTTCGTCACATTAGATCGTCCGTCAAGGTACACAGGCTACATCTCGTAATATAGGTGGGTTAGGGCAACCCCAAGGCGGATGTCCATACCACTGTTAACCATACTTGTGGGACTTTTCCGTTTACTAATAAATCAACGACTCAGGTGCTCTGGAGGTGTATATCATAGCCCAGCAAATATGTCACAGTACCACCAAAATAGATGCACCTTAATCCGGTAATACCAAGAGTCGAAGAGTTTCAGACCAGTCAACGAGTAGTTACCGAAGAGTCCGGTTTAAATGACTCCCGGAGCACAGCTACTCTAACAGTGAACAATGAATGATGACGCAAGGTGTTTGCCGTATATTTCTACCTTCCTGCCCTCTATACCATTTCTCGGCCAAGTTGTCGTCTTGGGCAACAGCAATAATCTGAGGGGGCATCCAACATGAGTCTACTCAATTAATTGGAGCCGTGCGTACGCCACTTACTTGTGCAGGTGTGTAGGTGTGCGTGTATAGCCCGTCGAGATAACTGTCCACGACCAACTGGATGAGGCAAGTTACGGACTTTGGTATCCGATGGCAACAACCTGCGTTATGCACAGGAGACACTGATGAGTTTCACGAAATCCTGTGTTAGGTTGCAAGGGTAGTGTGTGACTGCTGTAACACGGAAACAACCAATTCCTCATCCTTGCTACTTGGGGATCGTGCTACTGTGCCATCACATTGTAACGAGATGGCGCAACCAAAGACGCAGACATCTCCAAGTAGCAAGGATGAGGAATTTGCTGTTTCCGTGTTACAGCAGTCACACACTACCCTTGCAACCTAACACAGGATTTCGTGACACTTATCAGTGTCTCCTGTGCATAACGCAGGTTGTTGTCATCGGATACCAAAGTCCGTAACTTGCCTCGTCCAGTTGGTCGTGGACAGTTATGTCGACGGGCTATACACGCACACCTACACACCTGTACAAGTAAGTGGCGTACGCACGGCTCCAATTAATTGAGTAGACTCATGTTGGATGCCCCCTCAGATTATTGCTGTTGCCCAAGATGACAACTTGGCAGAGAAATGGTGTAGTGGTGTACTGTATGCTCAGTCACCCGGTCGCATGGAATCACCCACATCGTTTATGTATACATCGTCCCCCCTTTCAAGTGTAGTTTTGCATATCGCTTTCTCTTCTTTCTTCATGTTGAGCTCTTGTCATCCATACGGATGCGTGCGAAAACACATTCACGACGCTGATTTCGTCACTGCACTGAGATGCCTTACGGGAAAATCTTCCGCGAAATGCAGGTTTCCATGAGTAACTGTGTCTGTCAACCGTCGCACTTTAGCCGCTGCTTCACACCCATTGTGATCGGACTATTTCTGCCACTGAGGCTAGTAACCTATCTCAGGATCATACAGTAAGTGTGGCTAATTATGTGGCGGTTGTTCTTAAGCACTGCATGATACAGTGGTCCCTTCTATCTTTTTAAGGGTTTCCACCAGACTGTCTCCACATCCTCTGAGTTAAAATTACAAAGACCCACGACGGCTCCTACCTTCTCCCATCCGAATAAAAGTCTGTCATGCTAGGCGGTCTGTTACAGCTTTCTTCTTTTGATTCATGTACTCCGACCCTTTACCGCTAGGACTGGTTGCACCTCTCTTTGATCTCATTCTCAACAGCCGATTTCACTCCAGTGAAACCCCCGATACAAGATAACCGAGTGACAATAACGCGTGAAAATCCTCCATATAACGGCTGGGGATCTGAGGAAGACTCTTTGGCCAATTGCAAAAGCATCATACCAGTTGCACCAAAGGGTGATTTTGTCAAATTTATGACCAAAGATAAACAGGGCCTCGAATCTTTCGTGTTACGTTTCTACGCCCGCCTGGTTACCGACAAGGTACTAGATCGTGATCGCCTGTTTGTCATCTCATGTTACCTGGCGGACGACAGTTTCTCCATTTTCGAGCCACCAATACGCAATTCCGGTAAGAAAATTTTCTTCCTGCTACTGTGTCATAAATTTATCTGAAATCAATCGAGAAAGCTTGAACAAATGCAGTTGTTATATTTAATAGACAACCTTTTTCATATGATGCAAAGATTTCATCAATTCATTTTAGCCAGTACAGAACTGGCGAGACATTTTTAGCGAAAGACGCAGATAGCCACAGCAACATAATCAGTCACAGTCCCAGTGACTGACCTGTTTGGTTCACTCCAATGCAAATCGCGGTCCCCACTGAGATTGCGCATCGCAATCCATTCACGCGACATGTATTTTAGAATGACCTTACAGTAACATGCCGATGTGCCACGTCAACTTCGTGACGATGGGTCCGTATCGATGCTCGACATCCAGCCAGATCCGCTCATTAAGGGACCTCAGACTGATTGGATTAAGGTTGCTCACCCAGCTCTTAGGGGCAGTATATCCTCTAGTACATTCACATGACCCTTGGATTTCGTGAGTTACGCTGCCACAAAAATCAACTCCTGGTGCGTTACTCGCTGTGATGTTGCCATATTACTCTCATCCTCATCGCTATTAATTGGTCGTGAATCATACGCCCACTTAATGGTCATTGCATGTGCTTGCTTCTGATTGGCTTGTGTGAATAGTTTAGTTGCTACACGCTCTGTTGCGTTTTCGTAGAGTTAATACATCCGTTCACTGTAGTGTGGTACGGTTCTGCTTCCACGGCCACGGCGCTCGCAAACTTCTCCCCATGAGCTCGACATTATCCATATCAGTTCTTTACCCTGGCTTTAGCACGCGCACCGCTGTTGGCAAAGGGCCTGATATTGTGTTTTAGTCAAAGTCGTTGATGGTGAGCACGGGTACATTTAAACGTATTTTGTAAACATGCATATTGTTCTCTCATGATAAAGCCAGTGTATACATGCGTGCCGTCTCTACAAGTGATTTTCGACACACATATAGCCGTACATCCATAGAAGTAGATCCTTCAATTCCACCGGTGTTGACCGTAGTGCTTCTTTCCGATGGTCGATCATCACTATCTTCTCTTTGTCATGTGTCTTTCTAATTTCCTACTGTTCCTATCTACTGCTTTGCGGGGCTTGGCTGTAAGTCTAAAGGTTCCTGTCATCTGTCTTCTATTAGCCAATGCGCATACTCAAGGGCCGGTATTTCCTTCATCAGCTCAATCTACGTGGGCCCCCTGTCTTTTTCTATTGATTCGATTAAAAGAGCCGAACCTGGACCAGTGGACAGAAAAGATATCAAATATCACTCCTCCGTGCTAACTGTAAGCGCGTAGGCTAGCAGGTACTGCATAGTTAGCGCGACCTATCACACATCAGCCATACCGCGACTTTGCACAGGGCATGTGGGGATTGGACTGTACACATAAAATGCACAGCACATGCAGGATAATAGACTTAACTAGGCTGCACATGGCAAGCTGACGAGAAGTGACCAACCAAGATCTGTCACAGCGAAATGGTACTTCGAATTTGTACACAGTACAAGTACTTATGCGGATCACGACTAACAGCTTCAGAGTGCTACGAAACAGCTGTGGACTCTTAAAGTCGTGTAATACAACACACATGTGATTAGCGCAATTTTCGTGGCAGGCGTTTATGAATTTGACCACTATAACTGATACATCTCAGTTGGCTGCGAGCAGTCCCTTACCTTCAGACCTGTTCTTACAGGACGTTAATTCACCGAAGCCTACATCCTAATGACGGTGTTGAGAACGCAATGAGGGGCGGACAAGTTTTTTTTATTGGAGAACGCATGTCTGGTTAACATAAAAACTCGAACGTAGGAACGCGAGTCCACTTTGCGTATGACTTTCGTGGCACCTTTCCGGAGCTATGCGCCGTTGAGACCTTTCATTTACCGAGCCTCTTGTCCCTCGTGTACGTCGTCCGTTTGATTTTCCACCACATCTTCGTCTGCCGGCATCTCATGATTTACCTGTTTCCTTTTTGCGCCCTCGTTGATATCCATACTACTCATAAGTAGTGCCCCACAACGGCACAAGGATCCGGATCGGCAGTGCGGATACAATTTAAGGCTGTGACCCTCTTTCAGCGGCTTCTTGACCGTAATGTTACGTTAATCGCACATGAAGTGGTTTAGAAGTAAGGGATGAACCAGACTGCTCCTGAACACGCTCCACCCCATCAATCAGCTGACCTTCCTTGCTATGAACGGGCTGATGTGTTGTTCCTCTTTGTCTCACTCTTGAATGAGGTATTGGAACCCTTATCGTGGATTAGTAAGAAACGCCTGTGGCAGATGGGTATTGTCCGCTGGCAACACCACCTTCCACAATCCTACTACAGTCCAACCTGTCCAAGGTGACCACTCAAGGGACCGACAAAATGTGGTCGCCTTGGACAGGTGGTCGCCATAGACGGGTTCATGCATAGGGACATTACACATGAAAAGAAAACTTTGGGATGATTTTGAATGGTCGCCAAAGTAGGCTGGACTACATTATGATTCTGATGCAATGACCCTAACATTCAACCAAGATCTCTCCTCTCACAATTCTCTGAAGAGACTAGCCTTATTGAACATATGCAGATTCGGGTTTTCCGTCTTTGTCGTTTGAGTTTCCCTGTATGTTGTTCATGGCTAGAATTCTGGAGATGCCACTGGTGCAAGGTATATCCAGTGCGCTGAAGTGCAGTAGAATTCGTGGAGTTCAGAATGTTTCCGATGCTTATTATGTGACGCTTTGAATAGTTCACATTTACTGATACGATGATTTATGCACAGACCCCGACCACTTCAGCTCCCTCACATTAAACTGACAGGTTTCAAAGGTGGCTTATTTCTGAAACGAGGCCGGATCAAGAAACCGAACTTTGAGCGTTTCAGTTCCCAACCTCCGTGCTACTATCAACCGGCGGATCTGTATGTAGGTGGTGTGTTCGAGACGAATGGATTTAAGTTTGAGCTAATCGACGCAGACGAGTACGCTCTGGATTATATGGAGAAGCACTGTACTGAATTTCCTTATTCCGATATCAAGTTGATTCACGAGAAACTGAAACCATTCGCTAAAGACAGATGTGAGGAGCTGCAGGCATTTGGCCGTAATCAGGATCCAGATGCGACTGGAACGTTTACCTACGCACAGCTGAAGTGTCTGATAGACCAGCTAACTGGAACGGAGCAGACATTGAACGCGCAGGAGATGATCACTTTGGGAAGACACTACGCTCACCGGTGAGTTGGATCCGTTTGCCAGTGCTTTGCTTCGTTTGCATAAGTAGCACTGGGTGTCATGCGCAAAACCGTTTCTCTTTTCCTGTGTTCGATCACAATGTTTCAACCCAAATTTATTTCACCTCTTTTGTCTAAACTAACAGCTTGTGTATGCAGTAACGTCTTGGTGCAACAGGGGTATCCACGAGCTTGACAAATCGAGGTAGCTGTTTAGTTGAATTGGCGCGTGAATTCAGATGGTTGGTGTCTAGGGCGAATGTGGTTGAGGATTGGTTGCATTTTTGCTGCCCCTCCAAACGCTTTCATTATGAATGCGAATTTTCCGGGCTCCTAACTCCAACTTTGTGCTTGCCACAACTACATTCTCGATAGATTACTTAGTCATACGTTCAAGACCGGTCAGGGAGATATCCTGCAAGCCACTTGCGATGCTTTATGTTCGCGACTAATTGCTGAAGCGTCTGAATGCAAGACTTGCGTTCAGATGTAATCCATATAGCATACCGGACTCCACCCGGCTATAAGTTGGGAGCGAATGATACCAAGTGGAACAGTTGCTAATGCGCTACTGTAGAGTGTATAGAACCTCCGACAGCTGGCGCGAAGTGTGAGATTAGTAAGATTCTTCCACTTTCACCTATCTTGCTAGGAGGTTACATCAAGTGGATAGACTGCGTAGAGTTGTTGCGTTTCACACCATCTCCGAGGATTTGCACACACATAACTCTGCTGAAGAAATCCCTCCCTTCTTACGATTCTTGAATGTGGCTAATACATCCCTGGAGTATTCAAGGCATAATCCATACTTGGATATGGGCTGGAAACAATGCGCACCGTGAGCTCTTAGTTGTTACCAAAACACATCATATTTTCGATCAAAGTGCACTTGTGGTAACACTGCATTTGTCCTACAGCACACCGGCATCAGTCGACCTAATGACCTTCCACAAATGACGGTTCCATGATGAAAGCGCACACGAAGGAAGCGCACCCTGAAATTTCGGACAGCAAAAAGCGCACAGACATGAAAGTGGACAGGGATATTGCGGACACAAAAGGTTGCGCACACTAAAAATGAACACATATTATCAATCTGGTCTTATTGTCACAAATGCCCATCTTATCTATTTGTGGCACTTACATGATCCAATTTTTGATCTATGCCTTCGAAATTAGCAAATGGTGACAATTATGGCATTCACACAGAAGGTGCTCGTTAGTTCGACCGCTGGGAATGTACCGCACTGCGCAGTGTTGCAAATGCATCTACGAAATTACACAGACTAAGCATCGCTCGCCTACTACAGTTTATCGAGGTCTCAACAAATCCGCGACTGTAAACCACTGTATGTCAGCAGATCGTTAATGTTCTGACTTCGCTTGCCATCCTTTTGAAGACGCTAAAATCGAAATCGGCTATTTTCGCCTGAGCCAAAGCCTCAGAAGGAATCTTAGCAACGTGGGCCTAAAGACTTCCTTTGAAATCGATCTCAGCCGAGAATGCCAACCCAAGCCTCTGGCTGCACTGACCATTGTCCCCGTCGTTGATTTAAGGGCAGTGTTTGATGACTTTTGCGCTACGTTTCAAAATGAAGAATCATGGAACAAGGTGCTCACATACCTCTGTACTTACGGTTGCGAAAAAATAAAGGGCAACCCGTGTACTTTATTTAATACTCACGTTAGGAATTCAAGTCGCAATAAAAACGAGCTTCTGGACAGTCTCCCTTGTAGTGTCTTAATGTCTAAGACATCTCTGCGTTACCGGAATGAACGTCACCCCACTGCCGCTCATACGGTAGGGCGACAGAAGCCAGTGACTACTCGTGAACCGGAACGACAACAAAACGGGAGTGTAGAGAATTAACTACGGGCGCAATGGATGAGACGAGACAAGGCTCTGCGAGCGGTGGGGATCGAGCCGACAGCGGATCACGAGTAGCATTTGTGAACGAGTCTAGGCCCAGAACTATGGAGGACGTATTTGTCGAGAACGCAATGAATCAGACAAATACGCAGCTATCGAAGCCCACATGTATAAACGCGGGTCGATTGATGCAGCCACGGGAGAGCAAATCGCGAGCTTTCGAACGACTCATGGCCGACCACAATCGGATGTAGCGAAGCGGAGGTACGGGATGGAAATATGGAGGGTTGTCTCGAAGCCCAATCTCGTAGGCACCTGGAATGGCCCGTCACAAAAATTCTCATCCGCGCTGCGTCGTAGGAAAGAAACACGGTCCAAATCTGTAGGGGGTTGTAACTTGTCAGTGGAACGTTCTTGTGGCAATACACGCTCTGCCCCCGCGTCGTTTTCGCTACAATACAACGTTGCATCTGGGGGGAGGGGTAATTGGGCAGATCTTCAACACTTGGGCCGATCCTCTGATTAGGCTGCATTTTTCTGCTCCACCACCTAGCTTACCAAGACACAGTGTACAAAAGTGCTTCAATCAGGCTAGACAAGTGCGATTGTTAAAATTCTGGCATGCATTTCGTAGCAGACTACTTTTGGAGCTCCGGCTCAACGCAGCGTCCTCCAAGCAACCAACAGACCCGATAAACTGAGTCCCACCTCGTAAGGGGAACACTTCAGATGGTTTCACTCAGCCGGCCCGCAAAATTGGCGATCACACCCTATCCCTTAAGCACGAGATTATTCAGGACACAAACTGTTGCCAGCATAAGATAGAAAAAACGATTAGACGTATCATACGCGTAGGACCTCAACTTTATGAATGAAACCTGGTTCCGCACACAAATTACCAAAGACGACGTCACGATGAAGTGGATGCCCCTTATTCATATATATGGCAAACCGAAACGGACTACTTATAAGTTGTCAGTACAATTATTCCTCCACATGAATTCGCAATTGCTAATCAGAAGGTACCGGTTTTGTTTACGGCCTCCTTTGTGACTATGTCATCCGTTCATTTGAGAAGTCTCCTGATTCTGTGACAAAAAAAACTCTGACAAGCGACCTGGCAAATATCCTGGTGAGGGCGCAACCAGTTATCCCGTAATACCATAGCCTTAAGTTGAGTCAGAAATGAGGGACGATATGGAAGGCTATCGAAATGCTTACGATCTCTCGTGCAGCCGCGAGGCGCGCCGTTAGTCCCACAACCCTAGTATGCATGAAACACCAATGCCGTTTGCAAGTCTTACCACTTATGTACGCAAAAAGTACGAGGGACTATTCATGCATTGATCTGGACTGCGTTTTCCTCAATACAATTGCCCACCTAAACAATGCGAGAACGGGTTATCACTCGTAAAAAAAGATTTCCTATTGAAAGAGACGGAACCTAGGTTGAAATATAATGGTACAGGATTTGTTCCTACGGGTACAATTTTCCGTTGGGCGCAAATAGTTTAACGCTAGGTTTAACACCGGTAAGAACAACAAGGGTAATTATTGCAACTTAGCTACGCTTCGCAAGTATTTAAACCGGTTACCTGTTGAGTCATAATCTCAAACACAAGAAGCAAAGGCAGCTTTCAATGCACCTCTTATTCCTCATCTCAGAGCAACCTGCATGCGCATTGGCCAGTGTAAGTCTGTGGAATACCAAGTCCCTCTGTAGTCCATCAAACAAATGCCATAACTCTTAGATGAGTGTAGTGGAATAAGCAATTCAAAGCATTGTGAATTTCTCCGGAGAAACTGGTGGTTTCCGGTGACCTATCAAGTGCGGCACCGTGATGATTCCAAATTTGCAGTGGGTATTGCGGTTCTGGGCCTGCTGACCATGCATTGTAAATAGAGAAAAGATAATTGAACACCGCATTCTATGGTACTTCATTTGGAATTGTGCTAGCAAGCACATCAAAACTCTCACTTCAGCGACTGGGACTAAGGAAAGTGCAGCCAGCGACTTCAGCTATAGTTGAATTTTGACATCCATTTCAAGAGCACTCTTTAGGCCGACTTTGCAGACTTTTGTGATGATACTTTAGCGCAGGTGGAACTAGCATCCTTTAATTACTGTGCCGGGAAATGCGATTCTTGCAGCGTCAATAGAAGTATTCTCAAATTCGACTAACACCTTTGTTGGCATAAATCCGATAACAGTAATTTCATTATTGGAAAACATTTTTTAGAAGTCTGCAACTGGATGTAAAGGTAAGCGGGATAACTCTTGCCCACATTGGCGTGCCACGTATACAGCAGACAGAACGCGTTGGGAACTTTATCAAAAGTGCCGCCCGTATATGGTATCTGCACAATTCAAGTATAATTTCTTTATCAGCTAACATTAGAATCCTTTCTGGATCATCCACACCTGAATCATGTAGAATTAGTTCGGAGTCCTGCTCAGGGATAGCAAAATTTGTGCCAGTTGGACAATGCAAATGACCGCCTTTTCGCTGACTCACAAAAGTTCTTGTAATGGATGATGGTTTGGGAAAGTGGGCCGAAACATCACTACTCAGTGCAGACAACATATTTCCCATAATATTGCGAGGTGTCGCACTGGCTGCCATCATCTCCAGTTTCATTTGGCTTCGTGCAGCATTGACTTACTCTTTTTGAGAACATGTCATGACAGTGCGTAGTCGGCCGTTGCAAGATGATGCCGTCTAGTGTCTTCATCATTGGCTGATACTTTACACTTCGGATTTGCCTGTATCTCCAAGTTCCCACTCCTTCGGT
>OX104061.1:49112782-49155395 GCA_944474145.2 Dicrocoelium dendriticum
GTTCCGAACAGCGAGACGAATTCTGGTTCAGACCAAAGATGGTAGGTATAAAAATAAATCTTTTCTACCGATCATAAATTCGAGACGATAACCTCCTGTATCTCGCTCCATCGGTTACACTTTGTTGTTCATCCACTTTGCATCGTTGATCAGTGCGCTTTGATCCGCTACCACCATACCTTTTCTCAATTCGTTGCATCATTCATCCAAATGTTTGCATCGGCCACGCCTGAAGCTGCATCGCGTGCGTCACGTGACAAGTCGCACGTTTGCACTCGTAGACTCTACTCACACTTGCATTGGCTGAAGCCACACCGAGCTTCGTTTATGATGGACCTAGCTAATTCCGTTCCATCCTTCCGACCGATCCGATCAGGTCACCTCACATTGGCGGCGGTGGATTGGCTTGCCGTGCTCAGGCCGCATGTCCGTTCCGTAGTCCCAGCGGACTAACAACCGTCACACACGTACCTTCAGCTTAGGTCCATTGATTCGCGCACACCGTTCACATGCCTCTGGTCGGACCAATCCGCTCCATCCTTGAGGTGACCACGCTGTGCGTCACTTATGCTGAACCGAACCAATTCCACGTTAGCATTCCGCCGCGTGCACTCATGACCAGCTCGCTTGCCAACACTTGATTGGCTTATACCTCAATGAGTTCGCTTCGGTTCCGTCCGATCAAACTACTAGCCGCCTTGACACTTCATCTGTTTGGCCTCAACTGCTGTTCAAGTCTATTAGCCCAACCACCGATTAGATGTTGCTATATTTTAAGAACGATGGGTATTCATCTAAGTGTGTGCCTTAACTGTTAATCTACACTGATCTAGAGGCAGGAGGCCCAGTCTAAATGAAATTTTGCTACAAGGAAAGGTTCAACTTGAGGAATATAGACTGAAGACCTCTGAGGATATCACGACCCCAAGGTTAATTCTACTTCTGGATCCAAGAGACAGCTGACCAGTTTCAACATCTAAACTCTCTTTCTGATCTAGACACCCTGTACAAACCAGATATGCATGCATTCCGAATGAATCAGCTGCTATATTTCATGATACGGACCGAGTACAGTATGAAACACTGCATAAAGTTTCACTCATCACCAGCCGTCTACCCGAAGAGCTGCTAGATGGCTGATAATATCTTAAATATGCAGCACCTTCGGCTAGTTCAGTGCATGAATTTATTTCCTGCGAATCGCTCTTCTAAATGGAACTCATGAGAACTCAACGTTTCGCTAGTTAAAGATTTATCTGTTCCAGCAATACCGTTTTTTCCGTGTCTCATAAACTCTCCTAACACCTGTCTTTATTCCTTCAATATTTTACAGCTCCGCCAGTCAGAGTGGAAAAGTCCGTTACGAAATATTCCTACAGCATCTGAATTGGCGATGTGAGAATACTGAAGAGCCACCTGAGGTCCCGTGTGATTACACCGGTAATTTGCCGGTGGACTGGTTGTCGACAAGCAAAGGACTTCAACCGAGATCACTTGGTCAAACGTATTTGCCACAATCGGACCGCATCGACCGAATCCGCTATCAGCCCTTGTTCGACGAATTGTGTGGTGTGGATAACCGCTGTGGTTGAAAGCAACAAGTTAAAATTAGCCAAGAGAAACCCCCGCAAGCTGGAACTTCCTTCTCTCCTACCCAGCGCTGTGACCAAACTTACCCTCTAGTTTTTTGATTACTGAGGTCCAGTTCGCTAGCCTGCATTCACAATGACGATGTGCAGAAAGCTATACGAAGTTGGCAAAAATCTAGCAGAATACCATATACACGAAAGGATGTGTGCTTCTTATTCGCTTGAACAAATTAATTAGAAACACGCGTTGGTCACTTAACAGTCCAGGTCGAATCAAAACAACACTTCTTACACGTCGGAAATTCAGTGTCAACACGCAAATGGTAAAGCAAACCATGCATATTTACATTCTCGACTAAATTTTCAAAGTAAAACCTGTGCCACATTTGCGTCAAATGCCAATGGTAATTTGGCTTCTTGGCCGAATTTTGTCCTCACGGCCGAATGTCATTGGATGGGGCCCTGGTGAACGGATCGGAAGATGAATGCAAGGCATTCTATTTCCGCCAAGAGTTCAGCACCAGTGTTGGGATATAAGGAAACGGGGGGATCAACGAAATACCATTTTCGTCCTTAGGTCCACTCACACAGCTGGCTGCGGCGTAGCACTATACACGCCACTGACTTGTTAGACTTCAACTAGACAGGGATAACACTCAACCACTGGACTGTAACTGTCTGCACGGATGTAGGGACTGAGTACCACTGATTCTAGTGAAATTAGACAAACGAAGCTTCTTGTCGACGGCCTACTGAGTGACAAACGACAGACACAAATCCGCTCACCTTATCACCGTTATACCAATCCACTAACTGTATACGTCAACACGAGCGGGTTGCAAGCGGCTAGCAATGCTGACATTAACGGTAATGTGTTGACTCCGACCGAATGTAGATCATTCGGTTGATCCTAGCTGGCCACCATAAAGCTCGCATCATCCACACAAAGTAGATGAAACATTTTCCCGTAAACGAATTCTCTACTTTGAAGATGATTGTCCTTTACTACGTCCTTTAGGCACGTGCTGTTACAAGGCAGCAGCTAGTGCAAAGTTGTACCAAGTATAACATGGTTCTCATTAGGATAATACTGGCCATCGTGTTCTCCAAAATTCGGCGCGTTTGTTGCGTGTAGCGAATTATATTTGGCTTAATAACTTGTGTCGCCAGTGACGCCTTCACCCCACGACCACCAGAAGAAGACCAAAGATGAGCCAGAAAGAGACTTGTATACATGAAATCACATTTGCTTATATACTTTTGAAGGCAAAATGAAGGGAAGCTACTCAACTACAGTTGAGCCAATCAACAGAAGGAAAACGTCAAATGCAACGGCGAACAAGCAATCGTGTACTCAAGGGCAAATCGCATATGTCCTTAAAAATAGCATCATGGGACCCAAGCGTAAGGCGAACATCCATTTACAGTGACGGGCACTGGCCAATCAGCATAACCAAATATAGCGTTTAAACAAATGTCATGAAACAAACGAGAATAAGAAATACAGACCCAAAAATTAAAAACTAGTACAATAATCGTGTGACAACTAAATATTCCTTTAACATAACCAAGTGGAAAAGTGATGCGGAGAAAACCAATGGAATGTGTTCTTGCAAATGGCACTGCTGAAGAAGACACGGAGATGAGCGTCCATTAACAATGATGTGTGTGGACCAGTCGGGCTAGCACAGTGGAGCGTTTAGACAGCAGTCAAGTAGTAGGAAATAGGAAGCGTAAAGAACAGCTATTAAGCTCGTTCGCAAAATGAATGTCTAATAGCTGTTCTCCTAATACCTCCTTCTCTTAAAATAATGAGTTACCTGGAGTTCACATAGCTCTTCCGATGCGGATCCACCTGGAGCGGCTGCACAAATCTTCTTGTTCGCTTTGGCCTGTACCGGGCTCCATTTTCCTTGCATTCCATGGGACGAACGTCACCACCTGCAGAGGTACAAGGATTGCCATTGTCCAGCCATACATTAACGTCAAATCCGCTGGCTTTCCGAACGACCGCACCATGTCTATACCGTGACGTCAACTGATTGACGTGGCGTCTCCATACCTGCGTACCAGATTGAACATCAAACATCACCTTGCCTCGACGTCGCACGACTCGTCCTGGTGTCCAAACGATCCGCCCACCCCGGTTAGTAGCCACAAACACAAAAACGCACACGTTGAAAATTCTTTCTGGCGCCAAATTCTACCTGTTGTATTGGCGCTCCATCACTGAATTTATTAGTTGTAGAGGCGGACGATTGGGTATAAGCAAATTTAGCGAGGTTCTCAATCTTCTACCCATAAGGGCTTCAGCTGGTGATTTCCTATTTGGCGAATTAACATTCGGAGTACTATGAATCAAGATCAGAAATCAATTCAGGGTGAAGAATTCTTTTCTGTAAACTCTCATCGGACCCAAACTTTTACATAATACTGATTGTGGAGGAAGCGTCAACTCGGGTTGGGATTGAGTTCTGGACTGTTTGAATGATCAAAATCGATAACTTGAGACAGGCGGAGAGATGGTAAACCAAGCAAACTAAATAAACATGTATACGCAAAGCTCAGTAATCTAAAGTAATTAAGTAGGTAAAATAACAGCCAAATAACTAAGTAACAGTGTCCGTTGGCCAAGGTAGTAGTATCGGCCGTATGAATCGTTTCTGTACACATAATTCCGGCTTCAGATGGTGAATGTACATAGCCTCGGCGATGGATAAGAGCTGTTTGCGGAATCCTTGGGAGAAGTGTTCGGGTAGTGAGTACATGACTTTGAAGTCATTCTCTGAAGCTGTATGGCCACATTCAAGGAGGTGCGACATGACTGAGCTGTCTGAATATCTTATTGTCCCTTTGTAAAACCATGCCGGGATGTGTTCACGAATCCTCTGAGATAGGCGCCTCGTCGTGCGACCCACGTTCCGTGCATCACAGGAGCACGAGTACTGATAAACGGTCATTGAACAACAGTCTATCCTTCAAGCGTTTTGTAAGCAGCGGCTTATTGTGAAAAACGATTCTCCGGCGGGCTGCGAAATAACTTTTCTCGACAGCATCTTTCAGGTGTCTGGAAAACATATCAGTTGCAGAATTACCCTTAAAGTGTATATGTATGAAAAGCTCTTTCTTAGGAGCAATGCTCCTACGTGGCTTTCGATTGCGTTCCTTCAAATGTTTCATGATAAATTTATCAGGATAGCCATTTTCCCTGAGGGCGTCGCTGATTCTCTGTAGTTCTTCTTTGACGGTATCCGGTGTACAAATACTGCGCGCCCTGAAGGCGAGAGATCTGATTAAACTCCGCTTATGCTGTAGCGGTACTGCGCTGTGGGAGTTAATGTACTGCCCAGTCCATGTGTGCTTTCTGTGTACCTTTCTGCTGCGTGATCCGTCCGAGTTACGGATAACCTCTACATCCAAGAAAGGTAACCGGTTTCCGACTTCGTGTTCACAAGTGTAATGGAGATTCTTGTGTGCGTCATTGAAAGCTTTCAGCAACTGCTCCGCATGCTTTTCGGATTTGCAAAGTACGAAGGTGTCGTCAACATACCGTACGTACATTTCGGTTTCACGGATGTGCGTTGCAAGTGGGCCATGTTCCAGTTTCGCCATGAAAATATCAGTCAGCAGCGGCCCCAAAGGAGATCCCATGGCCACTCTGTCAATCTGACGGTACATTTCACCATTGAAGGTGAACTGAACATTTAACGTGTAAAAAAGTAGCACCTTTAGCAAATTCTCCGGAAAAGTTGCGGATATGGGCAGTTGCCGAGCAAGCTCGCATATGTACTCCACGGTTTCGAGCAATGGAATGTCTGTGAACAGCGACTGGGCATCGAATGATATCGTCCTTCTGTTAACAAGGTTGCTTTCAGATATCCTCTCAATGAATTCGAACGTGTCTCTCACACAGTAAGTACAAACCAAATTCCGTAACGGCTGCAGCTTCGCCACCATCCACTGGGCCAACAAATGCTGAGAAGAACCCACCATGTCCAAGATTGGGCGCATTGGGGCGCCTTCCTTGTGAACATTAGGCAGGCAGCTGAAGGCTTCAGCTTTTCGAATTCGTTCTTCGTGATAAGTTTGGCTTGCATCATTCGCCTGAGACAGCCGGTTAGCTGGTTCACTAACTCTCCTGTGTTGTTTTTTCCTGCCATGACCCTCTGAAACTTACTCTCGTCACTGAGGATGTGCTGCAATTATGGATATAATCCACCCTATCCATTAGCACCATGCCGGAGCCCTTGTCTGGCTTAGAGATTATTAATTCATTGTTTAACCGTAGCTCTTTAAGTGACTGGATTTGTTCCCTAGTGATAATACTATTACTAGATGGTTTGGCCTTAACGTATTCGTGACAACTATGAACTAGGCTGGATTTTAGATTATCAGCATCATTGATGAGGTTGGAAGCAGGTCTTTAGTCTGAACAATTAGGCTTTCAAAGTGCACTTCTAAAGCCGCCTGATCTATTTTCTTACATGGCATGCGAAAGTTTGAACCTAATGACAACACGTTCTGCTGCGTCTGGGTTAGTATCACACATGAAAAGTTATGTGGATATCATCCGTGTTAAAATGTCGGTAATTTTGTACAAGATTGGGGACACGCATACATATAAACAAACGCGGGAAAAAGCGGGTGTCTTTCTTCTACAACCAGGGTATTCTGAGGCTGACCGATAGTTGTTTTTCCACATAAAGCACTGACTTAATCCGGTTAATCGAAATAGCCTCGGCAAATCAGAGGAGCCGGGAATTGGTTTGGCGAAGCAGGATCCCAAACGCCTTGTTGACCTCAATTCGGTGACCCGATGTCAATAAGTGTCTGTCGATCGAAGATGCTGGTGGCCAGCGCTCACATGTAGTCTGATTTGGACCTGCTTGCTGAATACTCCCGCACTGAACCCATTTTTGTACATGCTCCTTTATTTGGGAACTCTGTCTTCTATTGGTTTTACCTATGTAACCATCCCCGCAGTTACATACAAATTGATGTACGCAGTGTGAGTTGGCCCCAATAGGCTGAGTTTCCTTCATTGGAGACAATGGTAGCTTATGAGTTCGGTCGATGATTACAACTTTGGCAGCACAGCATGTGCTCTGTGTGGCGGAAATCAGACGTCTTCTGGTCTTCAAAGAAGCAATGTCACCATTAAATGAGAGCTTTAAGAATACCATTTTCTTAGGTAAAGTAGTTACAGCAACTTTCATTTCACGGATTTCGCTGTGCTTCCGGATCAAATTTCGAGGGTGGCCATTAGCAATTTACGTGTTGATAATTCTTTTTATGATGAAAAATGAACAATGAACAATGATTTATAACGGGTAAAAAAGCATATGCTTGACAGGTCCCGTAGGGTGGTTGGAGAAATAGATAAAATGGAAGGATAATGGAACAAGTAAATCGTTTTTTAAGCCTCTACATAATGGTAGTTTGAAGTATGGACTAGATGTCTGCACCCAAAGTAGAGCTGTTATATTACAGCAAATGTGGGAAAAGAAATCAAAGGAACGGATAACGCTCACTCGTGTATTGCTTCCGTTGAGAGATGTGGTACGGTACTCCAGTTTGTATACATCCATGTCGCTGCGACCTAAAGTCTATTGACAACACGAATAGGCTGTACCAAAACAGCCTTCGTATGCTTTGGGCTCTCAGGCGCAGCTTTAGCACTTGGTCCGAAGAGATTGCCACTCGCCTCTTCGTCTCGATAATACGACCAATGCTAGAGTACGGCACTCCCGCATACTGTCCCATCACCCGGGGCGAAGTAGAAAAGCTTGAGCGGATGCAGCATGTAGCCACTAGGCTGATTCCCAACTTACGAGGAATGCCATATGAAGACCGATGTAAGAAACTAGGGTTATACACCCTATCTTATCGTCGGCTGAGGGTTGACCTCATCATGACGCACCGGATATTACATCTGGGTGATTACCCCATGTTGAGACAACTACTTCATCTGCGCACACCAAGCTGCACGCGAGGACACCGGTATAAACTTATCGTCCCGGATTTGAAGCGGGTCGCCCATAAACTCTGTTTCGAACGCAGAGTGGTCAATGTATGGAACGACCTGCCTCAGCATATAGTATAAGGGAACACCGTGTCTAAATTCAAGATGCTACTAGACCAACAATTTGCAGAGGCAAAGTACAAAGAGCGAAACGATAAATAAAAAGTTCATGTCCGAAAACGACGAATGATGCAGCTACACAGAGCAACCTCTACTCGCTGCTTCGCACCAGTTCTCAGTTCTCAATTCTCAGTTCTCAGTTCATTGGGACACTTCTGTATGTAACATCACCACCACTTTGCGGGGAGGGTCAGTAACCTCATGTTTGGGTCTCGTTATTTCGTCCTCCGAATAGGACGTGCTATGCCAAATGATGCAATTTGGAAAGTGTGTCATCTAGGCGTTTTTAAATAGTGCCAATGTGGGGGCAAGGACGACGTGAGTCGGGAGCGCATTCCAAGCATGGGACACACGTAGTGAGAAAGAGTTTCGTCGACAATCAAGTCGGCTGTAGTGTGTAGCCAGTTTGAGCTAATGACCTCTCAGGTTGGTATTTTGGCTCAGCTGCAAGAGACTGCGACAAGGGTGATTTGGATTCATCAGTATTAAGTAGACCATGATGGAGTCTCCTCGGTGACGACGATATTCACCACTGTACAATCCCAGAGACTGCAGTCTGCGTTGGTAGGGAATGTGAAACAAGCCTCTGACGAGCTTCGTTGCTCTAGGCTGTGGAGCTTCAAGTGCACTGATGTCGCGCTTGCGCCAGGGACGCCAGGCCTGGATCGCATACTCCACGTGGGGTCTCACGTAAGCGCTCAGCATTTGCGGAAATACAGATGGCTCGAAATTTCCAAAAGCCCTCCGTAAGAGTCCGAGATGTTGACTGGCCCTTTTCGATGCCTTTTCAGCTTGTCTGGAGCAGCCAAGGTCGTCCTGCACGATCACTCCGAGGTCGCATTCCTGGGAAGCATGTTGCAACGGCTGGTCCCCGAGTAAGTATTCATGGATGAGCTGGTGGCGTAAGCTCACGACTTTGCACTTGGCGACATTGAAGTGGAGCATGTTTTCGGATGACCAAGTGTACGCCCTGTCCAGATCGCTCTGCAGTGTTGTGTGATCGTCCTCTGTCCGGATGTCATGCCAAAGTTTGACATCATCTGCAAACAGCAAGAAGTTCGACCGTAGTACACTGGCAAGGTCGTTAATGAATGTTAAAAATAAACTTGGCCCCAGTACTGACCCTTGTGGCACACCGCACTGGACGTCAATTGGGTCGGACATGGAGCTGCGGACTCTCACATTCAGCTGACGTTGAGTGATAAAGTTGGCGATCCAACCAAGCACAGGGTCACCGATTCCGTTGCCTCGAAGCTTGTGTAGGAGGATGCGGTGGTCCAAAGGATCGAACGCCTTCGAGAAGTCCAGGTAGACAACGTCGACTCCAAATCTAGCGTCAGCTGACTCCGTCCAGCTTGCTCGGGCCAGCAGCATGTTTGTAGTGCAGGATCGATTTCGGCCGAATCCGTGTTGCTGTGGCACTATGATATTGTTGTTCTCCAGATATTCCATCAGCGCCTCCGCAATTACACGTTCCATTAATTTGGATAAAACTGGGAGGAGAGTGATTGGACGGTAGTTCGACGGCTCCGCACGATTACCGCTTTTGTAAATGGGAGTGACTAGCCCATGTTTCCACATTGTGGGAATCAGCATTTCGTCAAGACAACGTTGAAAGAACCGAGCTAATGGTTCGGCAATGCTTAGGGCCGCTGCCTTCAACGCCTTGGGTTTAATATCGTCTACGCCTGTGCACACGCAACGACATTAGCGTTTTCAACACATTGGTTGCCGTGACCGATACGTTGTGTAAACCTGGGAACGGTGAGAGCTCTGTCAAAATCGGGTGAAGGGATTGTTCACTCCGGAAAGTATGGAGGAAGTGTTGACGAAACACGTTGGCCGAGTCCTGTGCAGTTTGCGCATGACCATCTGTTGCACGCAAGACCGGGATCCCGCGCTTCACTCTACGGAGTTTGTTGATATGTCTATACAACAGCTTTGGATTTTTGCTGAATTTCGCCGCTAAGTTCTGTTGGTGCTGGAGTTTGTCTTCGCGAATCAACTTGACGCAGTGGTTTCGTTGAGTTGTGTAGACTCCCCAGGTCAGATTACTTGGGCAAACTTTGTAAGCGTGCCAGGCCGAATCCCTTAAGGCCATAGTTCATCGGATAGACGATCGGTCGAACATGTTCGTCTGGCGCGACTAACTAGGGTCTTCACAAAACGTTCGCTTGTGCCCCATTGGCGTAAAGCTGGTAAAATGCAGATACTGTCCCGACCACGTTGTTTTTCGGTAGACAGACCTTTTTACCCGTCCGTTCTCCCTGCGGCTGATGAGAACATCTAAATATGGAAGACAGTTCCGTTGTTCGACATCGTAGGAAGCCCTCAAATTGACATACGAGGAGTTAAAACGCGCCACTAGCTGTGTGATCTGCGTTTCTGTTGAACAGAACACAACGATATCGTCCACATAACGTTTGTAATAGGGTAACTGCACTATTTCTACGGATAGACTTCGTTCTATCATCAGCATGAAGAAATCCGCTAGTATGGGATCCAGTGGGCTGCCCATGGCTACCCCATCAATTTGCGATACGGTATGTTTCGGAAATCGAAATCGACATTCTCTGTGCATAGAAGTAATGATTCTCTTAAGAATTCAACCGGACATCCGGAACTTTCTGTTTATTCGCAGATGTGGCTAACGGTCTGGTGTAGCGGCACATAAGGAAAAAAGATTTCACATCTAGGGAACACATCACCATATCGGACACGTTTATTTTGTCGAGATTTTTGATAAGCTGGAAAGTATCTTTGAGGCTATATAGATTAAACAGCTTTTAGCGGAGAGAGCACATTAACCAACCAGCGAGCTAATTTATGTTGGGGTGCGTTCGTCATCGAGAGGATCGGTCTGAGCAGCACTCCGCTCTTGAGCGTTTTTTGGAAGCCCATATAGCTGTGGCATAGTTGAACCGCTCGGATTTAAACAGTTATAAGTAGCGCTGTTGATCACGTGATACTGATGAAGCATTTCTAAGTGGCGAATAATAAGGGATTCGAATGCATTCACATCCCCTGCCTTCTCCAATCGTATAAATTTGTTAGTGTCACTGAGTATGACACTCATTTTGTTCATGACTGCAACTCCTGAACTGTTACCCGGCTTCATTACGGCTGCATTATTTTCGCACAATTAGCGTAGCACTCGTGGGTGTCTGTTCGTTAGCGCACACTTTGCTTTTACTAGCGAATTTTTTACCTCATAGGCAACATCCGTCAGTTTGTTTCTAAACCATATAAGCTTATCGGTACTAGTTGGTTGAAGGTACTTCAACTTATCAGAAAAGTTCTCAAACTGAGCCTCAATGAACAATCCTATCAATCGTCTAGGAGGCTGTCTGCAATCTAGCCCGGAAGACAATGCCTCTTACTGTACTGCATCAAAGTTCACATTTGACAGAATCACTACATACTTACTGCGGTCACGAGGTGATTTCTCATCTTGGTTGTTCATCAGTGAGTTTTCGAGCCGTGCTAGTTCCTTCATTTTGATATGGTCAATTTTAGGTTTCACAAAATTGGGTATATAATCCGACAGCAGACTGACAAGCTTTTGACTACGGGGCAACCGTCGTACATGGGTTTCCAGTAGGTCATCAAGTCTGGCTCGCGCGGTCTCCAACTGGGCAGATACGGCGCGCCTGAGATTAGTTGCAGAACGCTTAAGCTTGTTTCTACGTAATAGTTTCCAAATCGGCCGAGAATAACGACGTATTCGGATACAATCTCGCGTTTGTTTGTACGTATATCTGTACCCACAAACGGTTGTATAAACTTACCAGTTACTGTTATCGACGCTGGTGAAACGATACGAAATGCATACATATATCTGAAACTTTTGTACGGATAATGAGTTCTGTTTTACCAGTAAGGAGTTTGTGAGCTTAATGCAGAGCAATGGTATTCATCACGTGCGTACAGCCCCATATCATCCTGCGTTAAATGGATTGGCCGAAAGGGCGGTGCAGACGGTAAAAAGAGGCCTGATATAGCAGTTATCCTTAACCATACAAACGCGAGTAGATCGATTACTTTTTGCCTACAGAATAACTCCGACAGCATCCACGAGTAAATCCCCCGCAGAATTGGTGTTTAGTAGAACACTTTATACTAGAGTACACCTATTATTTTGTAATCGGCGATCGCAATTGTAAGCGAAACAAAAGAAGGCAGCCACGTTGGGCAGGGATCACGATGTTGTTTTCCAGCCGGGAGATCCTGTGTATACACGACTTCCCCACGAACAATCATGGCAGCCCACAACCGTGGTTACAATTGATGATACCCAGTCTGATCTAGAGGTAAATGGCCGCGTTTTGAGGCGGCGTTCAGATCACATACGTCTGCGTTGTGTTGAAACACGAGATAATGTGGATAATATATCTGACTCAGCCCGACCGACGGTGAAAGAAGCCACTTAGAATACGGTGTAAACAACAACATACCCACCACTTAGCAGGTTTCAACGTGTACCTAAACCTGTGGAACGTTTTGTTCACGTAGTATGAGTTTCTCCAAGAGAGGATGGGATGTTACCTCCGTTGATGATATTAATTAGTTAGTTCAGCCACACCACCTTCTTATTGGTTTGCCTCGCATTGACCAACCAATAGTTCCTCACTCATGCTTTAACTTGTGTGTCAAGTGAGCCATGTCGCACTGCTCCTCTCGATATACTTTGTTTCGTTCTGTGCCTTGTTCTTGCTTAACTGCCATCTAGAGGCGGGTTTTGATTGAATTCGTTACGGCGTCTTACTGGCTCACTGGAAAATACTGACTGCTACTGATCCCTTGAGACAGCAATAGAAGCAGAAAGTTCTGCTAGTGCATCACGCCTCGTATTTGTAGAAGATGTATCTGTGGACACTCGTTGGTCTATGCTGAAATCATCAGTTCAACGCGCCGCTTTATCTACCCTAAGCTCTATCTCTAAGCGTATGAAGGACTGGATCAATGAAGATACCATCCGCTTGTCAGCTAAATCGAGAGAAGCACATTTCACGAATTCCCAAGACTACCGTCGCTTAAGACCTAAGGGAGCCCGCTCAGCACGGAATGATCGTAACAGCTATTGGTCTGATATTGCAGGAAACATGGAAGCTCCATCAAATTCTGGCAATTTGGATCATCTCTTTCGTCTCGTCCGTTTAGCTGCCGGCAACCTCTAATCACCGCAGCTAGTATTGCGCAATTCGGATGGGCAAATCATTCCCGATACTGAAGGAAAACCTTCCTGATGGGCATATTATTTTGGCTGCGTTCTAAGTTGCCCACGAAATACCATCGCACCCATTTCAGCATTAACCCCTCCAGGATGTGAGGCGGATTGCTCACCGCCATCTCCCACATCAATTGCCGACATCGTTCGTCGCCTGAAGCCGAAAAAAGCCCTGGGAGCGGACAGGATTCCAGCTGAAATCTACAAATCTTGTCTATCAGCTCTCCTTGAACGTCTGCACAAGCAATTTTGCTCGATATGGGAGACTGAAACCTGTCCTTCCTCGTAGAGTATCTCAGTACTTCTGTTATTTTCCAAGAAAGGGGACTGAACTGTGTGCAGTAATTATTGTTGGATTAGCCTAATTGATGTGGCTGCCAAAACCTTCGCACGAATCTTGCTTTCCCGCTTTCCCATTGAGAGGAGCCTGCGAACTCGCTATAACCAAGGTGGCATTCGTTCAGTCAGAGGCTGCATTGACCAAACCTTCACTCTACGTCACGTACTCGAACACCTCTACCAGTGTTAGCAGCCCGCGTTTGTTGCCACTCAAAAGAGACAATCGTTCCGAACACCTTAGCAAAGGAGTAAGAGCGGCCGTCAGTAACACCTATATGACCGCACAATTACGCATTATCTTCACTTCCACGCACGTACACACTTAAAGCTGAAGAACTAAATGTCTATGAATGTCACTCCTTTCCGTGGGTACCAAGTTACCAGTTTCTGTGGGACATAGGTCGCACTGTCAGACGTTTGCCTTAAGGCTTCTGTGGCCATCACCCAGCGTGTCTAAGCAGAAGCTTGAACAAAACCTGCACCGCCGCAGTAGTTGCACTTTTGATTCAAACGAATCATCCCGTCGTTATTTTTAAAGACTCGCTTGTTATCCGGAGTGAGGGGTGTCCATTCCGAACTTACCATATGTCGAGTCTTTGTATTGGAGAAGTCGATCGCGATTCGTCTGGGCATCCTCCGTTGTGTGTGTGCATAATTGGGCTCTGGCCTTACCATGGCCAACTGTCTTTCAGACAAGTTTCGCATGAACAAATCACGCCAATTTTGCATTTTGCACCATTATTTTCTGGTAAACTAATCCATCGTTGCCTAACTTAACTATGTAACGGTGTTGCATTTGGCCTGAAGATGAATCATTAAAAACGAGCTTGTTTGCTAGACAATCTTTTCATGACCGAGACGGGAATTATTCTCCATTAGAATATCACCAAACTACCTTATTCGATCTCATGTCCGGTGTTCTGTGATCCATATTTCCGCATCCATGTTTGCGGTGACGAAATTCGCTGTTTCAGCTGTGCGTACTTTGCCGTTAGCGCTTCGGACTTCGCCGTACACAAATGCAACTACCGCTGTTTTGCATAGAATATGAGAACGGATTTCAAAAGTGGTGATCTGGCTGATCGAAGTTTTCCACGCGACTCACCACACACCTCGAGAAGATTACTGAGAAGAAAATGAGATGATCGATCTCGACTGGAGGTAGCAAACCTTGTATACACCGGGCCGTAAACCCTTGTGCCAGGCATTAATTGTCCTACGCACTTGCCCACGGCCAGATAGCATGACAGTTTTAATACAACACTTCACTGAACATTTCTGGAAACGAGCGCAGGCTACTATTACCATGAGGAGACTTGGCATCCTGAACAACTAGTTATCACTTAATTACTTATCCGAATAACAGTGATATAACAGAAGCGCAGTATCTCGATGACACCACAACAGAATTGTCTAATATATGGGCTCTAGACTTAGCATATGTATCCATTAATTGCCACCCATTAAGATTGAGAATTTCTTGTTTGATGATTTGTGTATATTAATCTGCGCCCCAAAATTCTCCAGGCTCTCAATCCATCTACGCAGACGTTCTGGCTGACAGTTCCATCTTCACATCTGGTCACATCATAATAACTTGTGTAGCGTGTGACATTTTATGCAGAAGAATCCCGAATGCCCTATCCTCTGATACCTTCATCCCGTTCAGTGATCCCTTGGCTGTGATTCCCTCTACCATTTACTTAAATTATCCTTGTCCCAAAGCCCGTTTCTCTGACTTATTACACATTAGGTTACCGATATTGGATTAATTACGTTTATTTTACACTTTGAGAAAGTGGATGACCTACATTCAATCAAGTTTCACCTACTTTTCTTACTTCGGAACAAACCACTATCGTTTCACATAGTAACTCCCGGTGTGTTAGCGGTGCACTTATAATGTTTCAATGTTTCCACTGTGCTCATCACTGTTCACAACAGTGACCAGACAATATAGCAATGTTGTTGTGAATGGTCACATATTGAAAGCATTTGATTCGATAGGCTTACTGTTTGTTCTCCCTTGCGTAGATTTGACACAATGACATCACTGTACGCAACGTACGGCTTCTCACACCCACGGCTCATGTTAGCCTCCCCTTTCTGATTGGTCCCGTAAGCCAGTTGTTAAGTCATAATGCATTGAGACGAGTTGATTCCACACGTGACTGGAAGCCAAATTTGTTGATAAATTTGCCTAATGCTATTGTTGAAAAGTCTGTGACAGAAGCGTACATAATTGGGGTATCGTATATTTGTCGTTTTTAAATCGATTGTCCATAGTCCCGTATACCAGCTTCGGCTGTTTTTTGTTGATTCCGGTGAAAACTAGTGGGAGCAAGTAGAAACTTTACTCGGCACAACTCCATCGGAATATGATCTAAAGTATTATCAAAGATAACTATCGCTTGTTAAAACTTTAATCTTGCTCCATATTCTTACGTAACATTTAAACATTTCTTATAGTATCATGTCTCGCAAATGTGAGGTATCATTGTCAGTGTCCAATAAATCGGTGGGCGGTAAGGTACTGAAATGCCAATCCAGGTAAGTTATAAACAGCTGCATAAATTTTGTCTTCACGACGTGTTCGATAAACTGTTACAAACGTTTAGCACTCGCCGTATGAAGCACAGAAGTTGGGGAACTCGCAACGTAGCTGGTTTTACAAGTTGGTAACGCTGTCCGCGTGTTCTGCATGGCACTCGCAACTGAGGCAGCGGACTCAGTATGAGAAATTTACCCAGATATAACATGTAGTCAATGGTCAGTGGTATATTATGAATAAAAAGCCGAACAAGTCCCACCGGATGGTCGGTGTCGAATTTCAAAGGGAAAACGGCCATTACCAGTGAACAACTAAAACGTCGGACTTTCCGGAAAAGATTTTATCAGTCTAAATCGTGCACATACTGTTTGTGGAATTTGCGATACCACCGCATATGGTCATTCCAGGATAACGCAAGTGGGTCTATGCAGTTTAGTTTTTGCGTGTAGGTCATGTGCGTTATATGATATGGTGTAGTTCATCCGACGCATTATCGACGCGATATTTGAACACAGCTAATGTTGACAGTGAAATGACAGGTTCTAGGAGAGAATTCCATGTGTTGTAGACAAGCAACAAACAGCATTCCCTTCTACGCTCCAACTGGCTGCATTGTGTTGCTAGTTTTAGACGGTTGCCTCTAAGACTACTGCTGTGGCTGAGATTTAGCTGTTGATAATACGAGGTTTTCGTGTTGCATAAAATCGGGTGCACTAGGGTAAGCCACGCAAACGTCAATGAGAATCTACAGAACCGTTAGTCGTTGTTCGGAGGGTAATGAGATGGTGTTTTTGATGTCTCTGGTGGCCTGACATTGTGGAATCCGGCTTCAGCTATGGCTGAAATGCTTGAATCGCTTTTGACATATGCAGAAAGCATTTAGGAGAGCGTAAACAGGTCGAAGTAAAAAGGCTCTCTTTAAGAGCCCCATGTATATGGATATATTCTTTTGATGCCCTTTCAGGTTGCCCCGAACAAGCATGAGCTTCCTGGACCGGTAAAACGAGGTCCTTTTTCACGAAAAGCAAGCTGAAGATACTGGTTTCCTAGGCTGTTGGTGCGAACCACTTTGTGTCGTTGATATAGTACTCGACGTACAGTTACGTTGAGATGAAGGCGTTTCCTGACTGGCCGTCCATCGAGGTCGTTTGAAGCTGTTAATGAGCAACAGGAACTTTGATGGATGGTGCCGTGTCCTTGTTCACGCACCCATGTCATTCAATTTTTGTCATAACTCACAACTGGACAAGCTGCGTCCTTGCTTCTCATTGGCTGACTCGACCGCACGTTCGTATGCATGTCTCCATGTACCGAGGCTGATGTTGCATTCTAGTTGCTTCTTCAGTACAGTTGGGCTAAACCAACTTACACTTAAACTAGGTCTTTTAAGCCGGATAAACTTCATTCCACTTTAGTTGGTTTGTTCTGCCTACCTGAATAACCTTTTATTAATTGGCCATGTTGCTTACACTAATTGCGCTTATCTGCGGTAACTTGGTTGCGTTTGTAGCATTTGTAAGTAACTTGTGGACGTTTTTCCCTTATCGTGGATTCGTTACTAACCAATTTACTTCATATGCTAATTTAGCGAAGATTTTTGCCACCGTACCTGTATGCATTATTGGGTTTATTTTATTTCATTTTGTCGTTACAAGTGATTTGCTGTTGCTTGATATCTCCGATGTGGCTGCGCTTGATGTGCATGTTGACAAGGTGCCTACCTGTCTATTACCCACTACTTCATCCATACTGACTCCAGGAGACAGTTGATCGTTGCTGGAGGGGACGGGGTGCACGGTCCTTGTGGCCGTGTTAGGCTCGAAGAGTGGTTCCATGCACTCAGTGTGGAGCGGATCATGGTTCAGCCACCGCCTTGTGTGCGCTTGATTCCCCAAATACAGCGTGCTTGTGTTTGCCTGTGAAGGAGTGTGGGCCGGCTCCGTTGATGAAACGTGGCTCCCATCCACATGCCTCCCGTTCTTATTCCGTCGGTTTTACACTGGATATGGGGTGTGTGTATGGAGCTGTGGGTGGTGCAGCGCAAGCCACCCATGGTCCCTCTGTAGGCGCAGGCGTCCTGTGGCTTGCCACAGTGACAGGCAAATCCGAAACCGGATGCCGCCAACCATTCCAGGAAACTTTTGGGAATATACATACCCCAGTGTTTCCATTCCGGCGACAAGGTGCCGACAGAAGGACCCTCTTATTATCGTTCACAGATCACAGCGTTATCCTAGGAATTTGGGACTTGCCATAGTGGAACTATTTTTGGTGTTTAGCAGTGGCGCACCAAATGAGATCGCAAGATTTTCTTCCCCTCCTGGAAGTTGTAAACCTGTCAACCCTCATAACTGCGAACAGTCACTCGATGTTTCGTTTCACAGGAGAACAAACAAAGATCTACTTTTAGGGGGCTGGTCAGTGACGTATCAACTAATGTTGTCGTCCTGGGTGTTGGCATAATTTTCGTCCTGAGTGAGGGCAGAACAGACACAATTTGTTCATGGTAAGGTACGCATTAGTTTTTGTTGAAATGGATAGCCGTTTGGGACACTGAGGTGCCTGTGGTGACAGTGACCACAGCGGGGGATCGCTGGTAAGAACGTTCGCACATGTAGGACACAGTGCGCACATTTGTTGTTGGTCATACAAATTAACATTAAAATATTCAGCTGTCAGCTTATCCGGATATTTGGACCCTTATATTTGGTATCGATAAATCGACGGTGCTAAAATGGACCGCCCCCCACCATTCTACGCCACTGGTGTTGGTGTAAGTGCTTTTATGTGTATGGATACAATACCCGAGTAAAAACTTTGCAAACACACTTTCACCCTTTACTTGCGGTAAAAGCATATATGCCACAATGAAAATACATGCAATTGGTAAGTTAGCAATTTATGTGGAAGACTGTTAAGTCCGTGCATCTTGCCTAGTCTCATTGCTGATCGAAGGTGCTTTTTATAGGCTTGAGTTTTCAGAAAAACGCTCACAGCTGGCAATGCTAATGGCTGGGATAAGAATGGTGCAGAAAAAGAGCACATTATTCGGTGCAGATTCCCCAGGGTGATGTTTCTGTATGAAGCACAAAAGTTCCAAGTGTCCATTGATTTTGTCATTTTCGGATGCTTTTACACACTACTAAAATTTCCCCTCTCTGCAAAGAATTCCTCTGTTGCTATATCTGCCTCAACTTCGCTAATGACATAACCAAACTTATCATCAAGCAGATATGACGGTGTACAAAAACATATTTGTTTACAAAGCGTTGAATTTGCTGAAATCTATGTCGTATTTCCTCACTCAAGCTGTCTATGATAAACAGCATTTTCCGTTTCCACTGAGCATCAAATCCCATCGATGGATGGAACAAATTTTACCATCCGTTCATTTTTGGCATATTCAACCCTCCATGCGTATCCACATTTCAGAGCAGTTTTTGATTAAATAAATTTCACTACACAGTATCTACATCCGGAGGAAAGCGAACTCTGAACACCATCATCTTGACAGAACTCTGCTGCAGATCCAGCTCTTTTGTTTGAAGTGGCATCTGTGCAACACTGCTTTCCGGCAGAACAGATCTCCAAAGGCTCAGAAGCAAAACAACTGGAAGTGACAGCACCGAGATGAAAATTTAAGATGCACAGCCGCTTAATACCTAAACCTACCATCTGAATCAAGACATTCCAACAATATGTAAATGTAGAAAAGAGCGAGAAACACCGGGTCATTGTACCATGAATGTAACAGACTGAACCGCAGAAGAAGCTGCATGTGCATAAGCCAGCTTCAGTGAAAGGTTATTGCTTGGCACAAATGTAGCTTTTGGGTCAGTTTCGCAGATGGGTCTCTTGACACCAGTTCGGTAGCGCTCCAGAACAGCGGCATTGTTAACTACCTGGCCATGACAGTCTTCAAACTGAATCCCCTGCTTCTCTAGTGCTCTCAAAAGTAGTCAAACCTTTCCTCTGCGCTCTTGCTGTTGGTCTCCATGAACCGGCAAAATAACTTCCCAAACTTCACTTCATTTTGATGCATTTTTACGTAGCGTGACACCTCACTCATCCGATTACTGTGAGATACATCGGGAGTCCACAAAAAGTTAAGCAAATATACTTGCTGTTTTTGACCTAATCTATGATTTCGTTCTCACATGTGTTGTCAAAATGCTCACAGACTCATGACATTAAACCATGGATCCCATGCAATGGCAGGATCGCTGTACAATGCCTTATGGGGGACAATACATTACGTACACGGGTAACTATAATCGGGGACTATGTGTACAAAAGCTGTGTGCAAAAGTGAGATGGAACAGACGACACGCAGACGTGACAGATGCACAGATGTGTTTTCTGTTTAACAATAGTGTAGGGAGGTGGAAGGCAGTGGTTACCCGGAGGACAGAAAACCACGTAAACGGGGGCGGACGGAAAGGTGGACAGGCGCAATGAGGGAGGGCAGATGGAGCAACACTAACCTGACGGAACGAGACGAGAACGGGGCACGAGCGGCGTACGGTACTGAGTCTGAGTCACGCAGCACAGAGAGGGTATTCGTCGAAAACACAGTAACTCAGACAAAAGCACCGTTCCTGTAGCCTCCCGCACCGAACCCAAGCAGGATGATGCATCTGCCGTCAAGCTAATCACGTGCTATCGAACGACTCTGGGCCGATCAGAATGTAACGCGTAGAAGTGGAGATACGTGGGAGAAATGGACAGCACATACTACATTACGGGGTCCCCCAAATGCATGGATGCGTCGCGAGCGGAAGCCAGGAGAGGTGGTGCGTCTTGGGAAGGAAACGTGACTCATTTACGTGCGCCTGCGTGAGTGGGTATTAACTTTTGATCGCGGTACTGAAGATTGTGCTTCATTGCCGCGTCGTTCTTGACACAATAGCAATTATAGAATATTCAACTATCGGCTGCTGTGGAAAGTTCGCCGTTTACACTTGATGTCCAACAAACAACTGTAGTAAATTACCGCCCCTGCCAAATGCCGTCAGAAGCGGACCGCCCGCCCCCTTTTTACACCTCCGACGTCCAGTAATGCGCATTATGCCAGTGGATTTAACCTGATCATCAATTTGCACACGAGATGCGTTCCACTGGCCCAGATCGCCCCAACGTTTGCCTCTTAATAAATTGTTTATGGGCCCAGGAATCTTGACGCACGCAGCTTTCAGAGCTCCACAGTTTCTCCTGTTCCTCAAGTCTGCTGGAGACGAGGTGTCTGGTACTACTGGTAACTTCCAAGACGCATTTAGCAGTGGCCCTGCGATTTGTACATCTCGCAGCAACCAAAGTCACGTGTTAGCGTTTTTCGATTCGTGTAACAGCCATCACTACCAAAGCGGCATGATCATTGGGGAGTTTTTGCATTCTGTGGGTTGTTCGCATCTGTAGTTGCCGCAGGTGTTTCAGTTTTTGACAGTTACATTTTCAGAGTGAGAAGTAACGAGGGAGCAAGTATCTCGTAGCAGTTCGGTTGATTCCTAGCGTGTTTGTGCAGCAACAGCAGTGCTTGAGCAAATTATTTGGTTTTACCATATACTTACAAAAGCAATTGATCCACCTGGTAGTGACGACGCACGAAGCCGTTAGAATAACCCAGGAGCATTTGCACTATACACCAACTTCATCTCTCTCCTGCATTGTCATCAGTTTGAATAGGCTACCTAAGTCAATATGATATATCTGTGTTATTTAGGACTTCGCGAAACTTACATTGTTCAATAAAATGCTACTAGCCGTTGCCATACTATGGATGACGGAAACCTCACTAATGCGTTTGAAATAATAGGACAACAAGCTTGATATGACCACACTCATTCTGAATGTGCACGCAGTTGCGCAAATCAAGCCGAGAAATCAAATTTGGTTTGACGAGTAATTTGTGCCTTGGAAAGAAACGCGGAATGCTAGGTATGTTGATTTTCTGTGGATTAGCTGCGCACCAGTCGTTGTTACCTGCACTGGTCTACCTGGTTCGCAGTGGAAGCAGACATGCAACTGGAGCTGCGTTTATTGCAGTTCAAGTCTCCCGTGACCCTACTGCCGCCACAGGCATGTGGTTAAGTTTCTTGGTCGCGATGAGGGGCGGCAACTGCGGCGAATATCCTCAATCAGGTGTGTTAACAAACACGGAAGAATCAAGTCCGCAATTCATACCATCGCAATCTGCTCATCATCCTCAAAATCACTATTGAAAGAAATTGGCTTACATTGCCTTGATTGTGTATAAAGATACTGATGCCTTTACTGGTCATCACTGCTGCCTTTCTTGCGTCAGTAGTCTGGATTGATCGTAGGATTTTGAAACACGCTCATTGCTACCTACTGTTCAGTTTCCTAAACTTCCAAAGTTCAGTGGGATAATTTTCGGCTTTGCATGCTCCGTTTTAACTTAAGCCTGATAATCTGACTAGTAACAATCTACTCAGTGCTAAGCTGCATCTTCCCTCGGGGATCTTCATTTCTGGTAGTTGACGCCGTTGCCTTGCAACTCAAAGTTCAGACAATGGCATTGTGAGTAACATTTGTCCTCAGGTTATTTACTAACCGAAATAAAGTTTAAATGTGATTGCAGCTTTGATCAGGTTGCACCATCTGACACTGAAAAGTTCCTGTTAGCCATTAGAAAATCGTCACATTTTTGGGGGCTTATAATTCGGTCGTTCAGGAGGCTAATTAATCAGTGTGGTTCCTACTACAGAAAATTTGTTGAGTTAAAATTTTATCCAAGAGTTATGTGATGATCGCAATGAGGCTGGTGATGTGCAGTGTTTGGTCTTCGAAAGGTTGGAAAACAACCCTAAAATAGCATATCACTTGTACCTGAAAATTTTATCTCCCCGGATGCAACTTGCTTTTTTAATCATAAAACTATATCACATTTAAATGACTTCATTTTTGCCTAATCATTCACGCTACTGATTAAACTAGAATTCGAAACACTAGTCCGACCGGCCCAGCCTCCACATTCGAATATATACCTGCATTTCTCACATAGAAAGACCGACGAAAGACGGTCGGGAGTAGGTCAAAATCGTGACACAAGTTCACACAGGCGATCTATGTAACCGGAGTTTATTAAAGCGAAAATTACCAGAAGACCTTAGGTGAGGTAAACCGATCAAAAGACAAGTCTGGAATTTTCATCAGAGATGACAATATAGCGCTTTTGGCAAATATACTTCTGCATGATCCCATAAATATTCCCCTAACAATAAACCACGAACAGACACCTCTCTATGTTCAAAATGTTCGCAGCTAGATCTGAGCATTGCACAGACTTCCCTCGTGCGAAAAGCTAGTTTAGCAGTGAAAGCGAAGAGGAAGGAATATGAAGCACCACCACAGTTACGGATGTTTTATTAAAACCAAACAGTGGTGTAGTGGGCAGTGGTCATCATGAAAGCAAAAATGTCCTTCTTCAATAAGAACATCAAGCTGAGCTCGGGACACCGTACGGTATGGTTCACATATAAGTCAAAGCCAGACAATAGCATAAACAACATGGCATAACACATTCAGTTAGTAATAAGAACATGGGGTTTATTACATATAACAAGTTACGTGGTTATTTATTGTGACTATACGTGAAACCGAATTCTCCTTGCAACTTTCCGTCTGACCGCTCCTAAGGTTTCTGGGTGAACTCCTCTACCCAAGTAGTGTTGGTTGCTGTAGTGGTCCGACTGATATTCATTCTGGTCTCATCATTTTCTGACACACACTGGTCAACTGGAAATTTAAAAAATTGTTCACAATTGCTGAAAAATTTGGCAATCTATGCAACGCAAAGTGACGAATTAACAAGTGGCCGATACATATGGTTCGTTCTGTCTCTTAAGTACTGCTTAACGGTTAAGCGAAATGTTTCGCTTGAACAGTCGTCTTCTCAAACCATGATACTATAAATGCCCATACCAAATGTAGCGTAAAAATCAAATTACTGTTGCTTGTATTTATCAAACGGGACGAATAGTGCAATTATGTGTTCGATGTGAATGAACAGTCGGAATTCGTTAATACCTCAGTGTAATTACTCGCTTAACAAATGATAGCAGATGGACACGGGGATTTACCTTTGGTGGTAAATGCATAAAACTATGGTATGTATAGCACCATTGTCCGGCTAAAAATGTCCAGTTCTTTCATCTTTAGGTAATTTCCTATTTGTGTATATTGTTTTACGTAACACTACAGAAGTTTCGTTGAGTTGACAAGACCTGACGGCATTTCCTCATTACGAGATCGTGACAGGGGACCAAGTGGCGTAGAGGTGAAATACCGGTGGAAAAGTTAGTGGTGCATCGCTTTTCAAAACTATGCTTCCTTAATAGTCAGGTTTCCATATTGTTGTATCCCGAAAAAGCAGCAGACCAGTGCAGCACCGGAACGTATGTATGGAGGAAACTGTCCGCACACATGCGCAGTACAATTAAATCGATGACGCTTCGCAATGCCACCAATCAAATGCAAAGTTCACATGATAGGCCAAGGAGTGCAGTATAGCAATGTGAGTAGGATAAGCGAATCGAGGGAAGAAAAAAAGCGAAGTTTTTGAACACGACACATACAAAAGTTTAATGAAGAATACTGGACTTAACATTACCGAATTATCCTAGTATTGCTACACGAACGCCTCTGTCAATGCAGTAATCTGGCTACACGACTACACTTGATAACATGACTGTAATGTGTTGTGCTTGAGTGCGGTTTCAAGTGAGGTTGGTTGTTACACGCAAATCATACGTCTTCATTTAAAAATTGGGTTCAAAAGAAAATGACGCGATTTACCTTTGAGCAACGGGAAAATATGAAAACGTATTAAAGCTGGCTTATGAAATGGCAACAACAACGATGTTCAAACAGAGTAACTCACCGTCAGGGGACTCGGGATCACAATGTGTCTGTACACCAAGGAAAAACATAGGAGAACAGACGATAAAAGCAATGAAAGTGCGCTTTAATGTATATCAAAAAGCCACAAGTCGTAGACGTTAACACGGACTAAATTACACAACACTAGATGCGACATGTCGGTACTATGTATCAAGAATCAACCAGACTCATCTTCGTTAATACCCTAGTTAATATCCTAATTACGCGGCAGCCTGACGGAAAATACTTGTCGGTAACAATGTATCAAAACCGTTAGTTGAATTCAGTTCTTTCAAGAAATACTGAATGGTAAACCGCTGTCTTGGTATCATACCAGCAGCTGGATATTCTGGACTAAGTTTGGTCGATATCGCAACCAGCTGTCTCAAGGCCACGATCGCATCGTTGAGAGAACACGTAGTCTCGCCTTTGCTCGTCGTACAGTCAGCGCTGGATGAAGATGGTTTTGATCGGAATACAGATTTGCCCATCTAAGTGTAGGCGAAAGCAGAGTCCATTCAACCAAGTATCACAGTATACGTGGGGGTAAATAAAGTATCCCACTACAACAGTTGTGATACTGAGTTCTGAGTTGATGGCGAGGGATGCAACTCATCGCTAGGTCATGCACAAAGAATACTGGGAGAACAAAAACTGGTAATGCGTATGGACCTAACCTTTACATATTCAGCGTGGTCACTCCTTGCTTCTCATAGCTGAAGTGGAGCCAAAACGTTAGTAGAAACCATATTTCCTGCTCCCAGTCAAATGCAAATTTAAGACATCGGTTATTTTCTATATGGTTGGCTGTAAACTAAGTGGGTAGGGTAATTTTATAAATCACTCTTTTTGTACAAGAATCTACACAATTCAAGGGATTTTATGTGTTAGCATGAAGCAAGTCCGAACGGATACTGTTCCTCTAGGTTTAAAGCAATCTACAACTATTCCAGTTGCCCTTACACGCACCGTCGAAGTAGCTGTCTTGCTGGTTACCGGTAATGTTACCTTCTCCGCCAGTGTGTGTGTTTGGTTATCCTGCACCTCTAGAGTCGCCTGCGTACCTGATGAAATCCTGAAATAGATGATAAAAGCACATTTGAATCTAAAGTTAAGCAAGTAGATAGCTATGCGCATATTTACTTTGCTACTCAGATTAAGCAACGCAGTTTAAAGTGGTTTCTAAGCTGTCTAAGCTGAATAAAAATTTCCTGATAGGGCTTTACAACAGTGATCAGATGGTTATCAGACCTTAATCCCAAGGTCCTGATTCCTCTACTGTCAGAGTATACAGCACCCAACCCCACGGAGTCTACTAGTAATACTCACTTAGTGCTCAGAAAAATACTATGGAATCCGAAATGTACTGTTTGTGCTTGTGTGTCACTCCTTGTGTCACTCCTATTACAGTGGGGCCAGAACTCATTTCGAGGTGTGTTCAGCTTGTGGTCCTTGCTTAAGGTACGATTTCGGTGAACCCATTGGCTGGCTCTGTAGTTATTACATTTCACTGAACTTATTATACTATTAATTGGGAAAAGGTAGCATGGTTTGGGGTACTGTTTGTGGCCGTATTCACTTCATCCGGTCACATGCGCTCCAGAGCTTTTTAGTATGGGGCGATTTTCGTAGCCCATTTCTGTAAAGTACAGCTAGACTAATACGTTAGTTAACTGGCATATGTTGTCCCTGTTATCAACACGAACATAAAATGGTGTTTCCCGTTTGATATGTGCCTCCAAAGTAGACATCGTTACACCCAAAGTACGTCAAAATGGTTTAGATCCGTATTCAAGTCTGGAGTTAGTTGTTCGGGCACTGCAAACTAAATACGCAAATACGCGGTGTTCAAACAATCAAGGTTGTAAGGTAGCCTACCACTAGGTGGCAAGGTATATATCTGCTAAATAGGTATTTCGATTTCAATAGAGCAAATTAATTCGTACAATTACTGGCAAAGAATGTAATGTTGGACATGTCCAGAGGGATGGTCTGGGTGAAAGTCGTAAGTTCAAAGCAACAAGACATTGCCAATAAGGTGAACCGGAGAGCTGTAGACTTGACATGGTTTTCATATTAACACAAAGGTAAATCAGTCTACCCTAATTTTGTTTGGCCTCGTAAGCAGTGTTTGCGTTTGGCTCGACCTCAGCATTGATCCTTCTTGAATACCGTACTCTACTTAATCGGAGTAGAAAATGAGCAATGCCGTTGAAAAGCACAAGTTACCGGTTTATCAATTAGCAGGATTCTAAAGTATGAAGGAATGAAGCTTGTGGAGAAGGATCTGGTGATTCAAGTGGTCGAAGAATCCGACGGATTTCAGACAGTTGACGTCTTTTTCAGTCAAACTATCTACTGTTTCGTCACAACTGTCAACAGCAATCAATAGGTCTATAGTACATGGCTAGTGTTGAAGGAAGCCATATTGCTGCAGCGCCATTATGTTGTGTCTTCTAAATAGCTCATTATTGTTACATTAATGACCCACTTCATCACATCCGTGATCACCGAGAGGAGGATCACTTGGTTATAATTCGCGAGTTCTGAGCATCTACCGCCCTAATAAAGCGGGGTACTGATAAGCTGCTACACTTGAGAGGGACCATGTTTATGCATGCAACTTTGAACTAAACACAATCATTGCTAGTAACGACCACTTGTATCATTTTTGGATGAAGCTCACCATCTCTGATAAACATATTGGTGCAAAACTGTAGCAGCTACCTCAATACAGTTGCTAAACAAATGTGGCGAGAAAAACCTCTTAATTTGAGAATCTACTGAATCATGTGAAACGAACTGGTGGCACTTCTTGAAAGGCACACAAATCAGCATTTTCTTACAGTGACGGGTATGGCCCTCTGTTTGAACACAGGGACTTTTTCTAGCTAACCGTGATAGCAATTATTAAAGCAAACACAATGATTCGATATCACTAAAGAAAAAGGTAGTTAACGCGACCTGGGGGAATTTTGAAGATGAGCTTACTATTTCAACACCATTTAACTAATTTTATTACAGATGTTAATTAAACTGTAATGCTGAGCTGGTTGGCGCACCATGCTTCATTCATACAGCGGAACCTTTAGGCCATACTATCTGTTAACTAATTGCCACAAGAACTCGCGCAATCTGGACTGCGATTCCTTTTGGAGCTGCATTTCGGCCAATCTGGCCAGTGGCTTAGTGATGGAGCGGTGGGGCCAATGACTCATTGTCTCAGCGTCTCGATTCTGACTTTCAGTGAAGCATTCCCTCTTGAACGATTGGAAGGAGTAAGAAACTGCTCCTAGAGAGCAGTGCTGCAAACACGCAACAGCTGAAAGCTTGGCTTTACTTTTAAGCTTATGAAGATTATAACTGTCTGGTTTGTTCTTCTGTGGTCCTAGAGAATCTAATGTGATAAGACTCCATGCCATTGTGTATATTATTGCAATTTTTAACTCAGTGGGTTGACAGTCAACCCGATCCATATGCCTGTGTTAGATCTAATTTGACCGTCTGGTTGCAGCCTATCATGGTGTAAGGGGTGACCCGGTTTCTGAGCAGCACCTCAACCAGAAAAAGCATGAGTCACATTGTCTTGAAGGCTCATAGTTTAAGAAATCGTTGTCCTCACTTATGTACAATTCTTCTCGGTAACTTCATCCAGTTTTGAGAGGTTTGTTTTAACAACCCATATCACACTAAAAGAAAATCTAATAATACACAAGCCTCGTGATTTTGAGCTCTGTTCCCCACGCACTGAATTTGTGCTTACAACAGAGCTAGCGAAAATTGGGATGTCGCAAACATAACGAACGAAACCAAACAGAAGTTGCACTCACTGCTTTGACACGTGTTCCTCTACAACTGCGTTACTCATCGTCGGAATAGGCACGCACATCACAAGAGCAAAAAGCAATATCCAGCTATTTTGCATGATGTCAACCAAATTACTGGTTTCTCGCTAAAACAAAATAAAACACCAAGCTTAAGTAAGGCCCTACCTAAAAATACGGTTAAAGGAATTTGTTGAATTGAATGTAAGTTTAAACCATTAAATCCTTTTAAGAACACTAATACTGGTCGAGCAATAAAGCAGCATAAAAGGAATTTCCTGACACTCCAGATAGTTCATTGGCCTTGAAAACTTGGGGAGATGAAAAAGCACTTGTTCAATTTTGCAGGATCACAACGGGTGGATTTGTCAAGAAAAGCCGCGTAGATGGATATATTGTTTTTCACTGAATTATAATTGAGGTGAATAGGCCTCTTGTCTAAGCAATGAAGCATTGGCACCAGCTAGATAACTGCCTGTATCATGCAGTGTGGTCGCCTTATTTGTGTCCTCTCGTGCAATCTGGGTTTGAACCCTCGAATTTCGCCGTGCTGTCGGTTGCATACGTTAAATTAGTCGGTATCAGTGTCCTTTTCCAGTGTAACCCGTCTTAAGGATAAATGCTCTGAAGATTACCATCTGTCGTCAGTCATAAAATTTGACGTATTCCTTGTCACAACTCACATGTACAACCTATCATTTTGGACCTTATACGAATAACTCTGGTCCTATATGCAATGCATTTCCAAAACCTATTAAATCAGACCAAACTCAATCCAGTTGTCCAGTGCATAAAACAGCTGTTGGCTTTCAAAGGTCCGGCGTTTCAATCCTTCCCGCGAAGCGTGGTGCATGAGGCTGCACGAAGAATAGGCTATCCAGTAATGGTAGTCCTAGCAGAAACCGCATCTCGCGGTGCCGGAGAATGCAGTACACAGGACGATGAAGAATGGCAAAGCTCTGTTTCACGTCCCCTGTCAATGTAAGCTGAAAACTCAATGTACAGCTGATGTTAACGCCATCTACCGCAAGAGCTCACAATGACGTATCAGATATTAAAAACTCCAAACACAATTGACACCGTCCATTGAAACTTATCAAAATTACATCTGAAGGATCGAAAAGCGATGCAAGCGAACATGATTTCAATAATACTTCTTCAGGCTTGTACAATTATATGTGAAAAAACAAACTAGTAGACACTACGTTTGGGTTGTTAAATTACCTTTAGTTCACAATCACTGATCAAACACAATCGCTGTCCGTTAGGCCACAACTGCGGTGTGCACGCAGGTCCTGTGGGCTACACGTCACTGTTCGAGTGGGCCAAGGCAGTCTTAACGTTTGAGGGAACCGTTTTGGAAAGCACAACCTCGGCTCGTACAGCCGAATAGCGATGACCTACGACACACTTTGACTGATTGTTCCGTGCCTGATGGGTCACTTTGAATGACAGCTAACTTGGTTGCACGGCCAGTGTAGGTGAAATGCGTGGCTATGTTTGAGCTGGTTGGTTGTAAACAATCAGTCATAAGCCAGGTCGTATGGTATTCCGTCATCTTCTTAGACAGGTGCCCGGTCGTTCGATCAATGTAACCCGCTTCACAAGGACATTGATATGGCGTGGACAGGCTTCATGCCTTTGGGGCTAGTTCTTAACATTGGGCTACCGGTGAGTTGCATTCGCACTTTAGCTACTGGGAAAATGTGTCTATGAGCGTGAGCAAGACGACGAGTTACGATTTCGTCATCGAATTCTCCCTCTTATGGTTGTTGGAGAAATATGTGTTTCCTCTGGACTGTAAAGGTTACGGGATTCTTCTTCTTCTGCCTCATGTTAGCTTGCAGAAAACTGTCAGGGTAGACATTTTCTCTCAGCGTCGAACGTATGCGCTTCAGTTCTTCGGGAAAGATTTTGTTCAAACAAATTCTTTCTGCTCGACTCATTAGACTGAGGATCAGGTTCCGTTTTAATTTCAGTGGGACGAAACTGGAAATGCAGGTGTTGGCCATTCCACATGTGTCTATTATACACGTGACGTTGTAACATGCCACTCTCGCGTCGCTTCATTGCAACGTCGAGTAAGTGAAAAGTACCATTTACCACTACTTCGGAGGTAAATTTCAGCTCTTCGTGCGCCCGATTGAATTCATTGGTAAGATCCTCGATGTTTCGAGAGGAATGAAGCAGTATCAAGATATCGTTGATGCAACGGTCTTAAAGACTGAGGTTTGTGACGACCGAATTTAACTTGCGTTGTTCGACCATACCCATGAACACATCAAGGAGAAACGGTCAAATAGGATAACCCATCGCAACTCCATCGTGCTGGCGATACAATTCACCGTTAAAAAGAAACTGGATGTTAAAGTTCACCGGGCCAAACTAGGTGTGTCAATAGCTACCAGGATTTTATCAACATCTCACGAATATAATTAATAGTTTCAAACAACGACATATCCGTGAACAGTGAAGTAACGTTGAGTGAACACATGCGTAGATCCGTGACATTGGGATCGTGCACGGTTTAAAGCAGTTAGTTCCCTTCACGGTAACTACGAAATAAAAACTGTCCTTAAGGCTGTGCAGATCAACTCGTTTTCGAATAGGTTCCAGGAACTCGACCAACCACCGTGCAGTAGGGTGGTACAGTGAGTTCTTCATATCGAAAACTGGTCGTAGAGTGACGTCAGGCTTATGCGTTTTAGCAATAACATACAGTCTACAAATTGCTGTGCATGTGGGGCGTAGATTTTCAAAAGCATTTTCACTGAGATAGCCACTATCCCTAATCTTTTGAGACAGTTACGGATTTGCCTTTCAACCTTCTTTGTCGTGTCATTCTCATTAAGCGGCTTCGAAAACTTGGTGTCATCTGAAAATATTTCATTCGCTTTCCGGATCTAATCTGCCATATACATATCTGAGGGTCCATTAGCATAAACTGGCCACACAGTGCAGTTTGCAAGGTAAACGAAATCTTTATTCTTAGAGTGTCACAATCTTGGAACTCCCTCCCAGCACAGGTTATCGATTCCCCCTCCTCCTTCTCACTATTCAAATGACGACTTGACGGTACGTTTGCACATTTACCGTACGTGATATAGCCCGTGACCATCAAAAGATGGCATTTGTGTTGGACACACAGTAGGCTATATCAGCTACAGCTTGGACTCTATGCAGGAATACTCACATCTGTGCCTCCGCATGACTGTTTCTAAGTCACGTAGATTGTGCGTTCTTTTATTGACATTGTGTTTTCGTCTTCCAATATTCACCTTAACCGTCTTACGGAAATTGTCAAGTATTCGGTCTTTTAACCGTTTGAAACCACTGATCCACTGGTCCATTGACCAAAGGCTCGCTGAGAACACAGCGGAAAACCGGAAAGCTGGACTCAATCCTTGAACTTGTCTGCCTGCGCTATTTCACATCCATCTCTCGTGTCACAGCTTTAAAAAGACATTGTGCGTCTGTGTCAATACACGCGCACTGATATATCTCAGTATCACTATGTTGTCATCAGTTTACTTTTTCTTACTGTCATCCATTTATTTCCATTTGTCATTTATCTGTTCCCACGATCAAGTTCTTCTTGCTGGCATAGGTCCTTAATGTATGATCTACATGAAATGTCTTCCACTCATCTCATCCTGGCCCTCATGCTTGCATGAGGTATATTCGTCTAACTGTGATGACATTGGTCCTCACGTAAAATTATGTGAATCAACTAAGCCAAGCGAATAGGATACTAGTGTTGAGTTAAAGTTTACCCAACCAATGGGTTAAAAAGTGTTCACCACATATTCGACTTACTCGATTGTTCCGTTATCACTTAACGCAATCCACATTTATTACATCCCATAAATATATATGCATACTTGAGGTGCTTACCCGAGAAAGGCGCTTTCCAACTGAAAGACTGCTTTGGAAGTTGAATGCTTTATAAGTCATTCGGAGTTTGTGGCTATAGCAACCGAGCAAAACAATGAAATCTATCATTTTCATTAAGTCTCCCATACTGTGTAATCAATGGTAGTTACCAAAGCAACACTAACCTTTCATCATTTGTTCATGGGATCCTACTGTCGTAAATTTAGAATATCTAGCTAAACTTTGCGATTGTTATACCTCGCTCTCATCAGTCCAAGCCGGACAACATCATTGTCTCATTGGGTCCAGCAAAAGGGAACAATAAACCTTGATATGACTGCGAGGTCTGTAAGCATCATTCATCAACTAACAATGCACGCCACTCTGGAATAGAGTGTGAAAATCAAAACTTTCCACACTCCAATGCATTGATCAACACACAATTCCCATGGGATTTCCCGCGCTTTCTCCACTTTGGCCGACGAAATTCCAACTGAAATTATCATTTCATATAGCGCGTCGGCTGCGGAAGAGGAGTAATGTAAATTACGCCAGGATAGGTAGTTACGTCAGTAGTGATACTCTCCAGCAAGTGAGACACGCCTATCGCTTCTATTTGCCAACAATCAATGATCGCATTTAAACTCATTAGGTCGTTGGCCAATGCGTAAGACTGACTTACTTTGACCTTTCTAACTAACCTACCATGACTGTGTGTGGCGTCGGACGGTCCAAGTTGAAGCAGTTAATGTCCGTGCTAACTCGACATGGGAACACTCGTGTGCGAGTTAATGCGCTGCTTTTGTCGAATTGTGGCGGCAGCTGGTATTTGGGCTAGTTTCATTGGAAATCGGTAGTCTTGGACTTCATCAGTTTGGAACCTAATTCTATGTCCATTGATTTTGGGTTTTTCCGAGATGTGCAATGGTTTTCGGGTGATCAGTTTCGGAGCACTTATTAACATCTCGGGTAAGTTCAGTTCCATCTGACAGGGATCGATCACATGACGTCGACTAACGGTCCATCTGTGAACACATCTCTTACCCTTAGCAATTAAACGGTTAATCGATTTTACTTTACGAATGCATGTATTGCCCATGTCCTTAAATTCTGAAGGGATTCATTTTTCCATATCAGCACAGCGTATTCGACTTGAATCCGGACGTTGTGTTACTATAGTTTGGACCAATGGGACATGGTTTGGTTGTCGAATAGAAGTATCATCTCCAAATACAGTAATAGCTCCTGTGGATGCAAGATGTAACACACCAAAATTACTCTGTTATTCCATCGTTTTTCCCCATATACGCTCAATATGTTCACCGTATGGAAGAAAGGGAGCGTATCATTTTCCATTCTTCTAATCCTATGGCCAACAGAACCCGAGGAGTTGCTTTGTGCATAGAGAAATAACTACACCCATTAACACGCTGACTAGAAATCCAGAAACTTGCTCTTTGTGTTTCGAACCAGCAGTTAATTTTGTCTTGGAAAGACTGTGTTACCCATGGGTTCAAAGAAGGTGACAGTTCCTCGCTGTGATTTTCAGTCTGGCGCTGGCTGATCATCCATTTACCGGGAGGTACGATAATGTGTCTACTTAAGTGACGTTAGTTGCTGGTGATTACTGATTACTGGTTGGATGCAGCAAGTAGAGTTTACTCTGTGTAGCTGCATCTAATGTCACTCAGGAACAAAGACCCATTGTGTTGTGTTGCGCTAAATATATTTTGCATCGGCAGTGTTTGTCCAGTAAATTCTTAAATTCCGACGCCGACTTTGCCTCAACTACGTGCTGCGGATATAATGTGCCTCGCAAAGTGGGTCAATTGACCCGGTCCGACCTTGTGGAGGAGACTGCCAACCATCTCTCCTTTTCAGACGCATATATGCAAGGTCATCATCATCATCATACACATCAGCTGGTGGTGGGAAAGCACCTCCGCTATTGTGCCGCAATACATTAAAGAAATACATACATACATACATATAATACAATACACAAAGGAAAAATAGATACAACAGTTGCATGCCAGCTGAGCTACCAGCAACGGATAGGCATCGTTCCGGTAAGCTTCCAGCCAGCTACTAGGCAAAAAGAAAAAAAATTTTTATTATGTTTTACCCTAGGAAATGAGATCGTAGGTGGAGGGGGAGACTAAAAGGGATGGGGAGGGACAAAGAAACTCACAGCAGGAACGCCACTGAGGTCGGCTTCTTGCCATGTCAGCAAGTGTATCCAGCCAAACGTGTTCACCGTCTTTTGGACCCCAACCAGGGAGTCGTGAAGCTCCAACCGAGGTTAGCTCAGAAGTGATGGACTTCATTCCTCTGGACGAAGTCATCGCTTGGCCACCTCTCCTCTTCTTCCACCCACATCCCCGGTGAGCAAACAACGCACGTCGCGGGAGTCGGTGGGCTGGCATGCGTAACACGTGGCCGAGCCATCGGAGCCTGGTGCGGGAAATAACGGTGCTGAGCGGTTCAGTTCCTTTTCCTGTGCCATAAACAATGCGTCGAACACGCTCGTTACTCACGCCGTGTTCCCACCAGATGTGAGCCAAACTGCGAAGGCACCGATGGTCGAACGTAGCTAGCCTCTTCATGTCCGCCGATCTTAGGGGCCAGGTTTCGCAACCGTACAGTAGGGTCGAACGTACCGCTGCATTGTACACTCTACCCTTCAGGGCGAGAGTAATGTCGCGCCGCCACCATAGGTGGCGAAGGTTAGCAAAACCACTTCGAGCTTTCGCTATACGGTTCGTGATCTCGTCTTCGATCCCAAGGGCACTAATACAACTTGCCAGGTAGTTGAATTTTTGAACGACTTCTAGCTGATCCCCACCAAGGGTCAGCGCAGGAGGCGATCCCAGCCAATCTTGGAGGAGCGCTTTGCATTTCGATGGTGAAAAGCAAAGCCCGAAGCGGCTGACAGCCAGCGTTAATCTGTCCAGCGCGGCTTGGCACGTCTGGGGGCTGTCACAGATGAGGGTAATGTCGTCTGCATACTCCAAGTCAAGAGGTGGTTCTCCTGGGAGTAGCTCCACACATTCCAAGTCATGTCCTGTAAATGAAAACTCCATGACTTAGTCAATAGCGAAGTTGAAGAGGAAAGGTGACAACGGGCATCCTTGTCTCACACCGCTGGAGATATTAAAGGGTAGCGACAGCTTGCCGTAAGCCCTCACTCTGCCCGTGCTACGTGCATATAATGCTTGGATAATATTTACATATTTCTCGGGCACACCTTTCCTGAGTAAGCAATTCCAAACGGCACATCGATCAACCAAATCGGAGGCACCTTTGATGTCGAGGAACACGACAACGGTGGGCCGCCAATATGTGTGGCGGTGCTCCAACAACTGACGCAGGGTGAAGATGTGGTCGATGCAACCACGACCCCGACAGAACCCGGCTTGCTCCTTACGAATCTGGCTTTCACGAGCGCCAGTCAGTCTGTAAAGGATTATGGAGGCGAGTAATTTGGAGGCGATGGAGATCAGACTGATTCCTCTATGGTTGCCGCATTCCGAGCGCGAGCCGCCTTTGAAGATGGGAACAATAACGGAGCGGCTCCAGTCGGTTGGGACAGTCTCCTGCTCCCACAGTTTCACTATTAATTCATGTAAAGCATCAACAAGAGCAGAGCCTCCGAATTTGAAGAGGGCTGGAGGAAGATCATCTGGTCCCGCAGCTTTGTTCAACTTCAACAGTCCGATTTCACGTTCGACTTCTGAGCGAGAGGGTGGATCCAAAGGGACAGCCCACGGAGCAGGGCGATCCCTCGCCGACGAATAATCGAACAATTCTAGCCGATTAAATTGCTTTTCAAAATGCTCAGCCCAACGGTCCAAACGTTTTGACAAATTGTGAATAGGCTGTACACTCTCATCACAAATTGTTTCACTAACACCAGGCCTCCTGCTGCCCGTTTCCCGTATCAGACGGAATAACTTACGATGGTTTCCAAGGGCAGCGGCCACTTCCATCTCTGACGCACGATGAGACCACCAAGATTCGCGGTCTCTCTTCAGGCTAGCGCGAAGTTTTGCCCGGAGTTCTTTGCGAGTTTCATTGTGCTCGCTTCCAGCCGGGATATGCCGGCGAGCGTCGATAAGTTATGCAAGGTAGATCCTGCGCAACATGCCAGACTTTTCAAACAACACAACAGCTGCCATAGACAATGGTATCGAAGAAGCTGGTGTAAATACTTCTGCTTTGTGCTGAAAATGATAACTGCGAATAAATCGAACTACCTTTTACTTAGAAGCAAAACGTGGACAGTGCAGTCACTGTGATTGGGCTTTCCGTCTTCACCTGAATTAACTTCACACGTGTCGCTCGCGAAATGTTATAGCCCGACGCTGTATCGTGTTCCGTTTGATCATCGCAATCTGAGCAGTGTAAACAGCGAAGAAACCTTGTATATGATGTTGCGTCAAGAGCGAATGGCACCTGCAATTTCAGTATGCAACTGGGCAGCTGAACAGCTAATACCCCACAGTGTTGTTGCGGTAAGCTCAGTGCAGTTATCCTCTTGAAGGATCTCCTCTTTAGTGGTTCCAGTGAAATGTTTGCCCTTGTGCTCTACAGCAACTAGGTAGCTTACAATGCCAGTTGAATTAATGAGTCTACCAGCGCTGGATCGTGGATAGATCAGGAATGGAAATTATGCTATAGGCAGAATCAGCGTAAGTACTTCCCATCAGATTTATAGTAGCGAAAACCACTGGACAGTGTCTATCATAGAAGGAAGTTTGTGCCGATATTTTTCAAGTCTCATACACTAGATCCATAAGTAACTTCACTTCTCACCACGATAACACATACGAAAAATCTGCTTAGTGACAGGGACGAAGTTTCTGGTATCGCAACAGAAATTGCCTTCAAGCAGTCATTATTATTATTATTATTATTATTATTATTATTATTATTATGGTGCATACTCAACCTTCTCCCAGTTTCATCCAAAATTATGGCAGATATACTGGCAGTGGCGGTCATAGGATAACTTGATAGCAACAACATCCTGGTGCCACAGCAGCACAGCTTAAACCGATATCGCTCATAGACCCGAGCAAGCTGAACGAAGTCAGCAGATGCCAGACAGGGAATAGATGTCATATACTTGGACTTCTCTAAAGCATTCGATTGCCTGGACCACCGCATTCATCTGCATAAGCTTCGAAGCTATAGAACCGGTGACCTTGTTTTAAGTTGGATAAGCAGCTTCCTTATTCAACGTCAGCTAAATGTGAGAGTCCGCAGGTTCATCCCCGACCCAATCGAAGTCCAATGTTGTGCACCTGAAGAAGGGTCGGTACTGGAACCACGTTTATTTCCAATATTCATCAACGATCTTGCTAGTTTACTCCACTCAGACTTCTTACTATTTGCAGACGCCCAGATCTGGCATGACATCAAGACAGTGGACGACTACGCGGCACTGCTGAGTTATACCTACAGGGAATACACATGGTCATCCGCAAACTGGCTCCACTTTAAGTTGAGGAAGTGCACAGTTCTGCGAATACGCACTCCATGAACTCATAGATGTCGACTTGGAGAGCAGAAGCTGCAACGTGATACGCAGGAAAGTGACCTCGGGGTAATCGTGTAGGACGATCTTGGTTGCTCGAAATACGCCGAGACTGCATCGAGAAGAGTAGGTTAGCACTTTTGCCTCTCGTGTATGGCATTAGAGAATTTCCTGCAGTTAATCTTTCCACAAAAGCTGAATGCCTACGTGAGGCCCCACGTGGTATATGTGACCCAAGCCTGGCGACATTGGCGCAAACACGATGCTGATACACTTGAAAGGCGACAACGTATGGCGACGAAAACCGTAAGAGGACTGTTTCATCTCTCCTACTCAGGCAGACTGCAAGCCCTAGGCTTGTAAAGCGGCGAATACCAGCGCCTACGAGGACACCTTATTACGGTGTACTAAATAATGTCGAACCCCAATCACGCCTGTCGCGATCTGTGTTAAGGCCGTCACAATAACAACCTGAGGGCCACCAGATCAAGCTGACTACACACCACAGTCGACTTGATTGCCGACAAAAGGTTTCCTCCGTTCGGGTATCCAGAACGTGGAACGCTCTTCTTTATCAAATTATTTTTGCCCCCATATTAAGGCTTTTAAAAACGGCATAGTCCGTTTCTTTGTAAGTAGTAGGCTGATTTATTGGGTTTTGTGTAGGTTCATCGCAGTTAGACACAGGCAGACAGCCGCCACACATCCAGGAAAGCGCTTGGCGGCCGTTTCGTTCTATTGGGACTCGTCAGTAGCGCGCACCTGCCGAATCCTGCCAGGTTCGGACCCACGATATTACTCTTGCGAGTCGGCGACTTAGGTCACAGAGCCATGGGCGACGACCGTGGACCGCCATGACCGATAACTAACTGCGATAGAGCGCGGCTCAACCTCCACTGTCTTGCAGGTTATGAATATGCAGAGGAGAGGGCTGGTCCCCTAGAGCAACGACTTCCTTTGCAAGCTGCAACCAATCGAGGTGGCATGTAACCTGCTAAGGCAACTACTGGTTATTTGCAACAGTAGTAAGATTTATTTTGTTTTTGTGTAGATCCGTCGCAGTTAGACACAGACAGGCAGCCACCACGCCTCCAGGAAAGCGCTAGACGGCCCTTAGACGGCTGCAACTTCATAACATGCAAGACAGTGGAGGATGAGCCGCGCTATATCGCAGTTAGCTATCGGTCATGGCGGTCTGCTGCCGTCACCCATGGCTCAGTGACATAAGTCGCTGAATCACAAGAGTAAGATCGTGGGTTCGAATCCGGCAGGGTTCGGCAGCTGCGCGCTACTGACGAGTCCCAATAGGACGAAATGGCCGTCTAGCGTTTTCCTGGATGTGCGGCGGCTGTCTGCCTGTGTCTAACTGCAACGAACCTATACACAAACATAGTCTGCGTCCTTCGAAAGAGGAATCACTGCAATCAGTGTTTTCAGCAGCCCACGCCGTTACATAGCGGTGAGCAGACTAGCCTATGTGTTCGTGTGAATAACCCGGTAGATCACCTCAAATCAGAAGTTTCTCTTTTTCCTGTAAATTTAAACAATCATTTCTAATCCCCACTCCAGTCATCCTACCCAACCTGTCAACCAAACACTTAGTTGTCCGTCATGAATCCTTGTTCATTGCCCACTTTTAACGCTTGATGGTAAGGGCGGTTAACCTTAGAACCTTGCAACGCGTTTTAAATCGCCTGAAGGTATTGCAGATCCGTCAAATAACTCCGTAAAAATGCGCCACAAAATCCAGCGTGGGGGGCTGGGAGAAGCAGAGTTCAATTCCTGCCCACAGGTGGCAGCATCTAGCCACTCGGAGTCGAAGCGCAACTGGGCTAAAGTGGACAATGTTCTTTCACAAACCATCGGCCCTACTTGGTGAAGCATTCATGCACAAAATTAAGCATTGTTCTAACTGTTATTCGGTTTTGAGGGTCGCATTGTCCGCATTGTCTTCTCTTGTCTCCTCTCTCGGGGGTTAGAAACCGCGTGGTCACGTGTGCGCAGCTCTAGTCGTGTGATCCACGTTCTTCTAAGCCTCGCGAGTTTGAGTTCCCAGGTCGTGTGCGTGTCGTTGTCTGCTTACGAGGACTCAGTATGCCATCTGAATACGTGTGTGACTAGGGTCCGTGCTCAGTTGGGTCGTAACTCTCGTCTAAGCTAACGCAACCAGGCCTGGCCACAGTGGCGGAAAAGCTTTCGAAGACGAGTACGCCGATTTGAAACTTATGCTGCAGCAGAAGCTCAAATGGATGTCCGTGCTAACCGACAAAGTTTCCAGTTCTTCCCTTCAAGCAGGTCAGATGGGCAATTCTCAAAAACTGGACCATGTGGTTAGCGGCATCAGTGAATTCCAGTACGACGCCAAGGCTGGTGTAACGTTCGATCCTTGGTATGAGCGGTACGAGAATTTGCTCAACATTCACCTGGTCTGCTAGGAAGACGCATAGAGCCTCCGGCAGCTCCTGCGAAAACTGGGTTGGCTCGAACCTCAAAGCTACCCCAATTCTATCTTGCCGTAGAACCCACGCGACGTTACTTTTAACGAGACGGTCGGAACCTCGTTCCAGATTTTGGCGAGCAGTCCTCACATTTCAATGCCTGTTACCAATATCTGCAGCTGGTCAAGTGTGATACCGACGACTTCATCACGTACACGGGCATGGTCAACCGTGAATACGAGTGTTTTCAAATTGGTTTGCTCAGAGGACCAATTCAAATGCCTGATCTTCGTCTCTGGTCTAGTGTCTTCACGCATGCCAATATCCGGACGCGCCTCCTATCCAAGCGGCAACAGGATACCACTGTCACACTCCAGAACCTAGCCGAGGAGTGTCAAGTGCTGCTGAACCTGAAACACAACTCTGTAATGATCCAGAAGTTGCCGCACCTGGTATGCTCCAGGCAGTCGCAGCACCTAGGACGCAATCGTCCGTGCGCCCCGCCCAATCCAACCGAACGGAGTAACCACCCTACGTGTGCCGATTCTGTGGTGCATGGCATTTCTACCGGGACTGCAATTTCCGCCAGCACCGGTGCCAACGGTGCGGCAGGGTGGGGCACCGGGACGGGTCCTGCCATCCAACAACGCCTAAGGAGACCAAGACCGGACTGGTCCCCATACGCGATCCAAAGAAGAAATCCCGACCCAGACACAAACCATATCTAGTCCGCTTGGCAGATCTCTGAGCCTGCTAGCCAAATTCCAAGTCAACGCTGTAGGTAGTAGCAAATTCGTCGAGGTCTTGGTCAACGGTCAGTCCGTCCGATTGTAGTTGGACCCTACGTTGGGCATCACGCTCATCTCCGAGGATCTCTGGCGATCCCTTGGCAAGCCTCCATTCGAACCGACCTCCCAAGCAGCCACCAGCGCCTGTGGTGGTTGCGTGTAGCCAACTGGGCAGCTGCACTGCTCTGACTTCTTCCGTGGCACCACATGCAACATGATCTGCTACATCACGAACGCGAAGTTCAACCTACTTGGTCTCAAGTGGCTAGACACAATTGGTTTGGTCTATCTTCCTCTTCGGACCGTCTGCAACGTGATACATTCTCCGGCAATACCAAACGACCGAAGCGACGAACTCACCAGATAGTTCGCCCCGCGTTTCAGGACAGTCTTGACCGGTGCACATGCACACGCGCTGCGTTACAGCTCGTACCGTGGGCACAACCCGTATTTCGTCTCAAAAGGCCTGCCCCATACGCAGCCCTACCCTTGGTCCACGCCGAACAGTTGGAAGACATTGGCGTCCTTGTGCCTGTATCCTATTCCTCCTGTACAGTGCCGATCGTCCTGGCCAAGAAGCCGACTAGATTTCTCCGCATCGGTACCGATTTCTCCACCGCTCTCAAGATTCTGTTAGAGCCAAAGTGATACCCACTACCGATTCCAGCCAACCACTTCACAATACGTAACGGTGGTACGTATTTCGCTACAATCAACCTAGCAGACGCTACCTGCAGATCGAAGTCGCTTCAGAACCACAGTCCCTGATGGAGATCAACACACATTCTGGTATTCTACAGTACACCAAGCTCCCGTTTGGTGTCAAAACCGCTCCAGCCATTTTCCAACCAACGATGGACGCCATGGTCACTGGCGTTCCGGGTACGGCCGCGTACCTGGACGATCTATTCATTGTTGGTCGCACTCCATAAGTGCTTCAAGAGCGCCTGATTGCGGTCCTGCAACGTGTCCAGGAGTATGGTTTCCGCCTGAAAGTCGAGAAATACCGATACCCTCTTCAGTTGATCAAATATCATATTTTCGTTTTCGATGCCAATGGCCGTCATCCTGATCCTGAGAACGTCAGAGCCACCAAACGGAAACCGGCTCCAGCCGACATGCCAAAACTGCGATCCTTCCTGGGTCTCATCAGCTACTACAGCGCCTTCCTGCCATAGCTATACGATGTTCGAGCCACGCTCAAGCGGTTGTTGCAGAAGGATGTTCCTTAGCATTGATCCTCCGCATGCTAGGATGCCTTCGTTCGTCTGAAATCCATGCTGAGTTCTGACCTACTGCTGACCCAGTACGGCCCAACCTTGCCGATTTTCGTTGCTGCTGACCTCTCTGCCTACCGGATCGGAGCGCTTCTCTCCCATCGCTTCCCAAATGCCTCCGAACAAGC
>OX104061.1:49155894-49167481 GCA_944474145.2 Dicrocoelium dendriticum
TCATGTTGTACAAGTTGATCCGACCACTCATTTGGTCTGTGCCACCCACCGTCGAAGAATAAAAACTTTCTGTAGTTATTTAATTTTAGATCCAACTGGTCCACTTTTCTTGACTCAGATTATGGTCTTGTCTGCGCGAACAACTGTATGATTTTTTCAGGGTCCCCGAAAATGGAGCGCTGTAAGATAGAGACAAATAAACTATCTACTGTTTCGGTACAGCTGGTTTATCAAACTTTCCTGGCTGGTGCACTCGGCTGCGACCCACTGAAAGATATTGATGAACACTGCACGTGCATGCAGAGGAGCATGATTTCTTCCGGACAACAAGTCTTTTGTCTTACTCAGCACCCTATGAAGGCCTGCATATCCACACGCTTTTTGGATTTATTTGTCTGCCGCAGGCATATCCCAACGGAATCTAATCGTGATGAAGTGAGCCCTTCTCAGTCGGCAGCTCAAACAAAGCCTACTCTGTGACCGTGAAGGCTAGTTGTCCTAGCGTGCTTCGAAACTGGAGGCCGCTGCCCTCTATGGCAACATTCGCAAGCTCATCCGGCTCATTCGATCCACGGGCCACAGAAAGCCTGATGTCAGTGAGACTAAATACAAAGCGGATGGTTCGCCGATTGCCAACTTACAGAGACGCTTAGACTGACGGGCTGAACCTATTCATTCCCAGTTCAATTGGCCCTCACTGTCCACTTAAATCGTCTGCCAACCCAGCTACCCGCCCTGGGTCGTCACACTAGATCCACCCAAGGAAGCGAGTTTTTCGCTCGATTCGACATCTAAGACGATTCAAAGCTGCCGGCTCAGACGGAGTTCCTCCGGAGCTGTTCAAATATCGGGACTCAGTTATCATTAGCCAGCAAACCACATTGTTCTCCAAAATCTGGCATGTAACAAGGTACCTGCTTCCTAGGGCGTCAGTTATTGTTCCCGCTTTTAAGAAGGGTGTTCGCACTTCGCGCACCAATCACCGGGGGATTAGTCTCCTTTCGGTTCCCTCCAAGCTGTTGGCATCCATTCTACTTCGTAGACTATCATCCATTTGCGAATCGCAGTGTCGAGAAAAACAAGCTAGCTTCCGACCTGGTCGCGGGTGTGTGGATCAGGTATTCACACTCCATCAAATCTTGGAACACCGCCACCTTTACCAGAAGCCTACCGTCGTTGCATGCTTGGACATCCAGACCACATTCGATTTCATTGATCGACCTGCACTATGGCGCTGTTTGCTAAGGAGCGGTGTCCCAGAAATGTACACTGCCATCCTTCACACACTGTGTTTCCACATCTCTGGCAGACTGAGAGTGTATGGTAAGCTTTCGTCGCCCTTCGCTTTCAATATAAGTGTACGACAAGGTTGCCCTCTGCCCCTGTTCCTCTTCAATTTTGCGATTGAAGTTATCCTGTCGAGAACTCTAGACGGTTGCCAAAGTTTTGGTATACAGCTATTACCGGACAAGCGAGCAACCGGCTTAGATTACGCCGATGATATCACCTTATGGGTGAGGACTCACAAAGCATGCAAACAATTCTAGGCCTCTTGGCGATTAAGGCATTTAGGTACGGAGTGTGCTTTACCCCATCAAAGTGTAAAGTGCAGCTTCAGGATTGACCCTCAAGTGTTCCCGTGCTCAATATTGTAGGTACACAGCTTGAACAAGTGGGTAGGTTTGTCTACCTTGGTAGCTGTGTCTGCTAGTGATACGATTAGAAGGGAAGTTTCTCCGTGCATCGCTAAAGCTCGGTCGGGGTTTGTCAACCTGCAGCATTTGTGGCGTCGCCGAGATATTTCCACCTTGGTAAAGGGTCATGTTTACAGGGCCACCGTTCGGGCGGTGTTGCTATGTGGAAGCTAGTCATGGTCCGTACGCGTAGGCGACGTGCATCGGCTATCGGCTTTCGATAACTGGTGCTTGAGAGGTATTGCTCGTGTGTGGTGGCAGAAACACATTTGCAATAAGGAAGTTAGACGTGTCTTAGGGAACGCGGGTCTGCCCTTCAGCAAAATGATATTGCTGCGCCAGTTACAATGGTTCGGTCAAGTCCTGCCTATAACAGCTGAGCGTTTACCCCATCGCGCTCTGTTGGCTCGTGCAGGACTTAACTGAAAGAGACCACGTAGTGGACCACCATGCACCTGGTGACGGCGAATAAAATCGTTTACTTCACGTTATGCCACTACTAGATCCACACTTCTGCCTGGTTGGGGACAAAAGGAGCAGGAGTGACCATGGCCGGAAACAGTTCAGGATATGGCTCGTAATCGAAACCAGCGGCGGATCTGTGTATATAACTGTTTAGATTTGCCTACTTAATGCTTAGCGAGTAAAAATGATAAAAAATAAAAAAGAATGGCGTGCGTAAAATAATAGCGAAATGCTAAGTTTTTCTTCTACTGCGGCACAATAGCTAAAGTGTGTTGCTCACCAGTTAATGTGCCATAATGCTGATACGGTATTTAACATATCTTCTTTTGGTGATTCTCATGGTGCGGTTTGGCATTATGTCTATTTGATTGACTGCTGCCTATACACTCCTACTACTACTACTACTACTACTATTACTACTAGTACTACCACTACTAGTTTTATTAATACTATTGCTACTGTAGAGAAAATGATGACGGGGCGCGAAGCGTGTATTGCCACAACAACGTGCCACAATAACTCACAAACTCATACAGATTTGGACCGTGTTTCCTTCCCACGACTCAACATGGATGAGGACTTGTGTGACGGGCCATTCCAAGTGCCTACTAGGTTGGGCTTCGAGACAACCCCTCCATCTTTCCATCCAGTATCTCCGTTTCGCTAGATCCGATTCTGACCGCCCATAAGTCGTACGAAAGCTCGCGAGTTGCTCTCCCGCGACTGCATCACTCGACCAGCGTTCACTCCTGTGAGCTTCGCTAGCGGTGTATTTCTGTGATGCATTTCGTTCTCGACAAATACCTCCTCCATTGTTCTGAGTCCAGGCTCGTTACCAGATGCCGCCGTTATCTGTGATGCTGTCAGCTCTATCCGCAACGCACGCACAGCATTGTCTCATTCATTGCGCCCGTAGTTAATTCTCTACAATCCCGCTTTTCCTAGAAAGTAGAAGCCAAGATTAAACTTTGCACAATAATCTGCCTCGACGGGGAAGCGAACCCCGGGCCCACGGATTACCGCTCCGTTACTCTACCACTGAGCTACCGAGGGCTGACGTTCAAGTGCGCAATTTAATACATGACTTCTGCTTGGTTCGCGACGTATTGCCAGTAAGCTCACAGTATCTGTCCTGCTGTTGCAGACTGGCTCACTAACTCGTCACTTCCCAATTAACCGAAGTACCTATCCTCCTATGTTCAAAGGGCGCTGGTCGATTACTGGTGATTTTTGTGAGTAGCGAACTCTTCTTAGAAAATAGTAGCCACGAGTAAACTTTGCACCCTAATCTGCCTCGGCGGGAAATCGAACGCCGGGCACTTGATCGTCAGCATTCTGTAGCTCAATGGTAGAGCAACGGACCGGTAATCCCTAGGCCCGCGGTTCGATTCCCCGACGAGGTAGGTTATTGTGCAGATTTATCGTGGCTTCTACTTTCTAAGAAAATTACACTACTCACAAAAACCACCAGTAATCCCGCTGTTGTTGTCTTTCGGGCTCAAGAGTAGTCACTGACCTCTGCCACCCTACACTAGTACTACTACTACAACCACTACTATTGCCACTACCACTACTACTACTACCACTGCTGCTGCTGCTGCTGCTACTACTACTACTACTACTACTACTACTACTACTACTATTACTACTATTACTACTACTACTACTACTATTACTACTACTACTACTACTACTACTACTACTACTACTACTACTACTACTACAGTTTGACGTGACACGTTCTTGTCAGAGCACCTCTTCTGTCTTTCTGCCATGGCTTGTCCGAAAAAATGCGGACATTGACAAAAGAGCTCACTAGAATTTGGCTTGCTAAGAGAACGTCTTCCAGATACAGAATTGGCACAGAACGAACATGTGAGTTTCGATATGATAGCTGTTCCCTATTTGTCTGGACTACTGTTGGCCCTCGGTTTAGCATTCACTATAAACTCCCCTATTGTGGATTACGCCAAGCATGCTTTTCAACAGGATTTATGCATCAAATGGACATAATTTAGCGACCATATTTTACTTTTCTCAATCCTTACCTCAATGATCACTGCACCTCAGCGTCTTTCAGAACTTTTACGCTCGATAATTTAGTTTAATTTTACACTGATGTTGCTTATCAAACTCTTCTTCTCGGCAGACTTTTGATAGATGACCCAGACATATTTTAATTTCATCATATTCACCACAACCGTCCTACGAGACGTGCCAAGCACTTGCTTTTATCCCATGATAACTCATCGTTCATTGTTCACTGTTAAAATAAGCAAATCGCAATACATTCCATACATACGGATTCCAAGAAACACTATAAATATCCGGTTGAAAAAATTCGCCGGCCCATGGTTCGTATGTACATTTAGGTTTTGCTATATATATATATATATATATATATATATATATTGCGGGGGAGAGCCTATGGTGCGCTGAGGCTGGTGGTGGCTAGATCCTGACAGATGGTCTACCCATTGCTGCTACTGTTGTGCCATTTGCTCATGTCCTGGGCGCCTCCTCGTGGCGACCGCTGGGTGGGAGTTGGGTTTCGCCCTTCTCCCTGCTAAGATCCAGGACACCAATCCGCATGAGTTAGTGAACTGACCATGTGCTAGACCCGCTGCCTTTCGGGTGTTCATTTAATCAAAGGCTTTGGCTGAGGACCCGAGTCGTTCTCCTGTCAGGATTGGGCGCCCTGGCAGTATCCTAGTCCATCTTTGGAGGTTAGGAAGTGGTCGATGGCCCACTTCCCGTAAAACCTAGCCATGGGAGACAACAGGTTTACGGGTTTTAATCTCACAGCTGGATTGGCGTAGAGCACGAGGGCCACGCATTGTCTCTGACGGTGGGAGGACACCTCTGGGTGTTCAATGGTTTGCTACTGCCCGCCTCAAGCCAGGCAGCCCTTGGTCAAATTGGTGCAAACCCGCCAAAAACCCACCTGCGTCTGGCCGTGGTCGCAGGTGCGTATCCAATAACGGTCGCAAAACATATGATAATTGTTCCAGAACCTCAAAGGCTGCGTGTGACGGCCGTCAAGCAGATCCCTATCTGTCTCTGCAATCACATTCCCGGGCTGGATCAGCTCTTCACTGCCTTATGGGTCAGGCTATTGAGCCAAAGGCTCCCGGTGGAGTCCCTCAAGCAAACCTCAGAAGCACAACGACCACCTCGCGTGCGATTGCCCACCAATGCATTCGTATGCTTGCGCGCAAAGCACTCAGCATCGGGTGCTAGAACCTGCGCACACTACTGGACCGGAATTCCAGCGAGCGCCCAGAGCGACGCACTGCACTGGTCGCAATGGAGCTGGCGCGCTACCACATCGATATTGCGGCGCTCAGTGAAACTCGGCTCGTTGAGCAAGGTAAGTTGCATGAAGCAGGTGCTGGCTACACATTCTACTGGGTGGGCAACCCCACCTCAGCACCACGTGAACATGGGGTCGGATTTGCAATATCCGATGGCCTTCTTGGCCAGCTGGTGGGTGACCCAACGGGCATCAGCGCCCGACTGATGACTGTTCGCTTGCGACTCGGAAGAAGTAAGTTTGCTACTTTTATAAGCACGTAGGTTTCGACTACGGGTTATCCTGATGACACGCGTGATCAATCCCACAATCAGTTATCCTCCGTGATACGGTTTGTGCCGAGGGGCTACCGACTATTTCTGCTGGGTGATTTCAACGCGCTCGTTGGGCGTGATGCATCAGCATGGACAGACGTTATCAGTGCTCATCGTATTGACTCAGCGAATGCGAACGGTGACAGACTGCTCTCACTGCGTGCCACCCACGGCCTGACGACCACGAACACTCGGTTTGCACTGAGTGCGAGTGATATAGCAACTTGGACGCACCCACGGAGTGGTCACACACACCTGCTCGACTATGTCATCGTACGTCAGCGTGATATGCGTGAAGTGCGCATGACACGTGTACTGCGTGGAGCTGAGTGTGGCACTGATCACAAATTGGTGCGAACCAACCTGTATATATATTTTCGTAAATCTAAGTATTGCACTCCTGCGGTGAATCGGCGTAAATTTAACATTCTCTCCCTCGGTACTGTGGCGAAACGTACTGAGCAGGAGAAGGCGATGGCTGCACACCTGTGTGGTGATGTGGACTGCATAGCCACAGCGGGCGATCTGTGGCACCACATTCGCGATCAGGTGACAGCTGCTGCCGAGGAGACCATCGGGCGCGAAAACTGTAAATGGCCTGATTGATTTGATGACAACAATGTGACGATTGGCGCATTGGTGTCAGAGAAGAATGCAGCATTTGCTGCACATGTGGCAAACCCCAGTGATTTGGGGAAGAAGAGTCAGTTTCGCAAACTTCGAAGGCGACTGATCCGAGAGCTCCGTCGCATTAAAAGTGCATGGTGGACGGAGAAGGCGAAGCAGGTGGAATGCTACGCCGAACGTTGACAACACAAGGAATTCTTTGACTCCTTGAAGGCGGTGTATGGATCGCGATTGCAGCCGCTGAGGACACTGGTCGATGGTAGTTCAGGCGCTACCTGCACACAGACTGCAGACATAATGCAGATCTGGCGAAAACTCTTTGACTGTCTCATGAACAACCGTTCAGAGATCGACTGGCTTACTTTGAATGTCCTGAAACAACACGATGTGAAGGCGAGTCTGGCGGACACACCGACACTGGATGAGACGCAGAGAGCACTTGCTCAGCTGCGAAACGGCAAATGTGCCGGAGCCGACGGGATCCCGCCGGAAGTATTGAAACACGGTGGACCCGCGTTGTTGGCTACGATGCACCAATTGGTGCCACGCGTATGGATTCAGGAGGAGGTGCCTGCTGAGCTGAAGGATGCCCTTGTGCTACTCATGTACAAGGGCAAAGGTAGAAAGCAATTTCGCACGAATTATCGTGGCACAAACTTGCTGAGTTGTGTGGGCAAGGTGATTGCCCGAATCCTGCTCAACCGCCTCGTCAGTCAGGTTGTGGAACCTAACGCGGTGGAAGAGCGGTGTGGATTCCGTTCGGGTCGCAGCACTATAGATATGGTGTTTGCGGCTCGTCAGTTGCAAGAGAAGAGCAGAGAACGAAACCAGCCATTGTGCTCGCTTTTTGTTGTTTTCACCAAGGCATTTGATACGGTGAACCGCGAGGCATTGTGGCTGGTGTTGGGTTAGTTTGGTTGCCTGCGTAAGTTTGTAAGTTTAATTGAATGTCTGCACAGTGGTATGCGAGCGAGGGTGCAGCTGAGTGGAGAGACCTCGGATGACTTTGCAGTTGTCTCTGGTGTGAAGCAATGCTGTGTCTTAGCTCCTGCCCTGTTTAATATATATCTTCATGCAATGTTGTCCTGTGATTTTGATGCCGCTTGTGCTCAAGGTGTTCATGTGGAACACAGTATTGATGGTGGGTTGCTGAACATCCGTCGTTTCGGTGCGAGAACTCTAGTCTGTGAGACAACTATCCGTATGTTGCTGTTTGCTGACGACTGTGCATTGTTTTCACACAGCGCGGATGAGTTTCAGCACATGACTAGTGCTCTGGCTTCGACAGCGACCAACTTCGAGCTCACCATCAACACAAGCAAAACTGTCTGTCTCTTTCAGCCTTCACCGGAGGTGCAATCTTCAATAGTGCCGCGAATCAGCATTGGTGCTGAAGTATTGGAAACCACCTCCCTCTTCTGCTACCTTGGGAGTGTGATGTCGACTGATCAGCAGCTACACAGTGAGCCGCGTATCCGCGTGTCGAAGGCAGCGGCTGCATTCGAGAAGCTTGAGTACCGAGCGTGGAACAACCATCAGCTTAGCATTGGCACGAAGCTGATGGTGTACAAATCCATGGTGCTGTCCGTTCTTCTATACGGCAGCGAAACGTGGATGATGTACCGTCGGGATGTGCGATATCTCGAGCGGTTCCATCAGCAGTGTCTGCGACGAATTTTGCGCATCGGCTGGGGCGACAGAGTTGCAGACACGGAAGTGTTGCGCCGAAGTGGGATGTATGCAGTGGACTGTATACTTTTATTGAGACATCTGAGGTGGATTGATCATGTGTGCCGTACGGATTCGACGCGGATATCAAAACAACTCCTACATGGTTAGCTGAGTATTGGGAAGCGGCATGCTGCGAAACCAAAGTTACGTTACCAGGACATGATTAAAGTGAGCCTCACACGTTCTAATCTTGATTGCAGATCATGGGAATCGAAGGCGGTTGATCGGTGTGCATGGCGAGATCTGACCACGAAGGTAGTTGTGAGGTGCAGGAGAAAGCCTTCATGCATACAGAGAATAAGCGGGAAGTGGGGAAGCGGCAAGCGCCGATGGGTTGTACTCCATCGACAGCAAGCGCATGGTGCTGTAGAACATGCGGTCGCGAATGCCTTAGTCAGGCAGACTTAGTGAGCCATGAGCGAGGCCACTCGGGACCACTACAGAAGCGACGACGGGTTCTGCAGAGAACGTAGACAGAACCAGCGCATCTTTTGTAGGTACGCTGCATTCGATTTACTAACCGCGTGCTTGCATTGTGAGTCTCTTTATTTCAGGTGGTGGGTTTCCCATTTTGCCTTATTGCTTTTCTTTCTCATATAAATGTCTATCTGTACTCTATTCCATTAACTTGCACACCTCGCTTAAGCCATTTGTATTCGATTTGCATAGTATTTTTGTGTTCATGGCATTCCGTAAAGTATACTTTCTGACATCGTTAACGTAGCTAAGATTCGTTTTCAAACAACATATTTCATATGCTCATCGATTTAAGATTTATGTCACCGTTTCCTCATGCATTACTCGATTTATTTTCTTGGTTATCTTTCTCTCAAGTGATTTGCTGTTGTTTGATATCCCCGGTGTGGCTGCGGTTGATGTGCATGTTGACAAGGTGCCTGCCTGCCTATTACCCACTACCTCGTCCATACTGACTCCAGGAGACAATTTGTCGTTGCTGGAGGGGACGGGGTGCACGGTCTTTGTGGCCGTGTTAGGCTCGAAGAGTGGTTCCATGTACCCAGTGTGGAGCGGACCACGGTCCAGCCACCGCCTTGTGTGCGCTTGATTCCCAAATACAGTGTGCTTGTGTTTGCTGTGAAGGAGTGTGGGCCGGCTCCGTTGATGAAACGTGGTTCCCATCCGCATGCCTCCCGGTCTTATTTCTTCGGGTTTACACTAGATATGGGGTATGCGGTTGTAGCTGTGAGTGGTGAAGCGCAAGCCACTTATAGTCCCTCTGTAGGCGCAGGCCTTTTATGGCTTGCCACAATGACAGACAAATCCGAAACCGGATGCCGCCAACTAACTATATATATATATATATATATATATATATATATATATATATATATATATATATATATATATGCAACAGTCTATGATTAGACGTAGAGCCATCAGATACCTTAGAACGCAAAGAAGGTACGGAAATTGTAAAAGAAAACACAACACATCGAAACCCATGGTTTCTTCAGAGGACGCGATACTACCCGGCTGCCCAAGCCGAAGTACGGTGTTAACTTAGGAGACACCAATCTGAGCCTTTGGCTGATTAGCCTGTCCGCAATTCAGTCGAGCGAATTCAGGGAGTCGCGCCCATTGGGAGCCGGTGACTGATATCTCAGTTCATACGTCTTCCGTTTGTTGCTTTGTCAAACAGGGGCCCGATTCTCCCCAGAATTACAGCACAAAGTTGCTGTAATACAATGCTTCGCCAGGATGAAGCAAGGGACAGTGACTTTATTTAGTGGTGAGTCACGTCCGCCACGTCACAGTGTTGTTAAACGGACATATGTGGCTTTTTATATGGCCGTTTGGACTGTCTCAATTTTAAGTTCACGTCAACGGCTTTGGTAGTGATGCGTCACTAGTCGCACGGGTAGCCAAAATCCCACAGGCTTTTTGCAGTAAAATACACCTAAAATGGTGGTAACGTGAGAGGACAATCATAGACTGTGGCTATGGTATACAATGGTGCTCAGTACTGGTATATATTGTCTAACACCCTTAAAAGAAGCGCTGCCGAATGGTATCTCCAAAGTACTGTTGAAAGTCAAATAAGCAAAGTTCCACACGTGGTCATAATGAATAGAGTTCCATAGAAGTTGTTTGTGTGTCATTAGACTTACTTCGAAAAGATAGATCCCAATGGATAGAACTCGGTGATCCGAATCGTTTGAGCGTACTTCCGAATATGTAGCAAAGCATGTGAAGCGATACGCCTAAGTTAACACTGAGCAAAAATTGCAGGATTGGCACGCGGTAACTGTACCGTAAAACCGGCGACCTGTTTTGTTATTGATGAATGTGTTAGGCACTCTATTATGCTGGCTGTTCTTTTTCGGTGAAGCGGCTGACTTGTGTCTAATGCGAGGAGCTTGACAACGTTTAGCTTTTCCACCATATTGGCGGTGACACCAACATAATTCTTTGGCGGGTTGCGTATTATCCGCCTGAGAACGTGTAGAGAACATCTTGCACTTTCGCGTCAAACGAGACGTACTCGGTGCAGACGCAGATTATAAGCAATGAACGGCAGCCAAAATATGGTCACCGTCTGACCGTGGCATACGCTGCTTCGAAGTCTTCATTCCTGCTATCCTGCTGTAAAATGGTGCAAGGTATTCGTCTTTAGAGACAGATCGGTTTGCTGTCTTGCAGCAAATGTGGGACTCGCTTTTCATCGGTGCGAATATGTCGCCGAAGCTACTGGTCGCCTGCTGCGTAAGATGTAGGAACGTAGTGTCTGCTTTAGTAGCTAGTTTTTTCAGGGTCGCACCTAGAAACAGGGACTGTATTACCGGAATTCACTCTGGGAGACGTGCGAGCCCCAGATCCTTTAGCCCTTTATAGCTCAAGAATAAGCGACCAGCGATGAGTTGAATTTCGCGGAGCAAAATCGACGTTTTGTGATTTCCAAGCTTGAGACCATTGAGCTGTTCAAATGGATCCTGTGCGCTGGGCTGTACCTTAAAAGATCGGCTGCTTCAACGTTTCATACTTTGCCTTATTCGATGGACAGAATAGCATGTCCTGAAGCAGCATCACAACCGAGGAAGCAAAGTGTGGGACGAGCTGATTGTACCTCGAGAGGTCCCTTCGAATGCCTTTATTTTCGAGTTTAAGCACGATTATGGCTAAACAACTATCTGGGCTGTGTTTCTTGAAACTCGGAACAGCCAAAGTAAGCATGTCTGCACTTTGAAACGACGCGTATGCCACCATCGAGTTATGCATAGAGATTAGAGAAGCGCAAAGATACGATGATACTATTAAAGTTCGACAAGCAAAAATAAATACACCATTAAAGTTTACCAAAAGGGAAGCACTAACCAAAAAACGAACGGCGAGGAAACTCCAACCATCAGAAATACTGCGGTAGCTCCAGCTCCGGTGTTGCTTTGTATTGTTGGTTGCATCTGAACCAGTGGCCTCTTTGTCGA
>OX104061.1:49167567-49236944 GCA_944474145.2 Dicrocoelium dendriticum
TAATTTTAAATGACGGAAGAGCAACAAACGAAGTAGTCCAAGTATGTAACTGGATGAATTCCTACTTTGCCGCCTTTGCTACTGCACTAACTGTATCCTCTCTTCGCTTTTGAGGAAAAAAGGAAGAGGCATTAGGTACCATTCCTTTGTGTAAAAGACGAAGACATGGATATAACACCCATCAAACTGACTTTCCAATCGCAGCCTGATGGTAGTCCCCCTACAGGTATAAGGCTAAGTGGTAAACTCATGAATTTCCTCCTTTTGCATATGTCATACTGTCATTAAACAGTAAAGCAGTTCCCAAAAATTTGTACACTAAGTCTGACGGCAGAAGGCCGACGATCGCCTTTCAGAATGGGAAGCGCGGCTCATGTACCTAACGTGGCTCGCTTAGGATGAACACCGGTCATTTAAGATTGTTGTATCCGCCATGCAAAAACCATGCAATGTTTAGCGAAGTTCGTACATTGCGTACTGTCTGTGGTGTGCGCGTGCAGAAACATGATCGTCTCTCTCACCATGTTGCTGAGGCCATGTGGGATTCTCGGCAGACGAGTGGGTTAGTGCAGGAATCAGGGGAATGCAAGCGTAAGACTGCGAAGGACGGACGGACAGGCCACATGCGCCTGTTTTGATCGTCGAGTGAGATGAGTACAGTCCGCCACAACTTGTTTACGGCGGTCGTTAGCCGTCAGCGAACTTCGCACTGAGTGCTGAAGGTCATGTCTAACCGTAAGTGTTGAAGCGATCGATGCATATCCGTGTGTCGCGCTGGCCAATGTGAAACAACCAGCTACCGAGCGAAGTCGGCATTCGTAATAAGATGCACAGTCTTCATACTGCTATCACTCTCTGCACCAGAGTTCATCTTAATGGCAGAGACATAGTTTACGAACAATACTTCTCAGACTTTCTTTCCTATTGACCAGTACAACAGTTTTCTTGCTTGTCGAAGTTTAGTTTTATTGTTAAGTATTCCCTTAAAGACAGTGACATTGAAACTATGGTTGTACACGTCGCTTCGGAAAGTATTTGGATAATTTTGGATTATATTTACTCCCTCCGAATCCCAGTGAGGTTAAGCTACAACTACTGGAGTATTTGCTTTGCTACCTAACAGGACTACCCATCTACGGCAAATTACTTGGAGGGAGCTTCAATGTGTCAGACGTTGTATGCACATCGTATACTACACCTGCTAACTATTCGAGCCCATTGTCTTCCTTACATACACATGCATGGACACAACATGTTCATTTCCCCACCAGAGATAGCCACGCCTTCACGTTAGTTTTCCCAAAGCATCTACCTTCATGCTAGACAAATTCCCTGGCAGTGCTCACAAAATGATCCAACTCTGCTTCGGAGGGTCACATTCGAATACTGCTATCACTCAAAATGCAGTCCTATATAAATCATAAAACACTTTGTACGTAGAATCGTTTTCCACCCTCTTGAGTTATTTGCTTTAGGAAAGTTTCTTTCTGACGAACGACGGACTGGTGGCTACTGATGAATGGTACCTAAATGTCGAAAGTTGTCTGAAGGTTTTCGTCTCATTGAGGTCTCGAGGTTTCCCCAGAGACGTGAAATGCGTCTCACTCCCAATAAATTTGCTCGAAACATGAACGTTCGCAGACGCTGTTTGGAAACGGAAGACATATTTCTAGTATTCAAAATACAAAAGGTTTGCAGAAATCGAATACTATAAGTGAAACAGGATCATACCTAAAGAAAAGTACGCGCTCAACAGCCATAATATAAACCACAAAGTTACCAAGCTGTTGAAAAGCAGAAACAAAACCACGGAACCCACCTGCATTTTGATTCTTGGCAACCGAAAGATTTTAACAGCTACTTAAGCTCCAGCTCTAACATCATTACTAAGCTTTGTGTGCAAATTCTCTCCCTACTTACTGTTAATAAACTCTGCATAGTAGCATTTGAACTCCGTGACTTAACTCGTGGTATTTCCTCCACCAAAGTATCTTGGTATGCTGGACTAAACAATTTACCGCCGAGCTTGACAAAAGTGGGTGCTCTGATAGCCCGATACTGCTTTCGAATCTTTTTTCTCCATCTATGCGAGCCGGCATTGTGCCAGCACAGTGGAAGAATGCCGTAGTTACCCCTCGTTACAAATCAGACTCCGCGCATGAGACGACGAAGTACCGTCCAACAAGCCATACTTCCATCCTCGCTAAGAAGCTGGAACGTCACAAAAGGTCCAAAGCTATTAATCTTTTGCGGATGCAAACTCTTATCAAGACCTCACAACACCGTTTCCTAAACTCAAGATCCAAAATAACATGTCAGCTAAACTTTCTCAATCTTCAGCTTATTTTTCCTTAACTGCGGTTCATCAGCTATGGTCGTCTACCTTGACATGGAAAAGAGACTGAATCGTGTTCTGCATGCTTCCCTCTTATCCAAAATAACTGCAATCTTTTGCTGTCTATTCGTACCTCATCAACAGAACCCAGGTTGTCCAGTTTCAAAATGAAACAAACATGCCTAAGCGAGTCAATAGTGGTATGATACAAGGCAGTGTCCTTGGTCCTTTAAGAATCCTACTCTGTGTGGGCGACATTGTGAATATCTTTATCTTTGGTAAACATTTTCTATTTGTCGATGAAATAAAGATCACTTTCACTTTTAATCCCACTAGTGTCAGTGGTATTGTCAACGCAATCCAACATGATTTACAAACGCTTGATTCATGTAGTTCTAAGTGGAAGATGTCATTCTCCGTTGACGCATGCCACGTGGTATCCTACATATGTGAAACCACACCGGGTTATTTTACCATTGGGGGTTAGCCGCTGTTTCACTGACATACCATCACGTGACCTAGGGATGCACTACTCGAACACCCTTTTCAATGAGCACGCCGGACATACTGTCGCTCAAGCTTGTCGGAGAATCGGACTTCTCTACACCACATCCAATCCAAAAGAATCAATTAGTGCCACGTACAAAATACAAGCACGTACGATACTAAATTATAGCTTCTTAATCTATTGCAACCCCAGGTTGCCTGACCGTACAGCATTAAATCGAGTGCAACGGTCGTTCACCAAACGGCTCTTGGGTTATTCCGCAACATTATTAAATATGGATGGGTGTATCTTCATCCATTATGGCTGCGCCGAATGAAACTTAACCTTACCATCTTAGTTGCTACCCTTACGAAAAGAATCCACTCTTTAATTCCGACACTGCAACTAAGAGAACCGGCAATGTATCACACCAGAAGCACCACCACCACCACCACCACCACCAACAACAACAACAACAACAACAACGACAGCAACAAATCATGAATGGAAAGAGCAAGAACGAAGCAGTCGGACAACTTGTTCCTTAGCCTATATTCCATATTTTGTAACAGGATTCCAGTTGCGAGCCGTGAACTTCTATAAGAGATAATGTTTCGGCATACATTACATTCATTTTTCAAGCTTGAAACAGTTTTGGTATACAGACCAAATATGACAACTGTATGTCCTTATGAAATCGGAGCGAGATAAATGGGGTTTAAATGTCCGGTTTCCGCATTTCGCCCGACGCGACTACTTACTTCACGGTTAGCTGACATTACATTATTTTGCATAGTAATAAGCATTTTCCATCAGACGTTACATATAAGTTTACCAAAGCAATTTATGTCTTAGATATTTTTCCTTTTTTATTTGCATTAGTTCTAAAATACTAGTTGTATTCTTTCCTGGATGCCACGACTCAAGTACACGCTGCAGGTATCCGTGCTCTGCAAAATCCACTTCGATTTTACTTTCTCTAGCTTTTGATTGGCTTCACTTGAGATAACCATACGAAAAGCTTTCAGGAGCCGCACTGTTTATAAATACTTCGGACGCTTACTTGTCCTGTTCCGTTGCTTGTATAGATGGAGACAGAAAACAGTCAGATCACACCTCATTCTACAGAAGCACATAACATTTGCTCGGCGTAATATTTCCTCTCGTTCATAGATGTTGTTCAATTTTTCCATGGTTGGTAATGACTGGGCCGGTCTCCTGCGGTGATGTATTGTAGCTTGTAGTGTAACGGAAAACAAGCTCTTTCAGTATTTTGTAACATTGGAGTTTACGGTTGTTTTAACCTTCGAAACGTCCATTTGTTTTACGGACTGCACATCCGTTGACACAAACCGTTTTGGTGAGTACCTCGCTGCACGTTTCTCGCTCTGTCTGGTTCGCTTCCTATTCTTGTAGCCTGCACAATATACGTTGGGTTCAGTTGCCTCCGACTTCTATACTGTCGTGTTTGAGACGTCTTACGTGTCATCGCTTACCGACTAGTATTCCAGGCTCCACCCAACAATTGGTGACGCCCTGTCAGGAAAACGCCGCCCGACATTTTGCATTTTCATTCTGGTGAGCTCGTTCCTGTGATTTTGTGATTCATTACTTGTGATCATATTGTTTTCTCGCCTACCACCTTTTTCTCTGCTTTTTGCAATGAATTATCTAGAGGATAATCCGTCTCCATGCGCGGTTAACGCCGTTCAGCCTGTCATGGTCAATTCTGTTGCCTTAGTCCCTCCACCTTTTTGGGAGAAGGATTCTTTATTATGGTTTTTGCATCTAGAATCCGTACTCTATATTCGTAGGATTTCTTCTGATTTTGCCATGTATAATCAGCTAATATCTTGTCTTCCTCAGAGTATATCCTCGCAGGCGAGAGACATCATACTTTGCCCCCCTCTAGTAATGAAATACGAGACACTTAAACAGGCTATTATACAGCGAATCACGCCTTCTGACAAGGTCCGTCTGCAGCAACTATTTAGTGCTCTGTAGCTAGGAGATGGAATGCCCACAGCCTTGTTGCGCGAAATGCAACAACTCATCGGCACGTCCAACATGGGCGTAGGGATTCTCCGCGAGCTGTGGATGCAACGCCTTCCTGAAAGCACTCAGGCTATCTTTGCAGTAGCAAGTGACTTGCCCATCACAGCAATTGCAGATCTAGCAGACCGCGTCATCGAACGGCACCAGCCAGAGGATGAAAGCAAAGCACCTAACCAGCTTTGCGCTGGCGTAACCACAACGACAGGCGCGGCTAGCCAGCTGTGGGCAATAGACGCATTATCATTGAAGATAGCGTCGCTTCAGCGCCAGATTGAGGAACTCACTTCAACCCGTAAGCACCGCAACCGTACCGGACCATCACGCTGTCACACAAAACCTGATGTCCCAGGTTACTGCTTTTACCACTCGCGTTTCGGTACTAAAGCACGTAAGTGCGTACAGCCGTGTAGCTACTCCGCTATAGATGATCCGCCCCGCCGGGCCGTAATGGCGACTAACGGTGTCGGCAAAGCTCAAAGTCGTCTCATCTACATTAGGGATCATGACTCCGATACCCAGTTCTTAGTTGATACTGGGGCGGAAGTTAGCGTCATTCCCCCTATGCCAGGTGAGCCTACCACTTCTTTGTCGACAACACTCAGTGCCGCCAATGGCACGCCAATAGCCACCTACGGTCATCGGTCACTTACCCTGGACCTAGGTCTTCGGCGCACGTTCCGCTGGGTATGCACCGTCGCTGCAGTCCCTTCGCCATCATCGGCATTGACTTTCTCAGGCATTTCGACTTCTTAGTTGATGCGAAACGCCAGATGATAGTCGACACTGCCACGAAACTCAGCGTACGTGGCAGCACCGCCGGTGTGACATCTATATCCCCGGTCTATGCATTTCCCCAGAACTCTCTAGACAACGCTAATCTCTTTTCTCAGTATTCCAAGCTCTTTCAGCCAATGAACGCAACTTTGCCCGTGGCAGCTCAAGTCACGCACCACATACGGACGAACGGACTACCCGTGTCATGCCGTCCACGCCGACTATCGCCTGAGAAACTAAAGGTAGCTTGGGCGGAGTTTGAACACCTGCTTGAACTTGGAATAATCCGCCCTTCCGACAACCCTTGATCCTCGCCCCTGCAGATGGTCCCAAGAAATCTGGTGACTGGCGCCCTTACGCTGATTACCGCGCACTCAATCGCCTAACTATCCCAGATAGGTATCCCATCCCACACATGCAGGACCTTACGGGTAAGACGATCTTCAGCAAGATCGATCTGGTTAGCGCCTATCACCAGATACCTGTGGAAGACAATGACATTGCTAAAACAGCCGTCATCACTCCTTTCGGTTTGTTTGGATTTTTAAGAATGCCATTTGGAATGTGCAACACCGCACAAACCTTCCAACACTTCATCCACGATGTTACTCGTGGCCTAGACTTCGCCTAGTCCTACCTCGATAATATTTTAGTAGCCAGTTCATCAGAACAAGAGCACCTCGAGCATCTTCGAACTCTCTTCCATCGCTTGACCCCACACGGTAGCACAGTTAACCCGACTAAATGCGAACTCGGCAAATCAACGGTAGAATTCCTAGGCCACATCGTTTCATCGTCTGGTATCGAAGTCCTTCCTGATAAAATCCAGGCAATAAAGGACTTCCCAGCTCCGACTTCGTTCAAGCACCTCCGTCGATTTTGTGGTTTGGTCAGCTATTATCGTCGCTCCATTCCGCGCTGCGCGCAGCTCATGCAGCCACTGACTTACCTACTCAGAGCTCACCGAACAACGGTGTCCATCGACCGCCTCAAAATGGCTTCTTTTGACGAGCCACTTGCAACCCATCCTGATGCTCTCGCACTTGCACCCGCACCTGTGGTGACTTCCCGAGCACTGGATAACCCGGAATCCTCCGTACCCCTTGACCCGCAACCTATCCCGCCGCAACCCCCGGCAACCGACCGACGCGGTAGACAGGTCAAACGTCCGGTCCGTTTTTCGGACTTTGTAAGCGGTTGCTATTTCCATTAACACGTCTTTTTCGTCTTTAATGGTTATTCTGCGTCTCATCCACAAACGTTAGCAAAATCGACAAAAAACCCAAACCTTTTGAAAACCTAAAACGCGTATTTGCTTTCATCATGCACCCCATGTTCCCTCTCCGGCGTCAAACCACTTCCCTTGCCCACCCCCTCTGAGTTTTGCCTTCCAGAAACTCAACCGCCGAAACTGCCCAGACAACCCTCGAGTGACTCGCCAATCGGCTCAACAAACCTCCGAGTGACTCGCCAGCCGACCCAAGGCCTCCTTCCTTACCCAAGGACCAGACAGTCGCCCTCGGTTGCAGACACCCACGAACGGATTGGTCCCTAAACGCCGCCTAGGGACGCCTGCATTTCTTCGTGGGACGAGGACGCCTAGATTTCTCCGCAGTATGAGGACGCCCGGATTTTTCCTTGGGACGAGGACGCCTGGCATTCTTCGTGAGACGAGTACCGTGGACTAAAGTGCGGTGGGAGGAGTGACACCTCCCAAGCGCACCGTCGGGTCTGCAGCAAAGGGAAGTTCCTGCCGGCCCTTTTTCTGGACCAGCCAGTTTTTTTGCAGTCGGACCAGCCCGCCTTGAGGGCCCACCGATGATGCACTCCGGTCCACAAGATCGTCATAAATAATAACCAACAAAAGCCTGGACCAAGCGAAATCTGCTACACACCGACCTTGGAAGCCCTTACTCAAGCCTCTGCAAACATTCGCATCCACCCTCACCTTCTGTTTCCCCCACTAACAGCTCCACCGAAGGCTTCCATTCTTCAGCCTTCTAGGGGGAGGCACTTGTAGTGTAACGGAAAACAAGCTCTTTCAGTATTTTGTAACATTGGAGTTTACGGTTGTTTTAACCTTCGAAACGTCCATTTGTTTTACGGACTGCACATCCGTTGACACAAACCGTTTTGGTGAGTACCTCGCTGCACGTTTCTCGCTCTGTCTGGTTCGCTTCCTATTCTTGTAGCCTGCACAATATACGTTGAGTTCAGTCGCCTCCGAAATTTACACTGTCGTATTTGACACGTAATACTTATCATTGTTTACCGACTTGTATCCCAGACTCCGCCCAACAAGCTTACACCCAAGTGAGGTGAATTACTACAAGGCATTTGGTGAAAGAATGGGTACCGGACCCGTACGAATCGGTTGTTGAAACCGGTTGAATGGTTAGAGGGCATATTTCTCTGCTGATAGCAGCAGCCCCCGATGCGAAACAATACTGTGTTGGTCTATCTGCTCCTTAGCAACCTTAACACATTGGCGGAATACTTTGTGTCTAGCAGGGGTCAAAAATATTAGCATGTTGATGGATTACCTGCTTTTATGCCACATCAGTATGTGGCCAGATGAAGCATGGACGCGCAGAGTTAACCTCTTGCGGATCTACTCCGCATGGAAGCAGGTCGCCAATAGAAAGTCCAACGGATGCTAACAGTACTCCACTTGAAATGATGGCTATGTGTCATTGAATCCCACGTACCGCTTTTCGTATTTATACTATTTTAATTAATAGAACGTCCAAAACGTCGCCGGGAACAACCTTATAAAACCCAAAAATCTCTATTCCATCCGATTATGTTGTACCGAATGATTAGACTATGTAACTGGTGTGCATCCCGCACCGCTGAAAAAGATACCATTTACATATATACTTGAGATGTTATTAGACTCCATTGTTTGCTTTTCTACACCACTGACTCGGGGAGGGGGAGTGGCGCTTAACAGAAATTTTGGCTGTGACCATTGTTTTCTGATGTGGAAAGCCGGCTCGTTCGGATTGTTACCATAGCAGCAGGTTCAAGTCAGGTTAGCGGAAACCATAACACAAAAAATTTAACAATAAATGTCGCCAATATGCTAACAACCTCCACGTGTAAAATAAAGTGATAATTTAATTCATTTATCGCCACAACATAATCAAAACACCGAGGGAATCTCCAGCCCGATACGTATTAGAATCACTGAACGGTTCTGTCGCTGATACCTGCATGGAAAAAAGCATATCACCGAGCCACCTGTGAATCAACAAATTTTCGCCATGGAAAGCATCCATAGCGCAAATGAATTGTTCCATACGGCTCTGCTTTGCATCCACAAGCCAATTGAATATCATGTTTAACGCATTTGAATTGCATCCAGTATCATTTCGACGCACCAAGCGCGCGCAGTGACCTTGGAATTGAGCTAGTCCAAAGCAGCCAATGACGGTAGATGTAATAACCCTTGCAAGAATGTAGGAGTTGGTGGCGTGTGTGATGGGGACACGTGGGCGATCTACCCTGCATCCAGCAATGGTGCCCAATCTGAAGCTAGTTCCACGCAGACTAGGGAAACAAGATTGCCCAAACATGTGCTGCGACTGTATCCGGATAGCGAGGTAATCACAGGTGCATGGCTGCGTATGACGGGGCAGTGAGACGGGCTTCCGAGTACATCGACAAAAGGGCCCTGGGCAACCGAAATACAGGTTGGAAAGTGGCTGCCTTGAGTTGTACAGAGTCGTCTTGAGCGGCGGTCTGCTGAGAGGGCTAGTGGCGAAATACAACTGTGGCCATATTGTTAAAATGCGAGTAGGCTCTGCTTTGTTACAGCAGGCGTCGCTTACCCTCATGTTGGATGCAGAACACCGACTTGCTGGTCCCTGAATCAAATGCGATACTGCGACCGGGCTATCGGAATTTTGCATCGATTGATCTGTACGCATATGCATTGGCGGACTGGTGCGGACCGAACGTAAGGGCAACCGACACGCAAGTTGGTGCGCATCAACTGAGTTCGTATCCCATACCCAGTTTAGTAGTAGGTTCACACATGGGCGTCAGTCCATGGTTGCTCGGCATCTTTGTCGGTCCACTTCACCGCCTCTTCTCCAGCAACGGTACTTGGCTCACGCAGCAGTTAGGCGAGCAACACCTCAGTTTCTTCCTACAGTCGTCGTACCTGCAATGCCCACAATTCCGCGAGGTCGATAACACTCAATTTCCTACCTAACGGCCTGTGAACATGTAGTCCACAATCGCAGATATCAGTACAAAGGTAAATAACGTGTCAAGTAGATAAAGCTTGACATGTCCTGTGGGATGGCCGTAATTAAAAGAGAAAGATTAAATAATGAAAGTACCCATAAAACGGAATGTGAAATGATGATTTAACAGAGATCTTTACATGGTAACAGGTATACGTCCAGTTTGTTGAAACTAATCGCTCGCCATAATTTGCATCTTCGACACGAAACAGGAAATTCAAGAACATAATTTTATACATGAAATCCCTATCATAATTCCAAATAATAACATCAGCAGACCAAGGTCGTTGGATGACACCGTTAGGACGAACTACCAGCGCTCGGGCATGTTTGTTGTGTCCGGATATCAAGAGAGTCACAGGTGTATTCCTGCGAATTATCGGGGTCTGGGGTGACAAGATGTCATGGCGTGCTTGTGAACAAGGCGATCTAATTGGCCTGCGCAACTTGTAACTGAACTCTGCGCTGAAGGCGGCTCCTGTGGTTAAAAGAGAGATGATTAAAGCGGCGCTCTACTGTGAGCGCTACTAACGAATACGACAGTAGCAATTTATAAAAACAAGGAAAGTAGACGAAGGCTGGTAGATGCATGCATTTCGTATTATCACCTCAGTACCATTAACAATAACTGAAGTGCATGCATATAGCTAACAGTGGGCGCCAGCAGACAAGCTTGAGGTGCAGAACGAATGACGGAAGTTCATACCTACGTCCAAGGCAGCTTTAGGCTGACAAATAATTGTTTCTGAACAGACAAGGCTGACTTCATCCGGCTCATAGCGACAGTCTTGACAAACCGAAGGAAGCGGGAATTAGTGTGACGTAACACAACTTTAAACGCTGAGCCCAGCTCTATCCGCTGACCCGAGTCTAATAGGTGTTTGTCTATCGAGGACGCCGGCGGTCTGCGTGAACATGGAAACTGACGAGGGTCGGCAATCTGAACCACTTCACGCTTAACCCACCTTGGTACATGCTCCTTAATTTGGCAAGTCAGCATTCTATTTGTTCCGCCTATGTTAACACTAGAAACTCATGCACGCCTACTACCCATGGTCGAGGATCTGTCTTTGCGTTGCCGGATTGTTTTCACTAACTTTTGTAAATCAACCCTTGATCCTACGAGACGAAATCACTCTGCATGTTTAGTAAATTCGCCGACGAACAATTAGAATGAGGAACCACTTGCTCGCGATCCCAATGAGTACGTGGTGAATTTATCGAGCCTACAACTTGATGCGTTGCAATTAGAAGCATTATCACTTGGGCTTGATTACCAAATCCCCCCCCCCCCAGAAAGCTGAGCAGCTTGTTTATAGAAGCCCAATTTGAGAACCTTTTTGACCAGTTTAAGGAGCTCCAACCAACCAGCTCTGATAAGCTTATTTGGTTCAGAAACAAGTTAATCGATATCGCCCATGAGGTGAAAACCATGCCATTTAATGAAAAATGTGCCATCACAACTCGACATTTTCAGGCCTTACGTGAACTACGAGCTAAAGACGTAGTCATAATGAAAGCAACTAAAGGTTCAGGAGTGGTAATCATGAACCAAACCGAATACAATGAGAAAAGGTGCACCATACTCAACGATGCGAGTAAATTCGAACGGCTCACAAAAGTGGGGGGCATAACCAATGTTGAAACGCGCATGGTTCATCACTTGGAATTGCGTCTCCTCCACCGGGTGATAGACTGTGCTACATTTAATAGTTCGAAGTCGTGTGGTAGCACTATTCCACAGTTGTATGGGTCCCCAGAGACACATAAGAGTGAAGTGTCACTCAGGTTAATTCTTTCAATGATGAACGCGCCCCAGCGTAAACTCGCTCGCTGGTTAGTGAAGTTGCTATCTCCGCTGAAACAACAGTTCAGTCCGTACAGTCCTAAAGACTTGTTTCAACTCACTGGCTACCTGGATGAACTCAACCTGTCAGACAAAGTCATATGTTGCTTTGATGTGGAATCCTTAGTTACCAACGTCACGCTACATCAGACGGTTGATTACATGTGCGAATTAACTGAAAACGGTGGCCGTTCGCCACCAATTTCGAATGAATTGCTAAGAAAACCTCTACTATGGTGCACGGAGAATGGGGATTTTCACTTCCGGAATAAACCATACCGTCAAATTGACGCCGCAGCAATGGGTAGTCCATTAGGTCCTGTTCTCCTTGACTTCTTCATGCTGATGACAGAAACAAACATTTTTGCGGAAATAGCCCAGGTACCCTAGTACAAATAATTTGCTGATGATATCTCGACTTTCTGATGGTCGGAGCAGCAGCTTACACATTTGGTAGAACGGCTCAATGGTGCTCGTGCTAATCTACAGGTTGCAAGCGAAATAGAACAGAACAATTGTCTGCCATATCTGGACATACTCATAAGTCGCAGGGATGATGGATTGATTAAAAGGTCCATTTACCGAAAATCAACTTGGTCCGGTCAGTATCTGCACTTCACACCCATGCGGTACAAGCGGACACTTGTGAAGAACCTAGTTAGTCGTGCCAGAAGAATTTGTTTGGCCAACTGTCTGGACGATGAGCAAGTGTTACTTACAGTAACACTAATGGCGAACGGCTACCCTCGAAAATTTATCGAGAAACACACCCAACCGCGAGGGCCAAAGGACTTGGTGCACACGACAGCCAAGAAGAAAGTACATATCGGGTCATCTTTCGATGGTGGTTTCGAGGCGCTGGAGACAACTAAGCGTATAATTTCGACTACACAAGGAAGTTACTATGCTGCACAAGTTGTTGTTATCAACCGAACCCGAAATTTGCTCAAACCACCAAGGAAGCAAGCTCAGCCTTTTGGGCTGTGTACCAATTTGTAGGTGACAGCGGAAACAGTTACATGGGCAGAACCAATAAAATGCTGACTTTCCGAATAAAGGCGCATGTACCAAGATGGGTTAAGCGTGAAGTTGCTCAGATTGCCTACCCTCGTCAGTTTCCATGTTCACGCAGACCGCCGGCGTCCTCGATAGGCAAACACCTATTAGACTCGGGTCAGCGGATAGAGCTGGACTCCGCGTTTAAAGTTGTGTTACGTCACACTAATTCCCGCTTCCTTCGGTTTGTCAAGACTGTCGCTATGAGCCGGATGAAGTCAGCCTTGTCTGTTCAGAAACAATTATTTGTCAGCCTAAAGCTGCCTTGGACGTAGGTATGAACTTCCGTCATTCGTTCTGCACCTCAAGCTTGTATGCTAGCTCCCACTGTTAGCTATATGCATGCATTTCAGTTATTGTTAATGGTACTGAGGTGACAATACGAAATGCATGCATCTACCAGCCTTCGTCTCCTTTCCGTGCTTTTCAAATTGTTGTAGGTAACTAACTGCTTAGGTTTCTGAGGGAGCTCTTTTGTTGCAATGTTAATATTCACTGCTTTGTTGCAGCGGACGTCAGTTGCTCTTAGGCTATTATTGATTGGATGTAATTCAAATGTGATGAGAATATAAAATATCTCCCTGGCCAGCACCGTATTTCGTGTTTAGCGTTTGGGAATATTTGCCACCTGCACATGTAATCTGGGTTCGTCCGGTAAAATTATTACTTAGAAAAAAAAGTATGGATTGATTTATTCTTTGAATGAGTAACTCTTTTGACAGCACTTTGCGGTTTACACAGCGGAATGCCACGTTGTATTTAAGAAAGCAGTTACGAGTTGATCTGTTTCTTTGTCAAATAATGACGGTATAGAACCTACGAGGTGGGCCACTGCATTAATGGTAGATCTCGAACTACAATTATGTTTTGAAGGGTGTCTTTCGAGCAGGTTTGGGACAGCATTATTGCAAGAATGAGTTTTTCTTGAAGCTCTCTGGACAACAGAAGGACGAGCGACTGGTCGATATTTGTTGGACCCTTTTCTTGTTTCAGGTGCGATGCTGACGTTCCCAAGAACGGACTAGACATTCACTTGATGGAGACGTGCATCTCTTACTTGGTTCGAACAGTGACAGACCTCACTAAAATGCCGTCTTTTTCTTTAAACGCACTCTCCTTATGTCGACCCAGCCTCTTCAGATGGGGGAGGAGAAACTGTCTACGCGGAAGTTGAGAGCTTTTCAAGGACAGTAGATGTCAAAACATCCATTTAAATAGCTATTCAAGTCCTCACAATAATTGGGCTTGTCAGAGACAACGGATACACAAACGTTTGTCGATGAAAGCATTCCACGAAGTCGATCGATATTTTTTGAAGAGTCCTGCCTCCACTGGCAGGCCAACTAGCGTCACTATTCTAAATAGGTTTGTTACATTGGAACTTCTACATCTACATATACTGTCGTCTCTTCTTTCTAAGATTTCGCGCATATACGGTACTCTCTTCTTTCTAGGATGTCACCATTGATCTTTGCGGTACGTACGCACGAACTCAGTATTTTGTCACTCATTTCACGATCTTGCTCTTCAATTATCTTCTAATTGAGCATTCAGGACGCTTAATCTATTATTAGCTGAGGTATGACTGTAATATATGGCAGACCGATTATATCTATACCAACGGGTCCTAATCTCAAGACAGCCCAAGTATTATTTTACTTTTCTACCATTGTACAGTTCCAAGCATGAAGGTATGAACAATTTTCTACTGTCGCTGTTACAATTTCTATAAAATGTCTGTACAGTTGTACCTACGTGATCATGCCGCTATGGGCGTGCCTCACATAGTCGAGAATAAAATATTTATTTATTTATTTGCTCACATCAGCTTAATAATAGCCCCGCAGAAGCAACCCTAATAAAATATGCTTACGACATCGTCCTGCGTATCAACCATCGAAACGCCGATTGGTCTAACAGATGCCAACATCATCTGAGTGACCTCAGTATTTGTTCCGAACTTCGTCATCTATCTCTCTATGTATCGGGTTGTCATAATATGCTTCTTTGGCTACACATAACAACCAGTTACGGCGGTAGCCGTTCCGATCCTGCAAACTATAGTCCAGTGACTCTCCTCCCTGTGCTCGCGAAGGTGATGAAAGCACTCGTCGCTGAGGCTTTAATGGACTACCTGGAAAAATGCAACATTTTGGTACCGGAACAGCATGGCTTCCGTCAACACCGGTTATTCACCACCAACCTACTTATTGCACGAGGTAGTGGGACGGAAGTGGCCGATGACGGGGTCGGAGTCGACGTCATCTATCTGGACTTCTCCAAAACTTTCGACCTACTTGATCACCGCATCCTACTTCAACGGCTTCATAGTTACGGAATAGCAGATCCCGTACTTGGTTGCATTGGCAGCTTGCTTCACCAACGGAAGCTTCAAGTACGTGTTAGGGGATCACTTTCTAACCCAATTGAGGTGAAATGTGGTGTCCCACAAGGCTCAGTGCTGGGACCGCGTTTATTCCTGGTGTTTATCAACGACCTGGCAAGAGTCATCTCCTCAAACTTCCTGCTTTTCGCCGATGACGTCAAGATATGGCGGGCGATTAGTAACAAGCCAGATCACGATCTGCTCCAACATGACCTAGATTGCATTTACGAATAGTCAAAGAGGAACAAGCTTCAATTGAACATGGCTAAGTGCAAAGTGCTGCATCTGCGTCACCAGCCGGTGAGCGCTTACAAGATTGGAGACCACACCTTGGCGAAGGTTTATCAGGAGCGCGACCTGGGTGTATTGGTACAGGAAGATCTCGGGTGTTCAAAACAAGCAGAGAAGGCGACGAGGACCGGAAATCAGCACTTCGGCCTTCTTCGCAGAGTCTTCGGTCAGTTTGAACCATCAATATTTCCCCAAATGCTTAACGCCTACTTGCAACGTCACGTGGAATATGCTATTCAGGCGTGGCAGCCGTGGCAGAAACAGGATCTTGTAGCTCTCGAGACTCCTCAACGAAGGGCAACCAAGAACGTCAGGAGCCTCTTTTATCTGCCCTATCAGCTTAGACTGAAATCTCTAGGAATGTACAGCAGTCGATATTGGCTTTTGCGGGGGGATCTCATAATGGTTTACCAGATTCTGAAGAACCCAAAGTACATTTGCCGTCCGTTGCTGGAATTGAACCACAACACCAAACTAAGTGGTCACCCTCTGAAACTGACAATTCATTATAGCAGGCTTGAATGCCGTAGAAATTTCTTTTCTCTCCGCGTGTGGGAGCCTTGGAATGCCCTCCCTAATTATGTCGTCTCTGCTCCCAATCTGGCGATATTTAAAAAACGTGCTGACGATGCATTATCTCACCTACACTTCATTTTATAACTTGTTAGCCAGGGGCTACAAAACGCAATCAAACGGTGTCTTGCCAAACGCCTAACCAATGGAATTATGGATTCATACGTTTAATACGCGAACATCTCCGCTATTCCACATAAGTCTATGGTGAGTCCACTACAACGCTTTTCACTTTATTATGCAATTGATTTTCGCAATAATTTCCATCCTACGGGACTTGTTAAGCGATGCTTTTTTACTCGTAATAAACCATTGTTCCATTGTTCCACTGAGTAGCTCCCTACACAGTGCCCTAAGCAGCTTAGTGACAGTGATGGATTTCACTGATACATCAGTAAACTACCTAGGATGATTGACTAACAAACCTTGAGTACGCGGACGACATAACCCCCTTTGGGTCTGACACGAGGCTGACTGCTGAGGCGTCGGGAATTGCCAAAGCCAATGGCTGCGTAGACAGAGTAGATGTTGAGTAGTTATCGAGCGTGTGGCGAGCTGTCTCTACCGTCCAGTCTGGCGGGCGTTGGCGGACTGACCTGGGGCAGAGCGCCAACATCAAAGCACGCCTACTGACGTAGCAGACAGGTTTAGTGTGATGACATTATGCAATGGACCACCTTGAATCTTACCATCTCCAAGGTGCCACTCAAAATAACACTTTGACATTTAAGATGGTTAACATCCTGCCACCATCTCGATAGCCACAATTATTTCCCCCTCCTTTGCTTGGCCATAATAAGCTTCGTGTTGAAAATATAACCTTGGTCTCTAACTACAAGTTTGTTTGGTTTGATTTTCTTTTCAAATGTTGGTAATTTCTGAAAAAGCATCTTTCCGGGCGATGAGGATGGTGAGAAAGTTAGTCTAAACTGCTGGCGATCCACCATGAACCATTTCCTCACGAGTAGTTACTTTGTACTACCTAGGATCGAACACAATAAACGGTTGTGATATGCACCGTAACCTCATTAATGGGTTCGACCTGTTCGTGTCATCAATGCGTACCAATCTGGATGGTACTCGCGCTTGAAAGGGGCTGCACAGGTCCGCAACTTGAAAGCCGTCCAGTCAGCTAATTTACCGTCCCATAGAATACCGTACAGACAAGCAAATGAGAACAGATGCTAACTCATTAACCCACTCCATATTGGTTGCAGTGCTGTATGCGCGTAGTATGACGGCCAGTTAAGCTGCACATGACTCTTGTAGATTTAAACACAGTTGGCCACCATCCAAACCGCATTTAACTCTTAATGTGCACAGGAACTTTTTGTCACTTTACTCACAAGAACGTCAGAAAATTATCGCACTACGGTTCCCATCAATCGTAGTCATTTATCTGTGAGCTTCGATATCCAGTTGTTGCAGAACTCAGCCCTTCAGGGACAAGCCTTTCTCCGACAAAGACAGCTCAGCGAAACTTACAGCATGTTTAGCAAGTCAACCTCCCCGATACAAATTGCGGGTTCAAGTCCATGACTAAAGACCGTTCTGAGTCCATGAGTTTTCTCCTTTGCTTCAGTTAAACAAACGGTGAATCACTCACATGAATATCGGCCAATCCGTGTCCAATAAGCGAATCCGTCATTGCTGCCTCCCATTGGCCGCCTGGCTCGCTCGGTTGGTGCATCTGTTCACTCTGATCTGATACTAACATCACATCCACCCCTTCTTCGTGTTCTGACGCCTGCATATTGCTATGCACCCCTACAACTTGCCATTCCGTGTCGTCTTCGCTGTACCTGCGGCAGTGGTCTCCTTGGCCCTCGTTATCTGCCACTCTGCTCCCAATCCACATTGTTGTCTCCGGTGTCATCTCAAATGCACTCGATTTCTTCTGCAAAAGTTTTCTCTCCAAGGTTTATTTCATATGACTTGGCACCGACCCTCGCAGTCACCACACCTTTTTTCCACCGCGTTTGACTATCGGGTAATGGTTGAACCCACACTTCCACTGTTAGCTCAGTCAGTACCTGTGCACCTTGGTCATAGCACCGTTTCTGAGTGGTCATTCGTCATCTCAGATTGTTCTGTACTCGTTCGTGCTGTGGCGAAACTGGGCGCAAAAGCGTGGCAGGTGCCGGTATCAGAGTTCTAATCCTTCGGCTATATAGGCGCTGCACTTGGCTCAAACCGATATTTGTTGCTGGAGTGTTTTCAATTCTCCAGTACGATGAGACACGGGTCCTAACCAATTGCTCTAGCTTTTGAGAACAATCACTTGGCCAGCTTCACTGTCGTCTCCGCCTTTCCATTCGATTGACTGTGATTTGAGCTGGTTTGCTAGTGAACTAATTTCCACTTGATTGTGAATGCCTGGAACGCACCGGTGGTAAACTGGGGCCCATTGTCGGAGACCAGTTCCTCCGGTATACAGTGCCGCGCGAACTGACATCTGAGCTCGTTGATTACTGTCTCTATGGTAGTAGGAGTGAGTAGATTCATTTCGAAATAACCACTATAGTAATCCACCGTGAGTAAGTCATCCTTTCCATTATCACTAAACAAATCCACCGCTAAGTTCTGCCACGGTCGATCAGGGACATCACGCGGCATCATTGCTGCCCTCGTCTGCTGAATTTCGTGTGAACGGCACGTCTCCCACTTCGATACATGCTATTTTATTTGACCCGTCATTCTTGGCCAAAAGATCTATCCTCTTGCTCGTTTAATGGTATAATTGGCACCAAGGTAAGCACGATGAACGTAGTCCAGCATTTCTCTTAAGAACGATGACGGAATCAGAATACGGCGTCTCTTGAACAACAAACCACCAAAGAGAGTTCATACCGAAAATTGAATTAGGGTGTTAGTTCCTTCAGTAGCTGCTTCCTTGTCTCTGGTCACCCATTTAAAATGACGTCTTGCAAAGCTGAAAACGTTACATCTTCCGTTGTGTGGCGCCTTATTTCCTTCAGGCGATGTTCTGTCACTGCCAGGTGCTGTACTAAGTTTACTGCTTCGATCTCTTCCGGAGTATGCTCGAGTACCGGCAGATGAGCTCTTGACAGCGTATCCGCGATGAACATCTGTGCACCAGGCGTATACACAATATCCACGTCGTACTTTTGAAGCCGGATAAACATACCTTAAAGGCGACGAGGCACAACGTGCAGAGGTTTCCTGACCATTGACACAAGCGGTTTGTGCTCGGTATACAACGTTCTTTCTTCCGAAAGTGTAATCATTGAAACGCTCCATGGCATAGGCTGCCGAAAGCATCACCTTCTCAATCTGCGCATAGATTTGCTCGGTCACTGTGAGTGCTCGACTGCGGAAATCCAAACGTATGCCATCCTATAATAGAACAGCACCTATTCCGTCTTGGCTACTGTCATACTGTACCTCAAAAGACTGGGCTGGATCGTAATACCCGAGTACAGGCGCGTTGCTGATGAGGTGCTTAATAGTTTCGAATGCGGTTTCCTGTTCTTTCCCCTAAATCCACTTTACTCCTTTGTGAGTTAACTTCCTGATCGGTGTCATGATATCAAGCAATTTGGGCATAAAAAGGCTCAACTAATCCATCATACCGTTTAAGCGATAGATTCCTTTCACGTCATTAGGAGGCGGCATCTCTCCGATTTCCTTAATCTTTCCTAGATCGACTCTGACCCCTCTTGTTGTTAGCAAATGCCAATGGAAAATCACCTCGTCTTTCCGAAGTTCACTATTTTCACATTGAAGCTTGATGTCCTTTTGCACACAACGATGTAAGAAACGGTGGAGTTTAGCCTCATGCTCTTCTTCTGTCGAGCCATAGGTCAAGACATCACCTGCCACCCATGTTACACCACCTAAATCGTCTACCGCTGGCACCAATCGCTTTGGAAAATTTTCACTCCACTTCATCATCTAGAATCACGTGGCAGAATGCCGACGAGAGGTCTATCTTGGTGAAACGCAGCTTTGGCCAAACGCGGCAAAATGTCTTCCAGGGTAGATAGCGCGTAACGCTCTCTAGGCAAGACCTCCTTTAACGGTTTTGGGTCAATACACACACGCAGTTCGCCCGTCTTCTTAGTAATGATTACGACCTGACTAACCCAGTCGGTTGGTTCGTCGACTTTGGCAATCACACCCCCTCTCATTAATTTGCTTAATTCAGCGGATAATTTGTCACGCAGTGCAAATGGAACTCTCCTAGTCGATAGCGCTCTCGGTCGTATCAAAGGATCCAATAATAGGTGGGCGGTTCCAGCAAACTTTCCCAAAGCTGAGCTAAATACAGACGGATATTAGTCACTAATATCGGTTTCTCCCTGGCAAACATGCACAAAACGGTCATAATTAAAAACAACAAAACCTGTCGACTGGATCGAATCAATGTCGAGAAGCGGCGTCGGCTCCTCTTCCACGATCACAAACTCCAGTCGATGCGAGGCTCCGTCTCTTGGATTAACCACTTCAATTGTAGTTGAGCCCTTCGGATAAAGTTCGGAACAATCTCACATACGCAAGCACTCTTGATCTGATTGAATGCACACTCCGGGACAGTGCTTCCTTGGTATAATGTTGACAGAAGCACCTGCGTCTAACTGGAATTGTACGGCTTTGCCTTCGATCAAAAGGCTTACGTAGACACATTTTTTGCGATACTCTCCGAGACACTTTTTCAATTGAATGTTCTGCACCTGCGGGGGACTTGTCACGAACGGTCGCACTCACATTGGTTGATTGGCAGCAACAAGGAGTGGTTTCATTTTCCACATCATGTCTCACGTTAGTAGCCTTCGCTGCATCGCCTCCGGGAACGGCACGTAATTCTGCATCTGTTACGAGCTTCATTTGTTGGTATTGATATATGATTGAGGACTCAATGTTACAGATATTAATGCGCTGCTTGAGCGCTAAATTGCGTTGTCACAAAAGCCGCTTTGTCGTACATTTATCAGTGATTCCTAATACCATCAAATCACGTATAAAACTGTCGCCTAAGCATTTAGAGAAATTACGGGATCGGGCCAATCTCTTCAATTCAATGATGTACGCGTCGACCGATACGTTTGGACCTCTATTGTGCGAAAAGAAGAGAAAGCGTTTGTAAGTCTCCTTGATTTGACCTTCACAAACTTCACTGAACTTTCCACTGACCATCTCCAAATTATTGGGATCTTCACCTTTGTCGTGGTGCAATGTCATCACCGTCATCACTTGCTGTGTGACGAAGCATGGCCAAGCGATACGCCATCTGTTGTTCGACCAAGCGTACTAAGGTGCAGAAATCCTCCCACTTGCTCTTCCATAGACGCCAATTACTCGCCAAGTTCTGTTCATCCATATAGAGTGGGGCAGGCATCTGAATAGACGCTGGTGATCCAAACTGCATCCGCGCACTGCCGGTGGGGTTCATCTTTGTCTTCTCTGACACCAGGTCGCAAAACTCAGCCTTTCAGGGACAAGCGTTTCTTCGACAAAGACAGCTCGGCGAAAATTACAGCATGTTTAGCAAGTCAAACTCCCGGAAATAAATTGCGGGTGGAAGTCCATCAGTAACGACCGTTCTGATTTAATGAGGTTTCTCCTTTGCTTCAGTTAAATAAATGGTGAATCATTCACATGGATTTCGGCCAATCAGTGTCCAATAATCGATTCCGTCAAGTCCGCCTCCCATTGGCCGTCTGGTTCGCTCGGTCGGTCCATCTGCTCACTCTGATCTGAAACCACCATCACACCGGACAAACCTATCGTGTGTAATCGTGTGCCCCTTTCGAAGTCGTCCTAATCCTTAACCTGCAAAACGTGCAAGCGCGATGCGGTTGTACACTTCACATAAAGTGTGACATTCTGCGTCTGTGTGCACAAGCGAAGATTCGCCGTCTGGTTACGTCGAATATTCTGTGCCAACTGGTACGTATGACGTCACACGACATAGTGCTCTCAGTATACTCACATTTTTGGAACATGGATGTGGTGTCCATGCATCAACCCTGAGCCACGTTTACACTCATGTTCAAAAACCGTACTGTCGCCGGAAATACCATTTGCGTAAGGTAGTGCAATGAATTCCGTTTGTGTGGGTCTTAATGATGATGAATAACGGACGAGTTCGACAGTTGGGGTAGAAGAGCCTGGTTTAGATCGATGAACCACGGGGTTGAGATGAGAAGCACACATGGAAGGGCGTCAAACTTATTGTTACCGCAGCTGTGACCGAGCTGCTTGTCAGTCGTTATGGTGTTTCACTCCAGTGGCCCGATTGATGGTGTGAGCAGCCTCGTAAGTCTGAGTCTAGCGGTGAGGTTGAATCCAGAAACACGTTTAGGTGCACGAAGCGGTTGGATCAATGGATTTATCACTGGTAAAAAGCCAATCTTTACAATTCCCGCAGCCAAATAGTGAAACAAAATGTGAACGTATCCACAAAAGAAAAAGTTGCACAAATCGGTAAACTCACCAAGTTCCACTGGTGTACGTAATTTGGTAATGTCCTGAGTGTCTCAGTGACATTGATTAAGTCTTATAATGCATGTGTTGTGATGTCTCATCAGGTTGGGCATCGAATTCCGTCAATGCAGAAGTGAAGATGACAGAAATCGAGAGAGCGTTCCACCACTGGGACACTAAAGGTGAAAAGATGTCGGCGGCAATCCAACTGGCTTTACTGTGTGGCTAACTTCAAGTGAAGGTCTCGAAGTGAGGAGTTCTGACTTAATTTCATAAAGTGCTGATTTGCGTAGTTGGTATACTTTAGGATCTGAAACAGCAAAATAAGCTCACCACGCAGGTGACGGCATTGACCCCCGAAAATTCCTAGGGTCTGTAGTCTGGGCTGGTAATGGAGACGAGTCAGGCCCTTAACATTTGTTGTTGCTGTACTTTGTGGAGTCGCAAGGACAACAGGATCATACTTTCGCTAGGGGTGCCAGATGGTGTATTGAACATATGTCCTTATGTAAGCCTTTGTAAAACGATAGTGAGGTCAAACCGGCCAAACGCTCTCCGCAAGAGACCCAAGTGTTCGTCGGCTTTTCTTGCTGCTTTTTCGGCCTGTTTTGGGCAACCGAGATCCGCCTGCATGAGCACTCCAAGATCCTTTTCATGGAAGATCCGGTAAGAAAGGTGTTCTCCCAGCCGGTATGCGTACCTTCTCTGGTGGCGTATTCCAGTATTCGAAATTTGGCTGTGTTAAACTCTAGCATGTTCTGAACTGACCAATAGTGAGCCCTCTCGAGATCAGTTTGTAGTGTCATGTGGTCGTTTACCGTCCTGATAATCCGCAAGTTTTTGAAATTCTCCGCGAAGAGTAAAACGTTTGAATTCATCACGTCCACGTGGCTGTTAATTAAGACAAGGACAAGCCTTAATCCTAGAACCGCGTCTTGTAGAGCGCCACATTGCACTTCTATCGGGTTACAGAAGGCGCTACGGACTCAGACATTAAGAAGAAGTGAAATTAGGAACGCACGTATCTAACCAAGGATGTGATCGCTTATCCCACAGCTCTGAACCTTGAGAAAGAGGTCGTTATGCTCAATATGATCAAATGCTTTCGAGAAATCGAGGTGCACAATATCGAATCCCTCCTCAGGATCAAGAGATTCCGTCCAGCTGGCATTGGCAAACAAGAGGTACGTGGTGCATGAATGGTTTCGGCGGAAACTGTGTTTCTCCGGTACGATGTTGCTGCATCTTTCCAAGTATCCCGTGATGCCCTCTGTAATGGAGGGTTACATGACCTTGGAAAGAACTGGGAGTAGTTATCCGGCGGTAGCTGGCCGGTTCAGCACGATCCTAACTTACAAAGCTTGCACAAAGTGGTGTAAATGTAAAGCAACTAGTTGACCTGCAGCTTCCTGTACTCATAATGACAAAAAGCACACGTACACACCCCTCAGCAGAGATCAAGAGCCGAATAATGAAGACTTTTTGAGGAGGGAAACAACTGGGCGCAACTTGCATTTATACTAAGCGTCAAACCGAAAACCGGCCGCAGCTGGTTACGCAGAATGGACTCAGTCGAACAAAGAGCGAATCATGGTGAGGGCGACGAAGATCTGGCAGAAAGCCACGTCGTTTGCCTGGTAGAATGAATATGATCGGAATGTACAGTCACTCACCAAACACTCCACCTGCTGTTGAAAGATGGGTTGATGCTTGTGGTAAGCGTTAGAACAATAGCGCGACACTTGGAGGGGAGGCTGAAGAAATAAAGAAATTGCACGCAATTACGGAATCCGCGAACACTTAAAGGAAAAAATGGTGACGAAAATCCGATATATATATATATATATATATATATATATAGTAGGGGGATTTAAGGTAGGAATGCATAACAACTAGACTCACTCGGACAGCCATTTCATGCCCCGCAAAGCGCTGTACGGTAGTTACATCCGTTCGGGAATCGTAACTCAGTGGTCTTAACCATGGACTGGTAACAGTCAAGTTGTCAGTTCGATCACTACAAGGGCCAGACTGAATGCGCGCTGCTGATGCTTCCGGACACTCATTTGTCTAGGCACTGCTGTAGTCGGAGGTCGAAGGGAGACGAGCGGTGTGAATTGATGTAATAAATTGTGATCTCTTTTGCGCTCGCACCAGAGGCCGTTCACCGCGTGCAATTAGTGCGCTGTTTCAGGTGCCCAAATCTCAAGGATGGAAGGTTCATCTTATTGGAGCCCTGACGACCGATGGCTTGATAGAGTATACTATCATGAGAGGAAGTTACAACCAAGTAAGGTGTGCACAGTATTTGCTCGGACTTGAATGTCAGGGGACTTTTGTCGAAAACTGTCTCCTGATCTGCCATAACGCGCTATGCCATAGGGATCTGGAACGCGTATGCAAGGAGCAGTCGTACAATTCGGACAGCCGCCTGCGTCTTCCTTCATATTCTCTTTCACTGAACAAAATTTGGAGCATCATAAAGGGATGTGGGAAGCAACTCATGAGGCATAGATATTGCAAGAAATGTTAAGATCCTGAGGATGTACTCTGCAAGACCGAGTGGTGAATGTGTTTCATGCAGCGAAGTGTGTCAGAGGTACGAGCCTGTGTGGCGTCTCAGCACTGCCAACACATGATAGATCATGTGAGGAGGGATTACGCTCGGGCAATGCATTGTACAGATTAGTAAATCGCTCCTATTTTATTGACATAAATGTACATAATTTAAACTGGCGTTGTCACTGCTAGGCATCGCGAAGCCATTATTTCGATATTCAGATATAAACGATGATGTTTAGGCTAAGTGCTGTCTCAGAGAGTTCCCGCATGTTTCCGCGTTGAGCCTTGCGAGACAACCAGAAGGTATTACGGATGATTCCTGGCAATCAGGACCACATTGCTGCTATTGATGAGAGGTCACATGTTGTGACGTACTGTAGTGTCGCGAGATGATGGTACGTAGTTGATATCACGAGGAGGAATTATGTGCGCAAAAATGATGAGTCATTCTGTTGATCGTTAGGTTAAGTATTGTTGCGGAGATTTTGAAGTTGAATAGTGTTGTAGGTTAGATATAGCCCCGTGAAGATAGACACCGTGATGTACGCTAAGACAAGGCGACGGATGTAAACCACGGATCCATCTCGGAAGGCGAAATAGATGTTTATCGTCAATTGTCAAGTATTTCAGAGGGCTATGCGGTCGGCTGCGTTCACTCCAGTGCCTAAGTTGTGTCAATGCAAGCGGTGCATCATCACTCGTCCGCTAATTGCTAGCGGTGCAGCGTTCAGAGAGTACGAACCATTCAAGCGGCCAAAGCAAATGTCATCGCGAAAGCCTACACATTAATCACACCCTCCAACCCTACAATGCAAGCACCTTATGGCAGGTGCAGTGCTTCCCCTTTACTTTGGGCTGAATGCTATGGAGTACCGCTTTCAGCTTACGGTACACAGAGCATTCGCTACATACACGCCAAAAAATAAGAATGTAGCAGTCGTATCAAGGCATTGCCCCCTCAGCAGAGTGCTGCCCATGATATTTTCTCTTACCCAACTGACTAACTAACAACCCAGATTTCAGTCGCAGATTGTGCAAGCCACTTAGATCACGTTGTCCACAAGCACGCCGTGACATTTTGTAACCCCAGACCCCAATCATTCGCGGTAATACACCTGTGACAGTCTTGATATCCGGACACACTGAACATGCACGAGCGCTGGTAGGTAGTCTTAACGGTGTCATCCAACGGCTTCGGTCTGCTGATGTTCTAATTTGGGATCATAAAATTATGTTCTCGAATTTCCCGTTTCGTGTCGAAGATGCAAATCATGATGAGCGATTATTTTCAACAAACTGGACGTATACCTGCTACCGTGTAAATATCTTTGCTAAATCATGTCACACTCCGTTTTATGGGTACTTTAATTACTTAATTTTTCTCTTTTTCTTACGGCCATCCCACAGGACATGTCAAGCTTTATCTACTTGACACGTTATTTACCTTTGTACTGAGATCTGCGATTGTGGACTACATGTTCACAGGCAGTTGGTTAGGAAATTGAGTGTTATCGACCTCGCGGAATTGTGGGCATTGCAGGTACAACTACTGTAGGAAGAAACTGAGGTGTTGCTCACCTGACTTCTGCGTGGGCGGAGTACTTTTGCTGGAGAAGAGGCGGTGAAGTGGACCGAGAGAGATGCCAAGCAACGATGGACTGACTCCCATGTGTGAACCTACTACCAAACTGGGTACGGGATACGAACTCAGTTGATGCGCACCAACTTACGTGTCGGTTGCCCTTACGTTCGGTCCGCACCAGTCCGCCCATGCATGTGCGTACAGATCAATCGATGCAAAATTCCGACAGCTCGCTCACATTATCGCATTTGATTCATGGACCATCAGGTCGGTGGTCTGCATCCAACATGAGGGTAAGCGACGCCTGCTGTAACAAAACAGGCCCTACACGCTTTGTAACAATATGCCAAAGTTGTATTTCGCCACTAGCCCTCTCAGCAGACCGCCGCTCAAGACCACACTCTACAACCCAAGGCAGCCACCTTCCAACCTGTATTTCGGTTGTCCAGGCCCCTTTTGTCGATCTACTCGCAAGCCCGTCTCACCGCCCCCATCATACGCAGCCATGCACCTGTGATTACCTCGCTATCCGGACACAGTACCGTCATATGCTCGGGCGTTGGTAGGTCGTCCAAAACCTTGGGCTGCGCCAGTGCCAAACTAGTAATAAGATCGCTGATGGGGTGTCACATTACATTGTTCGCAGCCCCCACCCACAAGTTGTGCAGTTCGAAGGCATACTTTACTTACATGCTAGTCCACTTACGCACACCGAACCCTCCACCCAGTCGCAGCACGTGTTTGGACAAATTTGTGTCCCTAGTCTGCGTGGAACTAGCTTCAGATTAGTTACCATTGCAGGATGGAAGCAAGAGAGCTCACGTGTCCCCATCACACACACCACCAACTCCTACATTCTTGCAATGGTTATTACATCTACCGTCATTTACTACTCTGGACCAGCTCAATTCCAAGGTCACTGCACGCGCTTGGTGCGTGGAAATGATACTGGATGCAATTCAAATGTGTTAAGCATGATATTCACTTGGCTTGTGGATGCAAATCAGAGTAGTATGGATCAATTCAATTGCATTATTTATGCAATCGATTGCGGTAGACAGCACAAGCGCAGCGTATTCGGGAAACGCTTAAGGCAACTAATCGCCGTTAGGCAGGAACCACGGAGGAATTTTCGTAGAGTTTTTTAAGTGGTCTGTGTACAGCGTTCTAACTACTGCTACGGCGACGCTGACGTAGTACTTGAAACGGAATCGATGCGGATGATCAGCCATTCAAGTGACAACGCGTCGGTAAAAACAAACAAGCATCTGCGATTCCTTAAGTAAATGCTAAAAATGAATATTTTGGAGGCACTTTTTCATCACCATACATAGGAAGGTGGGAATTTTCCTACAGATCTTTCCTTCTACATACTTCAGAATGGCAAGAAGAAGCTGCATTTCAATCGTAGATGCCGAATTCAGGTATTTCTTGTCCTATTATTAGCCGTTGACAGGTCATCAGTGGAACTACTACTATGTAACGCACAATGGTAAAACGAGTGTGAAATCTTTTGGTTTAAATGCAGCTAATTCATATCTATTCAACGAGTTAAGGCAAGCGTATTTGGAAATTCGCTCTGCTTACATAAATTGGGCTTCAGCCTACAAATCTCTGAGGTCTGTGTAAAGTGAAACAATCAGGCAATGTTCCGTCGACTAATGATCCTGAACGACTCCCGTGGATGTTGGCAAGTGGAGCAATGGAGTTAGCGGGAAAATTCGGACCGACTGATACCAGGTTATGCGGGAAATGCTCTGAAATCATCGTAAATAGCCGCTTCTCAGTTAGGCCCACACACATGCTCCCGCAAATACAATAAAAAGGTAGGTACAAGAGGCGGTAAATTTAGAGTCTGACCTGTCCAGATCGGATGTGCAGCGAGAAGTGCCAACACGGCTAATCAGTACAAGCTGGAGGCATCACAGCACTTCCTAATGGACTGATGCAGACGATATTGGAACCGCCTGTCATTTTGGTCCCATTTGAATGGTAAGTAGATGAATACTTTTTTCATAAGGACGACGGCCGCACTCTTCTCAACTGCCTTAGCGTTTGATGAGCGTACCGTGAATCAGTTGGGATACCCATTTATGCGTAGTGTTGCCGAGACATGCTGCAACTTACTGTTCGTGGTCTCATCGGGCAGATCCTACAAGTGCTTGCAAAAAAGGTGTGCACTTCGTAGTTCATCGGACAGCAACTGGTGAAGTTGTGATACTGTCCTGTCCAGGTAGGCTTACGGTACACGGATCGAGTGATCGTACCTCCTCGATTCCATTTCTGGCTTAGATCCAAGAAATGCAGTGTCGCCTGTTTCTTTTTCCATCGTAAATTTGAGCGAAGGATGGCAACGTTTCAGAGTATCAATTAGATCCTCTGTCTGTTGAGCGCTATCAAGGACAATAAAGGTGTCGTCGAGGTATTTGGTAAACAAGTGCACGTTTGGGATATAAAGTCGAAGTTTGTTTTTCTCCAAGTGTCCCATGAAGATATCAGCTAGGATTAGTCCAAGTGGACTGTCCATGGCCAAGCAATCTATTTGTGGATAGAATGCTCTATTGAATTGGAACTACACAGCCTTTATGCATAGGCATATTGGGGCTCTGAGACGATCCACTGGAAGCCCCAATTTGTCCGCAGAAATACCGATGACGTCTTGGGTCTCTTCTAAAAGAACATTGGTGAACAACGAACAAACACCAAACAAAACCATGTGCTTTCCGTCTACTTTCAACTCACGCATTTTGTCGACAAACTCAAAAGTATCTTTGAGTATGTACCACGTAAGTTCACGTCGGATGACTTCGATAACTTGGGCTAACCATCGCACCAACTTTTGATACGGTGCATTTTAGACTATCGGTCGCAGCGGAACTGCCTACTTGTGAGTCTTTGGCAAAGCGTCGATGTGAGGAAGTCGACCACCGTGTGGCCGCAGCTGTTTTACTGTTTTCGTGTTAATTAATCCAACCTTCAGCAGGTTTTTGAAATGGCTGGTAATATATTTCTCAAGGTGTTCGGTTGTATCTCTATCTGTCACCGCGTACGAAGCGGTTAGTTTCGGCAAGAATTGCCTGCATTTTCCGAACATAATCATGTCGGGCCGCTGCACGTTAAGGTTCCACTTCAAGTGTGAGTATCATGATCACTGGGAGAGTTCATGTGCTACTTTTGTGCTGCCTTCAGTTGGTGGTAAAAATGCTTACTCTTGTTATTTGCACTGAGAGGATCAGTTGCCACATGAATCGTACAAGCAACTGCACGGTTTTGGGGTTTCTACTACTCGTGAATGTATGCTTCGCGACTTCGCTGTTCCAGTTTCGCCTAGTGGATTTCTACTTACATGCCTCTAATCCATGTTTCATGGAAACAGTTGGATCGGTATGTATAGCAGAACATTCTCCAAGTATCAATGATCGACAGTTTTGAATTTCCGACGCATCTCTGATTCTCTATGCAATTAGACTCCCATCGGCTGTGTACAATATAACAATTACTAGCCATTCGATCGAATGTTTTTTGTACGCAGGCGTAGCCTTTAACTCGTGACGGCGTACCACATTCATCGGTAGCCTATTGACATAAGCTGCCGGTTAGTGGTTTAAACCGTGCGTGTTCATAGGCTCGGTTCCTGATGAAGCCGGGAAACGCTAAGCACTGACGAATCCCTATGGGACAAGACGAACGTCTAGCGCTTCTTCGGGTGGGTGGAGGATTATCTGACTTGTAACTTACTGCGAGGAGCTCACATTATAAAAAATACCAAAACACTTTACTTATAAAGAGAATTGATTTTTTCGAAATACAGTTAAGCAACACCGCCATTCGAATACTCGAAGGAAACGGAACATGAGATATGGTGCAATTTGTCTAGTAAGCTGCAGCCGCAGTTTTGTTTAGTGCTCAACGCCTGGTCACAACTAAGCAAGGAATCATGAAAGCCAAAAGTTTGGATTTGACTAGAAAACATTGTGCCTCCGAATTTGGAGACACTAACATCTAGCCAATAGCCGTAATGGTAACAGCTTGCCTGCTGCACATAGACTTGTGGTTAGGCCTGTAAGCTATAAATGTGCCACTCTGCAATGATTCTGGACTTAACGGTGAAAGTGAACCAAAATGATAAGAAACTGACCTCTAAATCGATAGAGTAGTGTCACCCCCGTTGGCCGTGCATGTAGTTATGTATAACAAAGTTCCGAAAAATCAACCACTGGTATAGCAATGAACAAGATGGGATCAATCTCTTATCAGGTTGTATTTTTGTTTGACCATAAAGTTTTGAGCCGACCTCATGCTAAAAGACACTTGGTTAAATGAAGGAATTAGTAAGATTGTCATTTTGCTACCATTGTTTTCCTACTGCTTGACGATCGACTTACTAGAAGAGCTGGATAGCTTTATACCATTGCGAAGCCATGCATTTCGACCTAATTGTAAAAATAAATTTTGGTATATTGACTCACCTCGTGGTCGTCCGCATTCTACGCCGCCATGTGCGGTCCTCCAGCGCCCAGCTAGAAAATTAGTCAAATTTAGTTTCTTTTGTGAAGTGCGTTTTGATTCCCTTGTACAGTCATGTTCTTTTGGTAAGAGACCCTAGCCCGCACGATCCGGAAACCCTCGTCTCTGGCGCCGATCAGTTCAAGGCGGAATCGTGTAAAATGATTTTCTGAGGTTTTACTTTACATCCATAATTTTTTCCCAAATGGCATAAAGAAAGGGGAAAACCGGTTATCTAGAAACAAGTGTTGAACGCGAGGAACTCGTGCTTAAAGCAGCAAATAATAATCATCACGGCGTATAATTCACGACAAACTGAGATTCGGCGTCATGATGAGATCTGATCATTGTAATGATTTTAAGACACGAGAAGATTAATTTGGACTTGCAGTCAAAAGACACTTAATATCTTGCCGCAGAGTAATATAAGATCGACCAGGGTTCGACTCGCAAAAAGAAGAAATTTTGACCACTGATGTGCAAGATCTTCCGCCTTTGTATAACGCGAAATACTTATTCTCGTATCATTCACAACAAGTGCGGCAATTTAATATAACAGAAACAGTAGAGTTGAACATAAGTTCTACTGTGCTTACGTATTTACTAAAATTGCAAAAGTTTAAAGAATTATTTTTGAAATTAGTTATGTTGTGCAAATGTCATTAAAAGCAGTAACAAGTGTGGTTTTTGCCTACGATATTAACGCACTACGGAACCCCACATAATACGGCACACAAAAAGAAGCAGAAGGCTTTGGCCGAACATAGGTGCTCCCCACCGACTCATCACTACAATGTGACGGTCAGTAGTGGAGCGCGGGCTTAGTACGCTTCAATATTGCCCGTACATACGCAAATTCAGATTGGAAATCTTTATATTACTATGCAGACACCTTATACTTGCGGCTATCAACCGAGGGTAGGAATTCAAACTCTTTAAATAATGGTGGGATTTGACTGAACTCCCTTTGGAGGCCGGCAGATGCAAGTACCTCTTGGATGTTGTCTCCCCTATGAAGGTGAGTCTAAACCAGGAAGAAACGCAGTCAGAAACCTGCCAAGCAAAGTAAAGAGAAAATCAGCTGGAATAAGAGTATGAAGTAGAAAAAACTGCTATCGCGAAGGGTTATTGTGACTTTAGTTATTAATCAAGAGGGAAGAATGTGGAGGACCGTTACCTGATAAGTCCGGGTCCGGGAGCAAAAACCAAGCTAAGGCAAAAAGAACTCACAACAGAAGAACAATCAAGCACACTTGCGTTATAGTTCTTTTTCAGTCAAGGTTAGTCCGATGCCGACTAGTGATTCGAAGATATGAATCTGACTACTGGAAAGACGTGGCGGCAGCACAAACACAAGCAGCAGCAAATGAAACTAGCACGACGCGCGCGTTTTGAAATTGTTGCGTTCAAAATTTTGTGAATTTAAACCATTGGTCCAAAATAGTCGCTAACGATGATAAAAACAAAGATAACGTATAATGTAATCACAATGGCTACCGAACTCTAGAGCCTGAGATGATAAGCAACGCTCGAAATGGCATTCATGGAACACATCGTTTTGGTTTGAAGGGGAATGAAACAACACGACCTGAATGTGTGTGGATAGGATCGTTTGTTGGGAGCACAGGGATTCCGATGTTTGGGAATCAGTCACGCGTTTCTCAGTGGGAAAGGGCCCAGACACTGGGGCTGTGCGTGGTTGGGGTTGATTCTGAACTATCCAACGTTGCATCGATTTCTGCGGCTTGAAGATGATCAATGCTCATGGACTCCTTGGATCCATTCTTTTCTAGAACAAAGTGCTTCTTTTTCCGCAATAAGACCTTGAATGAACCTATATAAGAGGGGGTCTCTGAACAGCGTCGATTCGGATAAAGACGAATGGACAAGTGTGTAAGTCAGGATGTGTATGCTGCTCGCTGGCCGGAGAGCCTATGGTGCGCTGAGGCCGGTGGTGGCTACATCCTGACAGATATACACCCACTGCTGCTAATGTTTTGCCACGCGCTCCTGTCCTGGAATTCTCCTCCTGGCGACCGCTGGGTGGGAGTTGGGTTAAGCCCTTCTCCCTGCTAAGATCAAGGACACCAATCCGTATGAGTCAGTGAACTAGCTATGTGCTAAACCCGCTGCCTTTCGAGTGTATGCTTAATCGAAGGCTTTGGCTGAAGATTCGAATCGTTCTCCTGTCAGGTATAGACGCCCTGTCAGTATCCTAATCCATTCTCTTTGGAGGTTAGGTAGTGCTCGATAGCCTTCTTCCCGTAAAACCTAACCATGGGAGACAACAGGTCTACAGGTTATAAGCTCACAGCTCCATCGGCGTAGAGCACGATCGCCACGCATTGTCTCTGATGGTGTGAGGGCACCTCCTAGTGTTCAATGGTTTGCTACTTCCAGCTTCAAACCATGCGGCCGCTGGTCAAATTGGTTCAAACCCAGCAAAACCTTCCTGCGTCTGGCCGTGGTCGTAGTTGCGTTTCCTACTACGGTCGCAAACACATATGAAACTTTACAGTACCTTAAAGTCTGTGTGTGACAGACCTAAAGCAAATCCCAGTCTGTCTCTTCTATCACATTCCCGTTCTGAATCTGCTCCCCACTGCTTCGTGATTCAGGATAGTGAACCCAAGGCTCCGGTTGGAGTCCGTCACACAAACCTCCGATGCACAACCGTCACCTCGCGTGCGATCGCCTACAAATATAACCGTATGCCTGCGATCAAAGCACTCAGCATCGGGTGCTGGAACGTGCGTACACTACTGCACCGGAACTCGAGTGAGCGCCCCGTGCAACGCACTGCACTGATCACAATGGAACTGGCGTGCTGAAACATCGATATTGCGACGCTCAGTGACACACCGCTAGCTGAGCAATGTAAGTTGCATGAAGCAGGTGCTGGCCACACTTCCTACTGGGTAGGCAACGCCACCTCAGCCCCACGTGAACATGGGTCGAATTTGCAATATCCCATCGCATAAATGGCCACCTGGTGGATGAACCAACAAGTATCACCCTGCGATTGATGACTGTTCGTCTGCGACTCGGAAGCGGTAAGTGTGCCACTTCGATAAGAACCTACGGTCCGACCATGTGTTATCCTGATGACACACGTGATAAGTCCTACACTCAGCTCTCCTCCCTGATACCGTCTGTGCCGAGGAGCGACCGACTATTTCTGCTGGGTGAATCCAACGCAAATGTGAACGGTTACAGGCTGCTCTCACTGTGTGCCACTCACGGTCTGACGATCACTAACACTCGGTTTGCGCTAAGTGCGAGTTATATGGCAACTTGGACACACCCACGGAGTGGTCACGCTCACCTGCTCGACTATATCAGCATAGGTTAGCATGCTATGCGTGAAGTGCGCATGACACGTGTACTGCGTGGAGCTGCGGCACTGATCACAAATTGGTGCGGACTAAACGGTACAAATATTTTCGTAAATCTATGTATTGCACTCCCGCCGTGAATCGGCATAAATTTAACCTTCTCTCCCTCGGTACTGTGGCGAAAGCTACTGAGCAGGATAAAGCGATAGCTGCACGCCTGCGTGATATGGAATGCATAGCCACAGTGGGCGAACTGTGGCACCATGTTCGCGACCAGGCGACAGCTGCTGCCGTGGAGACTATCGGGCGCGCAATCTGTACGTGGCCTGATTGGTTTGATGAGAACAGTGCGACGATTGGTGCATTGGTGTCGGAGAAGAATGCAGCATTTGCTGAACATGTGGCAGACCCCAGTGACTTTGGGTAGAAGAAAATATTTGGGCGAATTCGACAACAAATGACTCGAGAGCTCCGTCGCATTAAAAATGCATGGTGGACGGAGAAGGCAAAGCAGGTGGAATGCTACGCCCAACGCCGCCAAAACAAGGAATTTTTTGACTGCTTGAAGACGGTGTATAGACTGAGATTGGAGCCGCTGAGGACGCTAATCGATGTTAGTTCAAGTGTTACCGGCACATAGACTGCAGGCTTTATGCAAATATGGAAAAACACTTCGACTGTCTCTTGAACAACCGTTCAGAGATGGACTGGTCTACTTTGAACGGCGTGTAGCAGCACGATGTGAAGGCGAGTCTGGCGGACACGCCGACACTGGATGAGACTCAGAGCACATGCTCAGCTGCGAAACAGCAAGTGTGCCGGTGCCGTCGGGATGCTGTCTGAGGTATTGAAACACGACGGACCTGCGTTGCTGACTACGCTGCACCACTTAGTGCAACGCGTATGGATTGAGAAGAAGGTGCTTCCTGAACTGAATGATGCCCATATGCTACTACTGTACAAGGGCAAATAGAGCAAGCAATGTTGTACTAATTATCATAGCATCAACTTGCTGAGTTGTGTATGCAAGGTAAATGCCCGAATCCTGCTCAACCGCCTCGTCAGTCAGGTTGTGGAATCTAACGTGGCGTAAGAGCAGTGTGGTTTGCGTTGAGTCGCAGCGCTACAGATATGATGTTTGCGGCTCGTCAGTTGCAGCAGAAGTGTAGAGAACGACACCAGCTTTTGTACTCGCTTTTTGTTGATTTCACCAAGGCATTTGATGCAGTGAACCGTGTGGCATTGTGGCTGGTGGTTGATAAGTTTGGTAGCACGCGTAATTTTGCTAGTTTAATTGAATGTCTGCACAGTGGTATACGGGCGAGGGTGCAGCTGAGTGGAGAGATCTCGGATGACTTTGCAATTATCTATGGTGTGAAGCAAGACTGTGTCTTAGCTCCTGCCCTGTTTAAAATATATCTTCATGCCATGATGTATTGCGTTTTTGATGCGGCTTATGCTTATGGTGTTCGTGTGGAGCACCGTATTGCTGGTGGGTTGCTGAATATCCGTCGTTTTGGTGCGAGAACTCTAGTCTGTGAGACAACTATCCGTATGTTGCCGTTCGCTAACTACTATGCGTTGTTAGAACACAGCGCGGATGAGTTGCGGCACATGACTAGTGCTCTGGCTTCGACAGCGGCCAAATTCGGGATCACCAACAACACAAGTAAAACAGTCCGTCTCTTTCTGTCTTCTCTGGAGGTGCCATCTACAATACTGCCGTAAATCAGCATTGATGCTGCCGTATTGGAAACCACCTCTTTATTCTGCTACTTTGGGAATGTGACATTGACTGACCAGCAGCTTCACAGTGAGCTTCTTATCCGCGTCTCGAAGACAGCGGCGGCATTCGGGAAGCTAGAGTACCGAGTGTGGAATAATCATCAGCTTACAGATGATATAAAGCTGATGGCGTACAAATCCATTGTGTTGTCCGTTCTTCTAAACGGCAGATTAAGTTGGATGATATACTGGGGGGATGCGCAATACCTCGAGCGTTTCCGTTAACAACATTTGCGACGGATTCTGCGCATGGGTTAGTGCGACAAAGTTGCTGCCACAGAATTGTTGCGTCGAACTGAAAAGTATGCAGTAGACTACATACTTTTGCTGAGACATCTGAGCTGGCTCGGTCTTGTGCGCCATATGCATTCGAGGCGGATACCGAAACCACTATCGGATGATCAGCTGAGTACTGGGAAGCGGCATGTAGGAAAACCGAAACTTCATTACCAGGACATGACCAAAGTGGTCCTCTCATGTTCTAATCTGAATTGCAGGTCATGGGAATCGAAGGCGGTGAATCGGCATGCACGGCGCGATCTTATCACGAAGGCAGTTGCCGAGGTTCAGGAGAAAGACCTCATGGATGCGGAAAAGAAACCGCAAGTGCGGGAACCTCAGGCGCCGATAGATTGTACTCCATCGATGTCGAGCGCATTGTGCTGTAGCACATGCGGTCGCGAGTGCCTGAGTCAGGCAGTCCTAGTGAGCGATGAACGAGGTCACTCGGGGCCACCACCGAAAAGGCGACCGGTTCTGCAGGAAGGTGGGCAGAACCAGTGCAGCGTTTTTGGGTACGTTGCATTCGATTTACTAACCACGTGCTTGCATGCTGTGTCTCTTTATTTCAGGTGTTAGTATTGCTGTATTATCTCATTACTGTCTACGTGAACTATCTTCTATTAAATTTCTTACGTCCCTCAAGTTAATTGTAGTTGACTTGGATAACACACGCATTTGTGGCGTTTTCGTATAATATATTTTTTGACGTCTTGAACTTATCTCGGATTTGTTCGTAACTAATTTATTTTATACGCTCATTTAGTGAAGAGTTATGTCACCGTAGCTGTATGCATTGTTCGATTTATTCGTTATCGTCGTTTCAAGTGATTAGCTTTTGCGTGGGATCCCCGTGTGGCTGCGCTTGATGTGTATGCTGATAAGATGCCTACTTGTCTATTACCCACTACCTCATCCATACTGCCTCCAGTAGAGAGTTGGTCGTTCTTGGAGGGGACGGGGTGCACGGCCTTCGTGGTCGTGTTAGGCTAGAAGAGTGGTTCCATGCACTCAGTGTTGAGCGGTGTTGTGTCTACACGTACACTAGTCCCCTGCACGCAGGGTCTTGAACCAGCACGACCAAAGCCCCGAACGAGGAAGCAGAACTCTACTGGTACGCAACACAAACTTCTATTCACGCCAACGGTACATACACTCAGTACATTCAAAACAACCCTGGTATTGATCGCGAACGAACGGGCATCCAATCACAAGCTACGAAGTGCGGTCGTGGTAAGGCCCGCGCGTACGCGCTGTCACACTACTCCCCCTCTTCAGCGGTTGGTTCACTGCGGTGGCCCTCGCTTCAGGACACTGCTTCGGTTGAAGTGCTGAATATAGCTGTCTGGCGTTGACTCGTCGGCCGTCTGCTAACTCATAAGTTCCTGGCCCTAGCGCACGAGTAATTCTGATGGGTCTCTTCAGTGCCGGTTCTCCTTTCCGTGTTTGCCTCTCCTTTATCCTGACCAACGTTCCACGACGCAGCGATGTGGCCCGTTTTTCGTAGGATGACTGATAACCCCGGCGACGTTCCAGTTGGTGGGGGTCGTTGTTTTCTGCAGCCGAAATAGCTGCGTTTAATTTCGTACGCAACGTCCTGCCAAAGATCAGCTCACCTGGCGTGCGATCAGTCGCTCTGTGGTGCGATGTTCGGTGAGTAAACAGAGCCTCCAAAACGGCATCTTCCCACTGCCTGCCGGACAAACGTGCTGTCTGTATAGTTTCCTTTCGCTTGCGATTAGTGCGCTCGACCATGCCGTTGGCAGCTGGGTTGTACGGGACAGTATGTACGTGCTTCACATCACGAAGTTGTAAGAAACGTTTAAACTCATAGTTCGTGAATTGTGGTCCGTTGTCTGTCACAATTTCCTCAGGAAACCCAAATCTAGCAAACAGATGTTTCAGCCACCGTATAACGGTTGAGGTGGTCACATTGCCACACAAATGGATTTCCGGCCACTTACTGTAATAGCACGTGGCAACTAAGCAGTTCCTCTGGTGCTGTGGCACAGAATGAAACGGTCCCATGATGTCAATCGCCAACTTCGACCAAGGTTTCATTGGATAAGGAACAGGTTGGATGGGGGCATCGATCGGTTTGGAGCTCTTGTCGGCCTTCTGACATGCATCGCAAGACCGGACACACGCCTCTGCCATTTTATTCATTTTTGGCCACCAAAAGTATTCTTGAAGTCGGCGCTTCGTCCGTACGATACCCGGATGTCTCTCGTGGGCACATTGGATAATTTTTGATGTCAGTTTCTGTGGAGCTACGAATCGCGATCCTCGCATAAGACAATCATCAACGACCGCTAGCTCATGTCGTAAAACATAAAACGCCCGTAGTTCACCACTCAACTTCGCGTAGCGAGGCCAGCCTTGAGAGAGATAGTGAATGACATCTTGCACATATGAATCACTCCGGTTAGCTTCTTGAAGCTCTTGTTTAGTAACCGCGGAGAGCTCACTTGATTGTAAAGCAGAAATCACGACTTTTACTTCGTCGTCTTCATTCTTGTCAGAATCATCCAATGGGAGACGTGATAAGCTATCTGCCAAACGGTTCTCGGAGCTGGGGTGGAAGATGATTTGAAAATCATAGTTCAGTAACCGCGCATACCAGCGGTTAATCCGTAGTGGCCTGTGACCATTGGTTCCTCGGCTGAGGAGGGTAGTTAGAGCAGCATAATCCGTGCGCAATGTAAATCTCCGACCAAACAGAAACAGGTGCCATTTTTCACAGGCCCATACACAGGCCAGGGCCTCCCTTTCACCTGCGGATTATGAAACGTCAGTAGGGGATAACTTTCTAGAAGCATATGCAATCACTTTTTCCTCACCGTTCTGAATTTGAGACAAAGCCGCTCATAAACCGATGTTTGACGCATCCGTTGAGACGAATGTTGGGCAGTTTTCGTCGAAAATGGCCAGCATTGGGGCGGAGACGAGGCGTCTTTTAATTTCTGCAAAGGTCGACTGCTGCGAAGAGCCCCAATAGAACGTAGCTTTCTCTTTTGTCAGCATTCTCAATGCCTCCGCTATAGTTGCAAAATCGGGCAAATAGCGCAAGTTGTACGAGCATAAACCAAGAAAGTGCTTAACCTCGGATGTATTCTTCGGTACAGGGGCTTCCGTGATAGCTCGAGTATTAGCTGCGCATGGCCTAATTCCATCAGCTGATAAGACGTACCCAAGAAACTCGACATCCGTAGCACAAAATATACACTTTTCCAGGTTTATCCGAAGATCTAGGCTCTCCAATCGCTGCAACACAGCTCGCAGCCTTGAGTTGCGCTCGTCTCTTAATTTCCCGAAAACGCATATATCATCCATGTAAGCGATTTGTCCCGGTAGATCTGCTAGTGAGTGATTCATAAACTTCTACCAAGCTGCTGGAGCGGAGCTAAATCCCATCGGCAAGACTTTGTACTGGAATAGACCACTCGATGTCAGAAATCCGTAAGTGGTCTGGATTCTGGTGTCAATGGCATGTGGAAAAAGGCCTTCCTCAGGTCTAGTTTTGAGAAAAATCGCGCGCCAGTTATCTTGACCAACAACTCGTCAACTGTGGGAAGAACGAATTTTTCGACGACGATCTGACTGTTCAACGCTTTCAAGTCATTGCATATGCGCACAGTACCGTCCTTCTTTAACACCGTGACCATGGGATACACCCATTCGGAACAGTTAACTGGCTCTATCAAATCGTTGGAAATCACCTCTTATATGGCCTTTTCCACCATCGTACGTTTGGCCAATGGAATAGGACGTGGCTGCGAAATCGAAAACGGTTTAGCGTCCTTTTTAAGGCATATCCGATGAGCAGCAGATGGAATCCGGCCAATCGACTCAGCAAATAATTTGGGATATAAGCTTTTAAGTACTGATGTTTTGAGTGTCATGATGCGCATTCGCTCGATGGATGGTGTTATGTTGAGGGCAACCATAGCATTTCGCCCTAGCAAGGCTGGACTGTCTTCGGAGGCAACATACACAGCAACATCAGATGCGACTGAGAGTAAACTGAGTTTCGTCATTATATATCCCCGAATTTGCACACGTGAATTTGTGTACGATTCGAATTTATACGACGTAGGATGTAATGGAATGTCTTGCAGGTAATTGTCGTAAATGCTGGACGGGATACTTGTTATCGGCGATGCCGAGTCTAGCTCCATAGTCACTGGTACAGAAGTGTTAAGCCCATGGAGTGTAACGGTACGTATGTCAGGAGCAGGGAGCTTGGGTTCGAGCGAAGCAATTCGTCGTGTTTCTGGTTGTAATCGTCTTCTGATAGAAAAAACATTCGGTGTAGTCGGTGAGGTGGAAACATCATTTTGTTGGTCAATTAACGCGACTCGACGCGAGCGGCAACATCTGGCGAAGTGGCCCAGTTTACCACAGCTTTTACACTCAGCTGTACGAGCCGGACATGTTTGACAGTCAGCTTTGTGGCGAGAACTCCCACATCTATAGCACGAAACAGTCGAATTCTGAGGTTGACTGGAACCCTTGTGCTGAATCTTACTGACTTCTAGTGTATCACTCGAATTGAATATACTCGAATGTTCAACGGCGGCTTTTATTAGTCTTGCGATCTCTATGGCTCTCTCCTAGGTAAGTTTTGAAGGATCTTTGGAAAGTAGCTTTTCGCGTATACGACTATCCTTTATACCGGTTATCAACTGCAGCGTCAGCATAATACTCTCAAGTTTATTCTTCGGACTGCTAGTGTAGTCACAGGTTTTTACAGACCGAATTAAACGAGCGACATATTGTTCCAGTGGCTCTGCATCTTCTTGCCTCAAACAGCAGAACTTGTAGCATTCAGCGAAAATGTTTGGCCGTGCGCCCCATGACTGATCGAGTACAACCAATGCCTTTGTAAGTGTATCGAATTTCTGCGGATCTAACTCATCGAAATAACGTTGAACTTCATTGCCCAACATGTGACGAAGTAGTTTCAGTTTTTGCTTCTCATCGTAAGTAGTAGTTGCTGGGAGTAGGTCCAAGTAATTCGTGAAAGACGTTCTCCATTGGATCCAATCACTCTCCGTAGGTCTAGTAGCAGGATCGCACCAAAAGGCTTCTGGAGGTAGAAGGTGAAATGCCATTGTAATGGTCCACAGCCCAGACGCCACTGTTGTATCTACACGTGCACTAGTCCCCTGCACGCAGGGTCTTGAACAAGCACGACCAAAGCCCCGAACGAGGAAGCAGAACTCTACTGGTACCCAACACAAACTTCTATTCACGCCAACGGTACATACACTCAGTACATTCAAAACGACCCTGGTATTGATCGCGAACGGACGGACATCCAATCACAAGCTACGAAGTGCGTCGTGGTAAGGCCCGCGCGTACGCGCTGTCACAAGCGGACTACGGTCCAGCCACTGCCTTGTGTGTGATTGATTTCCAAATGCAGCGTGCTTGTGTTTGACTGTGAAGGAGTGTGGATGAAATGTGGCGCCCATCCACATGCCTCCCGGACTTATTCTTTCGGCTTTTCACTGGATATGGCATGTGTGATTGGAGCTGTAGGTGGTACAGCGTCATCAACCCGTGGTCTCTCTGTAGGAGCAAGCGTCCAGCGTCTGGCCACAATGACAGGCAAATCGGAAACCGGATGCCGCCAACCATATTCTGCTCGTGCGTGCTTACTCCAGGTGATGTCAGTCTAATGGATCGAAAATGGTGCCTCAAGCGTTCAGCATAGGACGTAGAATTCAATTCACCGGTGATTCGTGAGTTTGTTATCATCTCGCATGGGAGTTTGAGGTTTATGCCAGAGACAAGTTCGTCTAGACAGCATCCGGTATATTTTTGACGGTATCGCGAATACGAAGAAGAATAGCTGGAAGAGGTTCAGACAATCCAGCATCAGGCGAACAAGCTGTAATGGCGGCTTACTTTTGTCTATGAAACCGTTGACAAGGCCATTGACAGCAAGATGATAGGCAGTCGTCTGGAAGTGAGTACAACCAAGTAATCGACTCAAGTCACGGAAAAGAGTGTAACTGTATTGAGATCCTCTGTCAGTAGTGACAGCGGCTGGCACACCAAAGAATGAAATCCACGATTCAACGCAAGCAAGAGCAACAGTTTCGGCGGAAATATCACCTGAGGGCATCGCATCGGGAAAACGAGTAAAACGATCAACACAAATCAACAGATAAGTGAAACCGTTAGAAGTGGGTAACGGTCCTAGTGCATAAAGATGAATGTTTTTGAATCGGGCTTCGGGGCTTAAAAAATTACCAGGAGTTGGAACGGTGTGTCTGTGAACCATGCTGGTTTGACAACTAAGACAGGTTTTGCTCCATTGTAGGATGTCTATGCGCATATTGGGCCAGATGTAGCGGTTGGTAACTAGTTTGGTGGTAGATCGCATACTGGGGTGCGCTAATCCATGAAGATGGTCAAAGAGAACTCGCCGGTAGGACTGTGGAATAAACAACCTAGGTTTACCGCTGGAAATATCTCAGTAGATTCTTGCTTCAGTATTGAGAACGGGCAGTTGTATGCATTTTAACGTAGCGTTCGATCGAAGCTGTGTTATTTCGCCGTCACTGGTTAGGGCAACAGATATTTCTTCAAGATCGATGGGCGAGCGTGAAATCTGATGGATTTGAGCATGGGATAGCGCGTCGGCAACAAGGTTGTTATGACAATTATTATAGCGAAAGTCAATGCAAACTGGGAAAGATTATCAAGATTTCGAGTCTCACTAGGGGAGTAACTGTCAGAAGTGGCACGAAAGCACACATAAGGGGCTTTTGACCCATCAAGATGACAAAACGTCGACCATCAAGAATGTGACAGAAGTGCTTTACAGCCAGGTACATGGCAAGGAGTTCGCGACGTAACCTGCTGTACCTGGTCTGGGTAGGTTGAAACATCAGTGAGAAGAAAGACAAGGGTTGAATTTCGTTACCAACGAGCTGCTGAAATACGGCATCAGCGGCGGATTCTGAAAAGTCTGTCTTATGAATGAGAGTGACGTTATCGTCCCTTCTGAAGTAAGCAAGTGAATTAGCTTGGCTCGGCATTTTCTTGACGATGTTAAACGCCATTTCGGCTTCTGGAGTGAACGTAACCTTTTTGGGATTGCCTTTGAGCAAATCAGTTAAATATTGAAGAATTACAGCGCAGCCATGTATAAACCGTCCATAGTAGTTAACCATGCTAAGAAAAGGGTGTAGGCTTTTAACGAATTGTGGCAATGGATAATCCAGTATGGCTTGCGTTTTATCAGTCAAGGGACTAATCCCGTTGGCGTCCATTCTGTGACCTAGGAAATCGATGGAAGTTTGGCCAAATAAGCATTTGTCCGGGTTAATGGTGATACCAGGACGGTCGAAACCTTCGAAAACTTTTCGTAGGTGTGTCAAGCGTTCGACGACAGAAGCACTTGAAACTAAAAGCCTATTAACGTAAACAAAGACACATGGTCGTGACCACGGAGAACTTGGTCCATGAAGCGCTGGAGAGATTACGTGGCATTTCGTAGACCGAATGGCATACGGAGCAACTCGTACTAGCCCAAAATGTTGGTCCTTGCCGTTTTTGTGTTATCTTTCGGGGCCATTGGGATTTGCTGATGTGCCCTGACAAGATCAACCTCAGAGACGATTGACCTTCCAGCCAATCCTAACGAAAAATCATGTATATGTTGGATCGTGTGTCTGTCGGGAAATTTGGCGTTATTCAGCGTTCGATGGTCGCCACATGGGCACCAATTACCAGTCTTTTTAAACACAAAGTGTATTTGTGATGTCCAGCAACTGCTTGAAGGACGAATGACCCCGAGCTTGAGCGTATGCCCAAACTCGTTCTTAGCTGCCTGTAGTTTTCCAGGTGTAAGTCGCCGTGGTTTCGCCGTCACGGGTGGACCAGTTGTGACGATGTGAGGTTGCACATATTGCTTTGGTTCCGTCGCGTCATTATTTACTCCGACAAGTGGTGGAAAAAGCTGCAACAATGCGGAATACTTCGAACGATGGGGCACAAGGACTCGAAGTCCGATGGAATCAACTACAATATGCTTGCGGGAAGCAGTTAACGAGGTATTACCATCATGCAACTTTCCACAACGTAGATCTACTACGAGGCCAAATTTGCTACGAAAATTGGGACTGATTATAGGCTATTGTACGTCTGTGATTGTAAAAATGAAAGGAAAGCTACGACGTAGTTAAACTGAGTTTGAGAATTTTCTGGCCATAAATCGCGATCTTTGTCTGTTTAGCAGCTTGTTACGGCACTCCAGCAGGCTGTAGTGAGTGCTTTTCCAAGGAACGGGGTATAATGCTTATCTCCGCGCCGGTGTCAACAAAGCAGTATAGGTTGGTCGTGGCATCCAATGCGTGCAGGCGGCGACTAATAATTTGGTTAGCGGCAGCCGTCGCCATTACTGGCTGGCCTCGTTGTCTCCAATTTGGAGTTAGAGAAAGTCTTGAGGTGAATACACCCTGGATGGCAGTTCCGTGCGGTATCACCAGAGCTAATGGAAGTAACAGTAAGGGTGCGATGGTCGTCTCCTGGAGTTGCTGTGAAGCCAGTTTCTGGAAGGGGATCTTTGGTTTCGTATTCGACCGCAGCTAAGGTGAGAAATACTAAGCTCCAAATTAGAGAGCCTCTCACTAATGGAGTCAAGTGTGGCACTAACTGAAGCTTTTGCAGCGGATGCCCCAGCCACACGATTTACAGCATTTTTAAAGAAACTTTCGGGCACTTTGTCGGCCGCTTCAGTCAGCTTATTCAGTGGAAAGCTATCAGCCAAAACAGCTACAATCGTCGCCGTGTTTGCTGGAAGACACTTAATCCGGAGTTGGCAAATAATAGAATCATCTAAGGTTGATGAACCGACAAGTGATGGCATGTGTCGGAGGAGATGAGACGGTGTACCATCACCAAGCTGGACGCCAGTGAGTAGCTGTTGGGACGTGCTTCGTTGGGTAAAGTAGTGCGTTGTAACATAGATGCATTAAGCTTGGCACTCGCCATAAAATCAAAGATATCGATGACTTCTGGATCCACGTGTGTAGGTAAATGGACATTAACATAAGAAACATCGTAGACTGCGAGGTGATCTTACGGAAACGAAAGATAGCTACCACGTGAATAAAGAAGACACGTGGGTTGGACACTTCGAAGGATGGTAAAGAAAATGCAACGGAATTTTCAGATAAGTGTTTACAAATAGGTTGATCAAGCATCACGAGGAAAAAGCAAAATAACGTGTTACCCACTCCCCCCCAAAAAAATACGGGCTCACCAATTAATGTAGAGGATTGTTAACTATTAAGTTCGGGTCAGGGGGCAAAAGACAAGCTAAGGCAAAAAGAACTCACAATAGAAGAACAATCAAGCACACTTGCGTTATTGTTCTTGTTTCGGTCAAGGTTAGTCCAATACCGACTAGAGATTCGAAGATATGAATCTGACTACTGGAAAGACGTGGCGGCAGCACAAACACAGGCAGCAGCAAATGACACCAGCACTACACGAGCACGATGAAATTGTTATATTCAAACTTTGTGCATTTAAACCATTGGTCCAAAGCGGTCGGTAACTGAGGTGGTAAAACAGTTAAACTAGTGTGTAATCGCAAACGCTACAAAAGCAACTTTCGACAACCAAAGTGATGGAGATATGATGGATCTGTCCGGTTATTTTGATGCCAATTCTGACTAGTTGTGCCTATGACAGACAATCAGAAACTGTGAAACTGACGGTCGCCGTGGAGTGTTTCATCGGCGGTTAAAAGGAGGAAACCGGGAATATTACTGTGATATAGTACTGCGCACCAGCGTATCGGACGATGCTTGGTGTTTGACGAGCGGTGCGCATTGAAAGTTTATTTTAGTTTTTAATTTTAAGGTTTATTTCACTATAGCTTATTTGCTTGGGGCGATTTACTGGGTTGGGTTCTTGTTTTCCCTTTATATAATTTTAGTCCGATTTCGAGGGAGATTCATACTCCTGTATTGGATTCAGTAGTTTTACCACTTTTGTAAAGGTCATATAAGAGTGATGAAATGTACGCACCTATTTATTTAATTTCAGCTCGCACATCTCACCAGGAAACTTAGTTAGCAATTCATAATAGCAACTCGAAATTTCCAAGTTATTTTGAAGGTACCCACGGACGCCGCGGATTTTTTGGATTGCCGTCCAGGATTCCACGTTTGCTTCGGAATTGGTGTTATACATGATGTTTCTGTGTGTATTATCCATCAATATATCTTTTTGGTGTATTTTTCAAGCTGTGCAAATTTGGTGAATGTTCTCTGGCTAAACTGGGTGCTCTCATTGATTGGTTCAACTGCTGTCTGCGTCCGCCAGTTTGGATTTGTTCCACGGTAATCTGCCATCATGACCACCACTCCGATAACCCGAAACGAAGTATTTTGTGCAAATAAAACTTGTGCTAGGATAGGAAAAGAAGGGTTGACTTGCAAACTTGCATTGACCGATATTATTAGAAGTGCGTCAGTCTGTAAAACCGGCATGAAACGTACAACGCGCCAGATCTACTTCGGCTCTGTTCGAAATGTACTATGGTTCTGCTAGTAATATGCGTACTAGCCTTAGTACAAAAGTACGACAGTCTATTCGCCAAAACTGAACGCCGTTTGGATGCAAACATTACTCCCCTCGTGGCGATAACAGAACACCTTGCACCTCATCCATCACCCACAATTACTGCCTTGAAACCAAGGAATAAGACCGGGTGTTCACACGGCAACTCCGTACTCGAAATCTTGGGGACCACGAAACAAGCTGTGTCGCATACCTAGCCCCACCGCCCACATTCTCTTATCTAATGTATCGACTGCTGCAACATTGGTAACGCCTACTCTTCAGATTGGCCGAGGAATTCCAAAGCTCTCTAAAGACCGATCCACCTATGTAACCGTCGCTGCTCAGTATAATCAAAGTGCGACCTAGGTAGCCTCACCCAGCCGCAAAACGAGTCAAGGAGCAGTTGCAACCTGTAGAGACGTCACTAAAGCCCAGGTGAACCGTGCTTCCCACATCACCGAGGATCAAGCGGAATTACGGTGCCTAGATACTTATATTCACCAACGTTCCTGAGTCCAAAGCAAACACCTTAAGACTTAAACAGGTGGATTATTTAAAGAGATGGAGTTTCCGTTGTAATAAAATTGATGTTCAATCCAGTGCGACTAACATAATGCGCATCACTAGATATCCAACCTCGAATCATTATGAGGAGTCTCGGCTAATGTGAGTAACATTGGGATCAATAGATTATGTCGAGATGGTGCTTTTGTCGGCATATCGTCTGCGAACTGAAAACTGTGGAATATGCGTATTTCCGAATGTTCCATGGGGCGAATGTCAGCGAACCAAAAATAATTCAAACGACCACCACAAGGAGCGTGGCAAAAGACTTATTTTCGCTCATGCCGTGCCCGTGCTACTGACAATCAGCGACGCGAAGCCCACACTCATGACCTGGAAGAATGGCTCTGTTGGGATTTGTGGTGACTACAAAATGACGTTGAATCAATCCTCAGTGCTACTCGGGTACCTACTGCCATGCATTGATAAATTGTATGCAACACTAGAAGGTGGTGGGATATTTTCAGACTTGATCTTTGTTATACATACTGAGCGATAGAGCTCACAGGTACTTCGAAGAAGCTGACTACTACGACCATACCTATGGGACGATACCAAAGTATACTCGTTTGCTTGTTGGCATTAATACTGTTCATGAAATCTTCCAACGGACTATTGACGACTTAGTGAAGCACATACCTTTCACTTATGCTCATCTGGATGGAATTCTTTTCTCCGGAGGCTCTGAAAAACAGCGTCTACGCGCAATCGCTCTCGTGCTAAAGCATTTGGAACGAAGCGGATTAGGAAAATCCAAAAGTAAAATTCTTTGTTATTCTGTCTGTTATCTTGGGTACCGGCTTGATAAACACAGGTTACATGAGTTAAAGGAAAAGATGAAACTTATTTTAGTAGGCCTAGAGCCGAAGAACAGTGATAGACTCTGTTCGTTCGTAGGTATACTGTCCTAGTATCTTCTGTTCTTGACGCTACAATCTCCACTGAATGAGCTGCTGCACAAAAATCTAACATGTCATGGGGGTTCCATCTACAGGGATACATCCAAGACAGCAATGCGTGATCTTAATTCGGTACGAACGTTGGTAAAGTAAGATCCCAATAAGCCACTCATCCAACAATGCGACGCGTTCCTTTGAGGGCTCGGTGCTGTCTTACGCCAGTGCATAGACGACGGCTCATTACACCCTATAGCATTTGCATTGCGCACCTTACAAACAACAGAGAACAACTACTCACAAATGGATACACAAGCCTTGGTTGTAATCCTGGGGGTACAGACGTTTTCCCATTACCTTTGGGGAAAATTCCTCGAGGTGCACACGATCACAAAACGGTACTATCGTCATTGAATGAAACTGAAGACATTCAAGTGGTAACCTCACCAAGAATGTAGTGATGGACGATATCCTCAAGTATTTACCGTTACAATATTATTTACCTTACGCGCATCAGCAACCGCACAGCCAAGGCCCTAAGCAACCTACCAATAACTAAAACTGCGCCTGAACACGATATTCCGTTTGGACTGGTCAACTTACTGCAACATTCAGACATAACACTGACACGAAGTGCTACAAACCGTCAATGGATGTACCCAAGAATAACAATGGCAAAGCGTTTTTAACGGTAGGTCGGCCCTCTGAAGGAACAGTTGACTTACATCCGTTCATAAGTCTTAAGAACATGTTGTACCTATTCGACGGCTGGTATCTCCTATTACGTTACGTTCACATACCCTCAGGGAACTACATGATGTTCATCCAAGTGTGGCAAGTATGCGGGCATAGAAAGCATACATTCCGCGGGTCAAACAGACACCAGTGTCTGTTGATTTCAAATCATTACGCTTTCAAAAGCATCGCTTTTGTATGGGTTTTGAAAGGTTTGACAGGATGTCGGTTGTTGCGTCTGTTAGAAATCTTCTATTTTAAGCAACATACATGGCAGGTCAAGGTATACAGCGCTTTATGGCGGTAGGTAATGATCTATTTTCAACTCGCCTAATGGTTCAAGAAAAAGGAGCACGGATTTCAGACAACTTGCGCTGATACACCTTGGTGTTATCGTGTCACTTCATGAATCTCAGATCTCAGAATGGAAAAACTCTGCGAAGAAAATGCAGGGTGTCCGTAAAGTCTGGACGAAGGATAGTTGCTATTTTTTACTAAATAAAACTGCAATATAAATTAGTAACAGAATTTTTGTCTCTATAGATTAAACACGGCTTTGCCAAAGGAAGAATGAGTTGAGATGGTAAAGAATGAGTAAATCGTTAGCTGTACGCCGTAACGGCGCCTCGCTGCCGCGCGATCACGTCGCGCGTGGGCTGAGTATACCGCGAGGACACCCGCCCCTACGCTGATTCGAATCGGTGATATTATGATTGCAGCCAGACGTGCAGACCACTCGGTCACCGACCGAAGATGGTCTTATAGAAAGATAATTAATGAATTTAAGTTAATGTATTCGAGGAGTATTCCAAATGGTTCTTCGGTGGTGGAGATGGTGATTAAGAGATTTAGGGAAACAGTTAGCAACGTGGAATAACCATGTTCTGGGCGACGCAGTGCATTAGACAAAACGAAAGACACTGTTGTGTCCAATGTGTACTGAAGTCTTAAAAAACAATTCACGGGACATCAATTGAATTTATCATTCCGAGATCAACCGTCGAGCAAATTTTAAAACGTTGAAATTTTCATGCATACAAGTTACAACTCTTGCATGACTTTACAGAGGACAACCCTGATAGAAGAATTAAGATTTGTTTGTCTGGTTTTCTAAACAAACTGGTTGAAAACATTCATTACATAGAGAAGGAGGTTCTGTTTAGCGATAAAGCTTTCTTTTGATGTGAATGATAAGGTTAACGTACGAAAGGTTAACTGTTGGTCACAACAAAATCTGCATTTTGATGACTCTTTCAATCAACGTGGAGCAAAAGATGTTAACGATTCGTGTGGTTTATAGAAAACTTATATATTTGGATCAAGCTTTACGGTGATCGCTTAACTAATAACACTTAACTTGCTATGCTGAAGCATCAGTTAATGTCAAAGTTGAAAGTCTTGCTGATTTACTTCCTGAGTGGTTCGAACAGGATGGCGCAACCGTTCGTTTTTTACCACGAATGTAGGAGCTTGCTTGAATCACCATTTCCCCAATTGGGTTGAAGAACATGGTTATGTGGAGTGGTCTCCCCGTTCACTAGACCTTAATCGTTTCGATTCCTTTTTCAGGGACATTTTAAAGGCAAAAGTGTACCCATGAGATTGGTAGGTAAATTCTAGTAACAGTAGGTCTTTGACCCAAAAGCACAATTTGATATGGTTAAATCAAAGGTAGAAATTTCGTACAATAAAGGAAGTTCAGATGCAATCCAAAACATCTTATGCAGTAAGAAAGTAGTGATTTTCCAAAAGCGCCAAATGCCTGGTTGGATAATGATGCGTTTAAATGACTCCATAGCCATAGAACGTCCACCGACTGCAGATGACGGTATGGCCGTAATGACTGTCACTAACGCACGTGAACATCACAAGTGAGAGCTGTCTATATGATTGCTGTACATCAAAGTTGCATAGAGAAACACTGGCTTGTAGGTTTAGCAACATTTGTGCATGTGTCGGATCCAAAGAATGAAGCTGATCAGGAGCTTGTCGAGTTCAATAAGACAACATGATGTGACATCACTAGAAAATACAGGGGAATTGTACCGTGCGGAACTTTGCATGCTCTGGGCATTACGACGCAGTTTCTCCACATGTTCCGTAGGAACCGTCCCTCGCCTATTTACCTCGCTCACTAGGTCAATCCTTGAATACGGCGCCCTAGCTTATCATCCGATAACCCAGTAAGAAACTGAAAAGATGGAAAATACAACATTTCGCAACTAGAATGATACCGATTCTACGAAAGCTTCCGTATGAAAAACGTTATGAAAGGCTCGGACTCTACACACCATCCTACCGCGGAGTAAGAATTGACCATATTATGACTCATCGATTACTACACTTGAATCACTTCCCCATACTGCGGCCAATATTTCACCTGCGGGAACCCTGTAGCACTCGAGGACACCGTTACATACTCAGGCTCCGCTGCATGAACAAAGCATCACACCAGCTTTGTACCGAACGAAGAATCGTAAACTTATGGAATACACTACCAGAAGCATTAATAGAAGCCGATGCTGTGCAGCTTTTAAAACACGTGCCGACGATTATTTCGGAAACCTGTGCTTTGGTAAAACTGTGTACATACAATGCAAACAAGTATATTGTATACCCGGAAATAATGAGACTAATACGAATTCCTAAGCGAACAATACTAAACGATTAACTGACCAAACACTACCGCTGACAATTCACAAGTAAATGTTTTTGAGTAATCATAATTCGACAGAGATGTACAGAAAACATTCTACCCGATCTTGTATACAGTTTTAGTCTCAATCTCATACGGGATTAGAACACTACCAGATCTTGCTTGTGCAGGCAGTGAACTCGACCAAACTCCACAGCCACGAGAATATAATGGACGGAGTGGAGTTGTCAGACATATGATATGCCGTACTAAACCAGCCGGTCGGCCCCAGACATAGCTTGAGATTTCGGACCCAGGATTTGCTTTCAGTAACCCATTATAATCTTCGCATAAATATCAGGCTTTCGTGTTGATTTAAAAGTGGCGTGCACGGGTGAGTGCAACTTTTATAGCATCGGAATCCGCTGATTGCTTTGCATGAAAGTAACCCACCCACTGTGAAGGTATCGTTTATCGTTTTTTTATTAGGCGCGTGGTTTCTGAGTATAAGCTTATTGAAGAACTATCGATCCTCTTACACTGTTTACTGGGTGAAGATCTGTTACGGATTTGAGCAGGCATGGTCGCGTTAGCTTAGACGAGAGTTACGACCCAACTGAGCAGGGACCCTAGTCACACACGTATTCGGATGGTATGCGGAGTCCTCGTAAACGGACGATGCCACGCACACGACCGGGGAACTCAGACGCGTGAGGCTTATACGAACGCGGAACACACAACTATATACCATTTTACGGGCATTTTAACGCATTGTACCAGGCTTTTAACGCGACACGTTTTCGAAATTGCGTGCAGTACTTTCAAGTTTGCAAGGCTAAGAACGCTGTTTTGGCGTCGTTGACACTCTTATTGGTCATGGGACGTTAGCCAATGGGACACCGGGTGGAAAACCCCAGCATAGGTGACAGACAGTCCAATGAAAGTGGTCGAGCACCACGTTCTGTTCTATTTTGGTGCCTGTCTGAAGGAAACCTCGTTGATTGGTCTCCAAACTGAAACCGTCCAATGGGAAACTTGTGATGGCTGTCTAAGGAGGAGATCCTGTCTACCACATGATGCGAAGTTTAAGCCGTAACCAGTGTGGATAGACATACTAACCAGCACATGAAGCGGTGTATACTTAGTGATCGCTAGCGGCTACCTTCTCTTGGCCTTTTCAGCGGCCTAACCATGGCGGTGTAGACAGGCAATCTTCTAACTGATATTCCGCAATTCAACAATGGCTGCGAGGCGGTTCGACAATTTCGTGCGATTGTTATTGCGACGCTTATGAGGGAAATTGTTCCAATTGAAGTTACCAGAACAACCTGCAGCTGAACAAAGAAAGTTCTGTATTTGCTTACTTTTATCACAGATGATGACTAAACACAAAGTAAGAGGATTTCAAGTGTGGCGGTGTCACGACGTTAGTGAGTGTTCGTTTGTCGCCACACATATGGGCAAATTTGTTAACCAGTTATGGCCTTAGTGTTTGCATGTATGGCGTTAAGTAATGGTCATAGGAAACTATGTACTCATAGGATATGTAGTCTTTACTCCCGTACGGTCACCAATAAGTCTTGAAACCCTTTGATAAGTGGCTATCCAAATAGCACCATTAGAAGCACAGTTTTAGGGAGTCGCCTGTACCGGGAGCCCGGATAACAATTCGAAAAGACAGATCGACTTGCAGGGAAAATATTATTGGTACAGTAAAAGATTCCCGGTTATCCAGCTATAAAGTAACGACACCGTTGACGCTCCAGCTAGGGAAACGGAGCATGCACAGCACACAGGGCAGCCGCGAGTTGCAACAGGAACGAGCGCCAAGCAAAAATGGCGATGAGCAAGTCAAGCATTCGAACTCAGCAATCAGTTCCAAAAACCACACCGATTGGCTGGATGTACAATGAAATAATTTTAGTTAGAATTTTACACAGGCGAAACGATGAATCTCCAGACTGCTACATAGCCCTCTCCCAGGACTGTGTAAGCAGTCCTTCGATCTACGTGTGGACTATCTGTCGCGGGCCAGCTTTCTGCGAGACCAGGTTGCGAAACCTGATGCAGCCGCTGGGGGAGAACCATGCGATCGGACCCTAGCGGCCTCCCACCCGTGTCCTCCCTACGGTGTCGAAACGGTAAAAACTGTTTGTGGGGGGACAGTTAGTAAAGTTCACGTATGTGGTGGAGCAGGAAGTTCGTTCCACTTCCAGTTGACGTGCGCAGATCCAGCTAAAAGTGGAACCGAGGTGCAACCAATCGGAGGCGTATATGGAAAGCAAAATGAAAGAGCAACGTAAATGCATAGCAATACGCAAAAGGGTGCAAAGCGAAAAACGTGCAAAGCTGCTTTCGGGTTTTCAAAAAGTTTTGCTCTTTTTTTGGTAATTTCAAAACATCTTGGTCTACTTTTGTGGATTTTCGAAAACGTTTGGTAAAAGCAGATTTCAGAGGCACGCTCCATGTAAAATAGTAAGTGCTAACGAAGTCCGATAAACAAACTGGAGGTTTGAGCTTCCCACCGTGTCGATTGATAGTAGGGCTAGTGGGAGTGCTGTCGGTTGAGGTTATCGGTTCTGCTGGAGCGAACTGACTCATCTGAGGTTGCAGTGCAAGCTGATGGCGCAGGCTGTGAAGGTGCTTGTTGCACCGACGAGTCAGACTTGTCGATGAATACTGGCTTGAGTCGATCGACGTTGATCGTTTCAGTCTTACCATGATAGTCAATGGTAAACGTCTTGTCGCTTCTGCGTATGAGACGGTACGGACCAGAGTACGGAGGTTGAAGTGGTCGGCGTACGCTGTCAGTGCGAACGAACACATGCGTGCAAGTAGTTAAGCGTTCGTCCACGTTGGTACGCAAGCTCTGTGCTCTGGGTTGCACAGGCTGAAGCTGTCGCATATGATGAGATAGGCGAGCTGCGTAGTCGCCATAGTCGAAGGTTGTTAACGCTTTTGGTGAGACGCGTTCACCAGGTAGGCGTTGTGGACATCCAAAGACTAGCGACAATGGAGTGGCGGGCAAAGCCGCGTTAATCGTGTTCTTTATGCCTAAGAGAATGAGCGGAAGTGCTTCGTGCCAGGATGTGCTAGATTGGGCACACAGTGAGGTTTTGAGTGGTCGATGGAAGCTTTCCACCACCTCATTAGCTGCAGGGTGGTATGCGGTGGTTCGATTATGTTGGCAAGCAAGAACGTTGAGCAGTTTGCTGAAGGCTCCGTCAAAGTGTGATCCTCTGTCAGTGATGACTACGCTTTGGCAACCTAATTGAGCTACCCAGCGTTCTAGGAAAGTTTGCACAACTGTCTCAGATGAGAAGTTGACTATCGGAATCGTTTCTGGCCAACGCGTGAATCGGTCGACACAATTTAGCAGGTACACGTGGCCTTTGCATGGAGGTAAAGATTCGACCAGGTCGACATGTACGTGTGCAAAACGAGATTCAGAAGCTGGAAAGACGCCGAGTGGGCTTATGATGTGTCTGTATACCTTGGCGCGCTGACACTCTAAGCATGCACGTGCCCAAAGGCGGACATCGTGATTGACGTTGAACCATACAAAGCGTTCAGTTACTAGCTTCTGCGAAGCACGTATGCCGGGATGAGCCAAGTTGTGTTAAGCGTTGAAAGCTAGTCGACGAATCGAAGTAGGAACTACGGGTCGAGGAGAAGTTTGTGAGACGTCATAAAGAATGGTCACCTCAGATGAAGCTAGTGGAACTTCGCGTAGTTTCAACGAGGTGTTGCGTCGTAGCTTGTCTATGTCTGGATTAGCTTGTTGAGCAGCAGCCATAGCGGCTAGATCAATGTTGGTGCCAAGCGATAAGCTGATCTGCTGAATGCGTGGAAGCGCATCCGCGACGGGATTGAGAGCACCTGAGACATGTCGTACGTCTGTCGTAAACTGAGAAATGTAGTCTAGGTGTCTAATTTCCCGCGGAGAATACTTGTCCGTTGCGCCATTGATTGTGTAGGTCAATGGCTTGTGGTCAGTGAACACTTTAAAATGTCGATCTTCGAGATAGTGACGGAAATGTTTGATACCTAGGTAAATAGCTAACAGTTCCCTACAGAAGATGCTGGAACGCCATTCGGCAGGTTGCAAACGCTTCGAGAAGAAACCTAGTGGTATCCGTCGATGGTCGATGAGTTGTTGAAGAACTGCACCGACAACAATGTCGGATGCGTCAGTTGTCAGGGAGAGTGGGGCAGATGTGTCTAGATGGGCGAGAAGCGCTATGTTGGAGATAGCGTATTTGGGATTCTCAAAAGACAGTTTAGCGTCTTCTGCAAAATGAAAAGACTATTTTTTACGACGGAGCAAGTCAGTCATTGGTTGAACAATGCTCGCGCATTTAAGAATAAAGCGTCTATAATAGTTGACCAGGCCAAGGAATCGGCGTACCTGTTAGAACGAACTGGAAGCAGGATAGTCCTTCAGTGCCTGGATTTTGTCTGGCAGAGCTTCGATACCAGAGGCGGATATGCCGGGGCCAAGAAAGTCGATAGGGCTTTGTCAAGCTCGCATTTATCGGGGTTGACGGTAACCCCATGCTGTGTTAAGCGTTGAAATAGAGCGTCGAGGTGATGGAGATGTTCATCGTCAGAAGAGCTGGCGATGAGAATATCATCTAGATAAGAATAAACGCCTTCGAGTCCTCGCTTTACCTCATGAATGAAATGCTGAAAAGTTTGGGCAGCGTTGATGAGGCCGAAAGGCATTCTGAGGTACTCGAATAGGCCGAATGGCGTGATGTTTGCTGTTTTAGCAATGTCGTCTGGAGCGACAAGTATCTGATGATAAGCACGAACTAGGTCGACTTTGCTAAAGATAGACTTACCAGCTAGAGCTGAGGTAAAGTCGTGCATGTGCGGAATGGGGTATTTATCCGGGACGGTAACTTTGTTAAGTGCCCTGTAGTCATCACAGGGGCGCCAGTCACCGGATTTCTTCGGTACCATGTGTAACGCTGATGCCCATGGACTTTTGGACGAGCGGATGATTCCCAGTTCGAGCATTTGTTCGAATTCCGCCTTAGCAGCTTTGAACTTGTCCGGGGCTAGTCTGCAAGGGCGGGCCGAAACAGGTGGGCCCTTAGTGCAGATGTGATGCATGACGTTTGAGGTCACAGGAGGCAGGTCGTTCAGGACGCGAACGAGTTTAGGATGCTTGTTGAAAAGTTGTATAAAAGGTTGTGAAGCTTGAGGTAGGACACGAATGGGACTGATAGCAACAACGTTGGAGCTAGTCCCAATAATACTGAGCTGTGTCCTAGAGTTGATAAGCTTCTTCCTTTTAGCGTCAACGATGAGGTCGAAGCGTTGAAGAAAGTCTATGTATGTGATGGTGAAAGACACGGCAGCGATTATGAAAGGCCAGCGAAAGGTTCGTCGGAGGCCTAAATTAGCGTTAGCAGCCTTTCGCCGAAAGTTGCGATTGGTGCGCCATTGACGGCACGCAGCTTGGTCGGCGATAGTGAGACGACCTCTTCTGGGCTACGGGGTAGAACGCTAACTTCAGCTCCTGTGTCCACTAGAACCTCGGTGCCGGAAGTTAAATCCCTAACGCGGATGAGTCGACTTTGGTGTCGGCCGTTCGCCTCCGTCGCCGTTACGGACGGCCGAGGTCTCCCTGCTTCTCGGCGAAGTTGCAAGGGTTGACACATTTATAAGCTGCGGTACCAAAACGCTGATGGTACCAACAGCTACCCTGCATGTTGCTAGACTTAGAACGTTTTAAGGGCGATTTTGAGCGGCTACGACGACGACGGTTCATAGTAAGCTGTTGAACCTGGCGACTAAGTGTCGCAACTTGTGTTTGCAGGGCTTCTGTAGTTGACTGTAAGCCAGTGACAGAAGTGCCCTGGGACGCGACGGCATTGATCTCGCTGGCGTCGGCTTGTGGCTGTGATCGCCCAATAACTCGATCCGCTAAATCTGCTAGTTGAGTGAACGAAAGGGAGCTCACTGTAGCGAGAATCTCTTGCGTGTTTTCCGGTAGCTGTTGTAGTCATAGATCGTGAAGTAGTCTCGTCCATGGTTGAGGGACCAAGGAGTTGCTGCATCTTTTGTAGCATGATTGAGGGCAGTTTGTTGCCCAGCTGCAAATCCCTGAAAAGCTGCTGGAGGCGAACTTTCTCAGAAGGCATAACACACTTAATCGTGGCCTCTTTGAGAACCTCATAGCGGTTTTTGGTCTAAGAAATGATAACGTCACGAACCTGCATTGATATCTCCTTGGGGAGATAGGACAGGAGCTTGCTATACTTCGCGTAGTCGGAAGTGATTCTGTGGTTGTAGACCTCAGCATCAAGAATAGCGAACCACAAAAAGGATCCAAGTCCCAAAAAGTTGGCACAGAGAGATAAAACGCTTAGCAGAGACTCTAACATAAAGTCTACAGATTCCATGGCATAAAAGAAAGACGCAAAAAACAGGCTACCGTATGCAACCATATTCCGGAAAATATAACAAAATATACTGATCTAGCTCCCCGGAGAAAAGATCGAAATATCCGGCGCTGAGATTGTTCCGGAGTCGGGGTCAACAATTTAGAGAGTCGCCTGTACCGGGAGCCCGGATAGCAATTCGAAAAGACAGATCGACTTGCAGGGAAAATCTTATTGGTACAGTAAAAGATTCCCGGTTATCCAGCTATAAAGTAACGACACCGTTGACTCTCCAGCTAGGGAAACGGAGCATGCACAGCACACAGGGCAGCCGCGAGTTGCAACAGAAACGAGCGCCAAGCAAAAATGGCGATGAGCAAGTCAAGCATTCGAACTCAGCAATCAGTTCCAAAAACCACACCGATTGGCTGGATGTACAATGAAATAATTTTAGTTAGAATTTTACACAGGCGAAACGGGGAATCCCCAGACAGCTACACGGTCAATGTAGATGGATCCTCCCTATTACGTCAATGGACTGGAATGCTATCCTCATGAAGTCGGCACTACTCAACAAAGAAACACCTAAAGAGGCTACAAGGACTACGGTATTTATATAGGCCATATCGTCCTGCTAGAAAAATCGCAAAGCTGATAATCAGTGGCGACGCACACATTTTACTCTGGTAATTCATGTGAGTACTTGAAACAGACATACACTGTTGTCTCACCAACGGGCGTTCTTACAATGTTTTTGCAATCATTTACAATGGCAACCGCGCCAACTAATCCTGCTATGGACCACTATTTCTGCTAGTCTTAGAAGCAGTCATGTGTGGACGCCGTGACACATGTTGTTATCGACTTGGCAACTACACGGAAACATTTTGTCATTGGAAAGTAAGTAATGCTGGAGGCATTGTTGAAGGAGGAAAATTGCTCCAAACTCTATGCTTACTATGCGTATGCAGTGCTCGTTGGCAGATCATATCAGGGCCGTAGGGTCACTTAGTATTTCGAGCTTATCAATCACTTGGACCCGAAGAGTAAATATCATGTTGAAACGCAGGATTGACATGCATCTTACGACCTTAACATAACGGCAGGTCTGTGGGTCCTGAAGCGGTTACTGATTACCGAAGTGGCCCACAGGTGTGGAGACGAACGAGCACTCACTAATGTCGTGTCACCGCCACACTAAGAACCCTGTTCTTTGGAACAATGGCTGCAGATTTACTGATGGTCTTACCTACCCAGCGAACTTAACCTACGTATACAATGTGCCGACTACATAAGCAGTACGTAGCTACACTAATCACATGAGTGGAAGACCAACTGTAATCACACAGCACAGGAACCTTGTAGCTGCAATGGTTTTAACATTTTGTTTGCGAACAAGTACTGGATTTACCCCCTTCGTACGAATTACTCTATTGTTTTTGATTACCTTACACTTCTTTAACAATCAAATGCATTTCCTAAACGAAATCGCTCGCCTATCAATTCTCCAGATTGCTCGCAGTGGCACAATTACACTATGCATACCGTATCACGTGTGGCCAGATAGGCAAGCGAGCAAGGAAGGCAACCGTGCGATCAACCCGTAAGCCTTCAAAGCTTCTCTTCCAACAGCCTACAAGGGTTGCAACCTCAACAAAAGCTTCCAATCCGCTTCTTATTACCAGTCACTTAGATGGCATCTCGTTCTCTTGGTATTGAAACCTTACGCCAGATTGGCAGCATGACGAATCACGTATTACGTCTCCGACTTGCTTGTCACCCTCGATACGACAACGAAACCTCAGGTGAACCAGTACTATCGATCGCTTCCGTTGCTAGTTCACCCGTTCGTTCACACTCGTAGCCGAGTAAACTCGTGTGGTCTGGACAACATTGGTCCGCTGCGCATTACGGGATGCACTTTGGGGTCGAGCCTGCGGCCACACCGAAGGGAAGACTGACAAGTGTGACGCTGTGTGTGCGTGCAGTCGTATGGACGCTTTCGGTCATGTCGATTAGACGGTCTGACTTGAGAGAGAACGCCTCGGCTCTCCTTCAGGCGTGCGTTGGTGCGGCACGGAATGTGCTGGTACCTTTAAACAAGAGCACATTTTGGAGCGATTGTTTCGTTTATAACTAATTGCAGGCCGGTAGTAGGCTTGCAAATTCGCTGTACAATTGGCTCCGCTTGTCGGTCGCCTATCTGTTGATCGCAATAGGTCTACCTGCACACTTCTATGGTCCCGAGGGTGATCAGCCAATGGGAAACATAATACGTGATTGGTCATGCTGCCAATCTGGCGTAAGCAAGTCTCGCTACCATCATAGCGAGATGACATCTAGGTGAGTGGTAATAAGAAGCGGATTGGCAGCTTTGGTTGATGCTGCAACCCTTGCAGGCTGTTGGAGGAGAAGATTTGAAGGCTTACGGGTTGACTACAAGGTCGCTTTCCTTGCTCGCTTGCCTGTCTGGCCACATGTGATACGGTCTGCAGTGTAGTTGTGCCACTCCTAGCAATCTGGAGAATCGATAGGTGTGCGATTTCGTTTAGGATAGACCTGTGATTGTTAAGGCAATGTGAGATAATCAGAAACAATGCAGTACTTCTTCTGTTTGAGGTGGTAGGGTGGAGCCTGGGATACTAGTCGGTAATCAATGACAATGAACAATGAACAATGATTTATAACGGGTAAAAAAGCAGGTGCTTGACATGTCCCGTAGGGTGTATAGCGTGACAAAAAGTTAGCGAAGGGATAATGGAGTCTTCAGTTCGGGCGCTTACAGATGTAACTGCACTGTCGTATAAAGGGAGTTTGAAATGAGAATGTACGCACACAAAGCAACAGGGGAGTGGTTATTGTTCACATCATAGGCGAGAAAAATAAAAAAGATAGCAAGGACAACACTTACTCGTGTGCAAATATCTTGGGTCGACAGGATACAGAAATCCAGATTCTGTAGTAGTAGCGTTTATCAAATTTCGTGCAAGGCGTTTGGAATGACTCATTCTCGAGTAGGGTTATGGCACTATACCCTGTCTGTTGTGCATTAGTGCCAGCATCTGGTGGTCATGAGCACGTAGTGTAAATGTGACAGGGTATCGTCAAGGCGTTTTTGAAAAGGGATAGGGTGGGTGCATTAATTACATGTTCCGGGAGGGCTTTCCAAGGCTGTGCCACTCGAAGGGAGAAATAGTTTCGCCGACATTCCAGGCGGCTGTACTGCGTGACAAACTTAAACTGGTGACCTCTTAGCGAGGTGTTTTGACTGAGCATTAGAAGGGAATGGCATGGGTGGTTGGGGTCTCTCAGGATTAGGTACACCATTATGAGATCGCCCCTTAGACGCCGATAACGTCCACTGTATATTTTGAGGGTCTTCAGCCTGAGTGGGTAGGGGAGGCCGGTCAAACCTCTGACGCTCTTCGTTGCCCTACGTTGTGCAGTATCGAGCGCGGTGAGATGGTGCTTGAGCCAGGGTTGCCACGCTTGAATAGCGTATTCCGCGTGCGGCCTCACGTACGCACTAAGCATTTTTGGAAAGATCGTAGGGTCAAACTTCCCGAAGGCTCTGCGAAGAAGGCCGAGGTACTGGTTCGCTTTCTTAGCTGCCTTTTCAGTCTGCCTCGAACAACCGAGGTCATCTTGAACTATCACACCGAGATCGCACTCGTGAGAAGCCCGCTGTAGTATTTGTGGTCCTAGGCGGTAGTTGTGTGTACTCTTGTGCCGTATACTGAGAACTTTACACTTGGTGACGTTGAAATGCAGCATGTTCTCAATGGATCATGTGTACGCTTTGTCCAGGTCCTCCTGTAAGAATGTGTGATCCTCCACTGCAGCTATAGTGGCCATACCTTTAGGTCATCAGCAAATAGCAAACAGTTAGAAGATAGCACACGCGCGAGATCATTTATGAAGACCAGGAACAGGCGGGTTCCAAGTACCGAGCCTTGAGGTACGCCGCACTGAACTTCGATGGATTCTGATAGGTTGCTTCTAATCCTCACATTCAGGTGACGTTGCAGGAGAAAGTCTCCTATCCAGCCCAGAACAGGATCACCGATTCCATATTTCTGGAGTTTGTGGAGGAGAATGCGATGGTCTATGCGGTCGAATGCCTTTGAGAAATCCAAGTAGGCCGCGTCGACTCCTACACCAGCGTCCACGGATTCCGTCCAGCTTGCACGAGCAATCAAGAGATTAGTTGTACAGGAGTGATTTCTGCGAAATCCATGCTGTTCTGGAACGGGAATTTTGTTGTTCTCCAGGTACCCCCATTAAAGCCTCAGCTACAATGGACTCCATAACCTTGGAGATCACAGGCAATAGGGTTATCGGACGGTAGTTTGCTGGTTCAGCACGGCTACACTTTTGTAGATAGGCGTGATGATTCCGTGCTTCCACATCGTGAGGACGTGCATCGCGTTCAGACATCGTTGAAAGAAAATTGCTAATGGTCTTGTCAAACTCATGGCTGCAACTTTCAACGCCTTCGGTCGAATGCCGTCCGCACTCGAAGAGCTGAACTCGCGCAGAGACATCAGCCTCTTCAGTACAGCTGCGGAGGTGAACGACATGTGAGTAAGTCCTGATGGCGACGTTATCTGCTTAGGCAGGATGTATGGTGATTGCGCGCTTTGGAAAGTACGGCCAGCTTGTTGTCCAAGGACGTTGGCTGCCTCTTGTGCGGTTTGGGCTAACCCACATGCTGTGTGCAGGGCAGGAATACCGCGCTTAACGCGGCGCAAATTGTTTACGTGTCTGTATAGCAGTTTGGGATTGGAGCTAAACTTTTGCGCTGGACTTTGTTGGTTCTTAAGTTTATCCTCTCGAACGAGTTTGACACAGTGGTTCCTGTGTATTGTGTAGACATCCCAGGTATGCTCGTTCGGGGAGGCCATATAGGTGTGTCATGCCAAGTCCCTTAAAGCCATGCGCTTACGTGTCCTGCTCCTTACGAAAGACTTCATCCTTTTGGTCCGCTAGCGTTTGGTTTCAGATGTCCTTGTCACGAGCTTGGTGAATATGTTGACGAATTCACCGCAGGCCACCTCAGGCGTTAATTCAGCTAAGAACGACCAGCTGGTTGCATCAATTAGGTCGGACAGGTCTTCATAGTTGGTTACGACACGACATTCCTCGGCATGCTCTTTAGGATAATCCGCGTAGCACATGTAATGAAACAATAGCGTCGCATGATCACTGCGGCCCAAAGGAGTATCGGTTATCACTCTCTCGACCATTAATTCTTCATTGGTGAATATTCTGTCCAAAATGGATGGCCTGTCAGGACCCCTGAATCTGGTGGGCGTAGTGACGTGGTCATAAAGAGAGTAGCCTGAAACCAGATTTTGCAAATCAGCTTTGAATTGCTCTCCTGGTGTGGCCTGGGATTCGACGGCGTGTAAGTTGAAGTCACCGGTGACTAGAATGTGACTGTACTTTCTGTTTATCACTTGCCTCAACGCAGCCATCAAATTGCAGTCCATCTCAGGAGTAGACGATGGTGGGCGGTAGACAACAACCAATAGGCCAAGATCGTTCCCTTTCAGCCGGAAATTACACCAAATGGCGTCAGGTACATCGGTTTCCGTAGCGTTTATGCGTTCGCATTGCATGTTGTTACGAAAATAAAGGGCTACCCCACCACCTTTGCTGGTTGCATCCTTCCGGACAACGGACATGCCCGTTAGTGCAATTTCAGCATCGGTTATCTTGCAGTGCAACCACGTTTCGGTGACAGCGATGAGGTCCCAAGCTGCAGACGCGTGTCGAAGTTTTAATTCAGCTAATTTGCTGAGTAGACCTTGGGCATTTGTGTACATGCATGAGGGATTCTCGGAGACCAAGAGTGTGTTAGATTGGATGGATGAAGCAAATGAGTTTACGCCGACCATTAAAGGGTTGGCGACTAATTGTTTTTTGGATGGGTTGCATACTCTCGAGAAGTATTTGATATATAAGCAGATATCATATGCCCCGAATCCCGGTGTTTGCTCGTTCTCTGCTGTGCCCCTCCGGATAGTGCGGCTACTCTTGAAACCGTCCCCGAATCGGGTCCTGCAGTTGACGTTTTCACTAAGAGTTGTGCCGCTACTGACAGGTAAGAGACGTGTCAAATAAGGGACCGGATAGAACTTGGAGGTGACTGAACCCAATGTATATACTGCAGTCTACAAAAATAGAAAGCGATTCGACCAGAGTGAGAAACGGTGCAGCAAGATACTCCCCAAAATGCTTTGTGTCAATGGATGTGCAGTCAGTAAAACAAGTAGACGTTTTGAAGGTTAAAACAACCGTAAAATCCAATGTTGCAAAATACGAAAAGGGCGTGTTTTCCGGTACACAACAAAGACCTCCCCCTAGAAGGCTGAAGGACGGAAGCCTTCGAAGGAGCTGTTAGTGGGAGAAAACGGAAGGTGAGGATGGGTGCGTACGGTTGCAAGGTCTTGAGCAAGAACTTCCAAAGTGGGGTGTGTAGCAGAGTTCTTTGGGTCCAGGCTTTATGAAGTTATTATTTATCATGCTCTTGTGGACCAGAGGGCATCATCGGTGGGCCGTCGGACTGCAAAAACTGGCTTGTCCAGAAATTTGGCCGACAGGACCTTCCCTTTGCTGCAGACCAGGCGGTGCGATTGGGATGTGTCACATCCACACCGCATTCCAGTGCACGGTCCTCGTCCCACGAAGAACTCCAGGTGTGCCGCGAAGAAATCCTGGCGATCTCATCAGCCATGCCTAGCTAGGCGTTTGGGGACCAACCCGTTTGTGGCTGTCTGCGGCCGAGGGCGACTGACTGTTCCTTGGGTGAGGAAGGGGGCCTTGGGTCAACTGGCGGGTCACTCGGGGGTTGCGTTGAACCGGTTGGCGAGTCACTCAAACGGTTTCCCTGACAGTTCCGGCGGTTGAGTTTTCGCAAGGTAGAACCCAATGGGGATGGGCAAGGGTCGATGAAAGTGGCTTGATGCCGGAGAGTGTGCATGTCACATATGATAAAAGCAAATACGCTTTTTAAGTTTTTAAAATGTTTTGTATTTGTTGTTGATTTTGTAAAACGTTTGTGAACATGACGCACGATTACCACTAAAACGAAAATGGCGTGTTAACGGAAATAACAAACGTTTACAAAATCTGAAAAACGGACCGGATGTTTGACCTGTCTATTGCATCGTTTGGTATCCTGAGGTTTAAGCGGAGCAGGCTGAGGGTCAAGCGAAACGGAGGGTTTTGGGATATACAGTGCTCGGGAAGTCAGCGCGTGTGCAAGTGCTTGTTTGATAGCATCAGAATTGGTTGCAAGTGGTTCGTTAAAGGAAGCCACTTTAAGGCGGTCGATGGTCACCGTTGTTTCGTTACCATTCCGATCTAAAGTGGAATGTTTCTGCCTCCGTTGCAAGGTCTTGCAAGGGCCAGTGTAGGGAGGCTGGAGAGGGCGCCGCACTGCGTCGGTGCACAGGAAGACGTGAGTGAGGAGAGGGAGTCCGCTGTGCATTTGCACATCTCTAATCTGCTCACGGAACGGCGTCGGGCGTCGTGAACGCATAAGTTGGTGCACATTACAAGTCAGCTTTGATGCTACTGCGAATGCCTAAGAGTACGTGTGAAACGTTTTCGCTGCAGCTAAGGTAGCAGGAGGCGCAGACCGATGCTTTAAGCTGTCAGTGGAACCGTTCAACTAACCCGCTGGCTGCTGGGTAATACGCTGTGGCATGAATGCGGCGACAGCCTAAAATGTTGCAGAACCTATCGAATTGGGAAGACTCGAAAGGTGTTCCTTGGTCAGTTGAGATGGTGCATGGGCATCCGTAGTGCGAGACCCACCGGTCTAAAAAGGCCCAGATAACAGTCTCAACTGTGCAGTCTGTTACGGGAATGGTGAAGTGGTCGACACAAGTAAGAATCGTACTGATGAGTAGTGAGGATTTTTAGTATAATTCAGTTAATTCATCATCGCCACTCCCAAGAATGTATAATGTAAAAATGTATACGAAACCGTGTGAAGGAGGCAATGGACCTACTAGGTCTACGTGTACTGTGAGAGCCGTGAGTCCGGGGCAGGAAATGAACCAAGAGGACTGCGGGTGTGCCGATGTACTTTGGAGCGCTGGCATTGAAGACAGGCGCGCGCCCAGGTACGAATATGTTTGTTTACGCATGGCCAAACGAAATGTTCAGTGACCAGTTTCAAAGATGCACGGATACCAGGATGTGATAGTGAGTGCAGTGCGTCAAAGACTGTGCGTCTGAAGGACACGGGCACGATGGGTCTAAGACAACCTGTGGAAGTATCCCAGAGGATGGTTCCTTCCGTGGGATGTAGAGGAACAGGTTGCACATGCCGCAAATTGGACTGCAGAGTGCGCTGTATATCTACGTCTTGAGCCTGAGCCGATGCCATGGCAGCAAGGTCGACGGTAGCCAAAGACTGGAGAGTGAGGTTGACGCGTGAAAGAGCGTCGGCGACGGGATTGTTGACACCAGAGACATGAAGTATGTCAGCAGTGAACTGGGTGACAAAGTCTAGGTGTCTTGTTTCCCGTGGTGAGTATTTGTCGCTAGTAGAGTTGAAGGCAAAGATAAGAGGCATGTGGTCAGTGTAGACAGTGAAAGCGCGGCCTTCAAGTGTGTGCCGGAAGTGACGTATCGCTAGGTAAATGGCCAGCAGTTCTCTGCCAAACGTGCTGTAGCGGGATTCCGCTGGCTGCAGGCGCTTGGAGAAGAACCCAAGGGGTTGCCAGCGCCCACCAACGTGTTGTTGGAGGACGGCTCCTACCGCGACGTCTGAGGCATCAGTCGTAATAGAAAGAGGTGCAGTCGATTCGGAATGAGCGAGGAGGGCTATGTTGGAGATAGCATCCTTGAGCTCGGCGAAGGCTGCCTGTGCTGTGTCAGGGAAAGCGAACTTACGTTCATTTCCTCTGAGTAAGTCAGTCAGTGGCTACATGAGATGAGCGCAGCGCGGAATGAAGCGTCGATAGTAGTTGACCAAACCACAAAATCGACGGAGGTGCTTGAACGAAGTCGGAGCTGGGAAGTCCTTTATTGCCTGCATCTTAACAGGAAGGACTTCGATACCCGATGATGAAACGATGTGGCCTAGGAATTCAACCGTTGATTAGCCGAGTTCGCACTTAGTCCGGTTGACTGTGACACCATGTTGGGTCAAGCGCTGGAAGAGAGTACGAAGATGTTCGAAGTGCTTTTGTTCCGATGAACTAGCTAATAAAATATCATCGAAATAGAAATAAGCGGATTCTAAGCTCCGTGTGACATCGTGGATGAAACGTTGGAAGGTCTGTGCGGCGTTGCACAGTCCAAATGGCATTCTTACAAATGCAAACAAACCGAAAGGAGTGCTGACGGCTGTTTAGGAATGTCATTATCTTCCACAGGTGTCTGGTGATAGGCGCGAACCAGATTGATCTTGCTGAATATCGTCTTACCTGTGAGGCATGCGGTAAGTTCCTGCATGTGTGGGATGGGATAGCTATCCGGGACGGTTAGTCGATTAATTGCGCGTTACTCACCGCAAGGGGGCCATTCACCAGATTTCTTGGGGACCATCTGCAGGGGCGAGGACCAAGGGCTGTCGGAAGGGCGGATTATTCCAAGTTCAAACATGTGTTCAAAACCCGCCCTAGCTACCTTTAGTTTTCTGGGCGATAGTCGGCGTGGACGGCATGACAGAGTTGGACATTCGTCCATATGTGGTGCGTGACTTAGGCTGCCACGGGCAAAGCTGAGTTCATTTGGCTGAACGAGCTTGGAATACTGAGAAAAAGGTTTTGTCGTATTCTGGCAAGGTCTACTCAAAGGTGTTGACTGGTGTAATAGATACGATATCGACGGTGATGCCACTTACACTGAGTTTCGTTGTAGTGTCGACTATCATCTGGTGCTTTGCATCGACCAAGAAGTCGAACGGCCTGAGAAAGTTAATGCCGATGATAGCGAAGGGACTGCAGCCAAGATGAATACCCAGCGGAACGTGCGCCGAAGACCAAGGTCCAGGGCAAGTGACCGATGAACGTAGGTGGCTATTTGTGTACCATTGGCAGCACGTAAGCTTGTCGACAGAGAAGCGGTAGGCTCACCTGGCATAGGGGGAATAACACTGACTTCCGCCCCAGTTTCAACTAAGAATTGGGTATCGGAATCATAATCCCTAGTGAAGATGAGACGGTTATGAGCTTTGCCGACGTCGTTTGTGGCCATACGGTGCGGCGTGGCGGATCATCTGTAGCGGAGTAGCTACATGGCTGTACGCGAGTGGTAAAAGCAGTAACCTGGGGTTTTGTGCAACGGGGCGATGATACAGAACGGTTGCGGTGCTTACGTTTTAAATTCAGTCCCCCAATCTGATGCTGAAGCTACGCTGTCTATGATGATAATGCGTCCGTTGCCGACAGTTGGCTAGTCGCAGGTGTCGGTGTGGTTGCGCCAGCACAAAGCTGGTTAGGTGCTTTACTTTCAGTCACTGGCTGGTGCCGTTCGATGACACGGTCTACCAGATCTGCAGTTGCTGTGAGTGGCAGGTCAGTTGCTACTGCAAGGATAGCCTGAGTGCTTTCAGGAAAACGTGGCACCCACAAATCGCGGAGAATCCCTACATCCATGTTGGACGTGCCGATGACTTGTTGCATTTCGCGCAACAAGGCTGAGGGCATCCTATCTCCTAGTTGCAGATCACTAAATAGTTGCTGCAGACGGACCTTGTCAAAAGGCATGATTCGCCGAATAATAGCCTGTTTAAGTCTCATATTTCATTACAAGAGGGGGCAAAATATGATGTTTCTCACCTGCGAGTATGTACTCTGAGGAAGGCGATATTAGCTGAGTAGACATGGCAAAATCAGAAGAAATCCTACGAATGTAAAAAAAGCTGATTCTAGTTACAAAACCATAACAATTCTCCCAAAAAGATGGAGAGGCCTACGCAACAGGATTGACGACGACAGTCTCAAAGACGCTAACCATGTATAGAGATGGCTCATTCTCTAGATAATCCAT